>JAWMAG010000037.1:23745000-23847500 GCA_037013455.1 Ceratitis rosa | reverse complement strand
ACATCATTTCATAGAATATAATAACTTTGTTCATATAACCGTCTTCTTTTGATGGAGTATAAGCTAATGGAGATAGTTAATGCATAACTCTTTTGCTCTACATGAAGTTCCATACCCAGGTTGTCTTTGGAAGTTGTACTCCTTGACAATCGATATGGGTCTATAAGGGACATGAGAATTGTACTAGATAGAGGCACAGAAGTTTACAGAGGCGCTTTCAACCGCCATAAGTATGATAAAGCTCATCTCAAGAGGCTTCCTTACGTTCTTTCTACTGATAGCAAATTTTAAATCCATTCAATCATGGACGACTTCTTATGGTTTCCAAACACTAGACCTACCTTTTTTTGGTTCAAATTGACATTAGCTCTTCCCTATTTCATATTATTGCTGCTTTTGCTACAAGCACAGAATTCGTGTTGTTTGGATCAGTTCTTTGGCTCCGCAAACTCTCTCAGTTCATTGATGGTCAATTTTCAATTTACTGCTAACCGAAGTAATGTATTTCTTGTAGCCACCAAAATTGTATAGCTAAGCAACAGAAATCCCTGCGTCGGTGTTATTGATGTAAGTTCTTTTGTCTCTGTTTTATTAGTCTAACACCCATTCAAACAGGGAATGTTGATTGCTACAAGTATAATGCATAATTTTTGGTATAATTCTTTTTGCCACATGTTTTACATCTTCTATATTTTGGTGTGAATTTCACTGTGAGATTCATATTCCATATTCCATATTAAATTCATTGTTATTTCTCTTACAAGTTAGAGCCATATTCTTATTCTTATTACCTCAGAAAGTTGTGAGATATCTCTCTCACTTTATTCTAAAAATATTATGTTTAAAATATGCTCAAACATTTGCTAAAAATTGTGAAGACATTTTCATATATTATTAAGCGCTTTTGCTGCATGAAGTTTTAGGTGATTTGACTGCCACTGAGTTGACTCATTGTGCTCCCCTCAATATCAGGAATTGCTTTAGTTTCTACCAACAATGCGTGCCCACTTAAGTATGAATTATGCTGACAGCATCATGAGAGATGTAATGTTTGAATAGAGTTAAGGTCAGACACTCGCAATGGGAGTTCTGTGCATCTTCCGTGCACGTTTGCACTCAGCCGGTTCTACTTTACCTTTTAGCTTGTGGAAATGAAGTAGATTTATACACCCATTAAGAATGCAAAATTCTCTCTTGTTTGATACTAGTTACAGTTTGACCTGTCTTCAATCCACGCTGTCGCACAATAATCAATACGTAGTTACTATGTCGAAAGTATTTCAGGACTTAAGAGTTCCTCCATTGTTCACAGCTTTAGGTAACATTTGAAAATGCTGAAAGTTCTGCTTACTTGATTTACTAAATAGAATACACTTTTTATTAGAAAATGTGGCTTAAGACTTTCGCCACCAACCTAATTCATTACAAAAAGTTGTTTAACAAAATGTCATAGTTTTCTAGAGCGTAAGAGGAGATATTTGCAATATAGTTTTGTAGGTGCTAATTTTTTTGAGATTGACAAAATCACCCGATGTTGTCCTAAAATATTCAAAGTTCTTTTTCGGAAATTTTCATGTTTTGAGACAAATATATTTATCATTGATTTATATTAAACTTAAAAGTTTCAATTGAAATACGTATACTTACTAAAACCATAACTTAAATCTGAGTTACGTTACTCCCATACAACGCCAAAATTCACACAAATTTAATGCGCGAAAATCGTATTTAATACAACAAAACCGATTATCAAGTACAAAAATTACAATAACAAAACCACAATCTAAGCATAACTAACTGAATGTGCCGAAAGCAACTAAAAACCATTCGAGACCAGTTTATTTTCACACGAAACCGGATTAATGTGAGCAAACACTATGAGAAAAAGTACAAAATTACAAGGGAATCGGTGCACTTTCATTATTCGCATTTGTTATAAATAAGTATTGTATGATATTAACTAAATATGTCTGTATGTATGTATGTATGTTACAAACCGACGTTGACAAAAAGTTGCCAGCGACTGGGATTTGCTTTGTTTTGCACAATTGTCTTTTATCAATATTTTTGTGTTTGTTTGTAGGCGAATACGAGGTGATACAACTACGTCGCTACAGTTTGCGGTTCATTATGCAGTAAGAAGAGACATTTAGAATATCTTGTATAAGAATGTGTATGTATAAGAACAAGCAATTTTTTATTAGCCGATCATTTTATTTTTATAGCAAACAAATATGTATGTAGTGAGAGTTCTCAAAATTTGTTTGTATCATTTCATGTATAATTGGACTATTTTCATTTCATTTATTGAGTACATGATTTTATAAATCGCACAGAATAGATGTACAAGCTAAAGATTAACAAAAGTTATATACTAAAACTATTTATATGAATTAAGATCAGCTGTACGAGCCTAGGTCATGCTGATAAAGTAGAAGAACTTTGAAACTGAAAACTGCTTTTTCTCAGAACGCTTAATCGATCACCACGGTTTCTTGAGAGAAGTTCAGTTAATCGGTCTCAAATTTTTAATCAATCTGCTTAGATATATTTTTAAGATATTGAACGAATAATTTTATAATTTTTCCGACGTGTTTCTGAGATGAAAGCCACATATTTCAAATAGGAACGAACGAAAGCCTGCCAAACCCTAGCTCGACTAAGCTTAAAACAAATGATGATATTTTCTTTTTGAATAAGGAAATATATAAAAATCAAATTGATAAAAACCAGCCCAGTCAGCTAATTTTACATACATAAAGGTTACGACCGTATATCATAATTGGCACTTTGTAACCCCTGAAGCGATTTTCCAACTTGTGATGTGCCTTCAAACGGCTATAAGATGTGTAGGTTGCGTCAGCTGAATCGCTAAGTTTTTGACTGATTCGCCTATAAATCACATATTTACTCACCTTACTCTTCAAATTTGTGCTGATCTCCAAACACTTTCTTCGTGATATTTCAGCGACTATTAAAGTTCAATTGTATTAAACGCTAAAAAGAAAAGAAACAAATATTTATAATTAATACATACATTTTTTTAATCAAATAAGTAAAAAAAACACCGAAATTAAGTTATTTCTACTAAAATGCAGTTAAAATATTGTTTGGCCCTTGTATGTGAGAACTATGCCACAAATTGTGGCAGAAACTTAGTCGTTGGTCATGTAACAATCAACTATGCGATAGCAATGAACCCACCACCCTACTAATGTCAGTTTTCAGTTTTCATGGTTTGGAAAATATTTCTTCAAATGAAAATATAAAAAATCTTAACTAACAACAAATGAACAAATTTAACTTGCTCCACAACACACACAGTTATAACATACATGCAACTAGATAGCAAAGTTGCAAGCCAACAGACCCAAGTACAAAAAAATACAACAAAGGCAACAAAAAGCAGTGAATAAAAAGTATGTAAGTAATGTCACTAGAGCATTTTCACGACTAGGACAAGCGCCACGCAGTGCCCAAGGGAGTGCGGAGAGTAAGGCGTTTAAAAATATTTCAAAACTTTGAAACGTGCAGCCAAGTTGCCAGCAAAGAGTAGGAAAATAAACTACAAACAGTGGTACTAATGGTACAATTCGGTTGCTTTGTCAGTTTCTGGATATTTTATACCAATTACTTTTTTATTCAGAGCTTTGTGTAGTTTTTTATATTTTATTTCGTTTTCATTTTCTGATTACTGCACTCCTCTATATATATGTGTATATGTATATATTTTCTGCATACTTATATTTTTTACTCATTATTTGTATGGCCGAAGTTATTATTTACGTTCCGGTTGAAATCGTTTAAATTTTTGTTGCTGTTTTTTTTTTATTTTGCTTGATCTAATGACTCGTAAGTGATTTACTTTAGATTGTCAATGATTCCGGAAGTTTGGTTCATTAAACATAACAAAATATTTGTTCACCATTTTAATATAATACTACTATGTACGTAGTCGTATGTATATCGTATTGAAAGAGGTGAGATAGGAAAATAAGATGATGAGCATGATTACACATGATTATTATGCCAGAACTTGAGCTACACATAAGTTATTAACACACGCATAAGTAAATTAAATAATTTAAAAAAAAAATAAAGTACGGTAAAAAAACACATAAAATAAACTTAAGTAAATAAGTTTAATAAATAAAAACAAATAAAAGAACCTACAGGAAAATAAAATGAATCTTAATAAAAAAAAAAAAACAAAATAATAAAAAAAAATATTAAAAGCGACATAAAATCAAATAAACTAACATAAAACAAAATAAAATAAACTTAAATAAAATAAAAATAAAAAAAGAAATTAATTAATATAAAATTAAAATAAAATAAAATACATTTAAATTAAATTAAACTAACTTAAATAAAATAAAATAAAACAAACTAAAGTAAAATAAAATTATTTATATTAAAATAAATTAAATTAAAATGAATAAAAAAAAATTAAGTAAAACAAAAAAAATATAATAATATAAAATAAAATAAAAAAATAAAATAAAATAAAAATAAATTAAATTAAATAAAATTAAATAAAATATTATACAATAAAATAAATTAATTAAAAAATAAAAATAAAATAAGATAACATAAAACAAAAAAAAAATGAACCAAAATATTTAAATAAATAAGACTAAATTAAAATAAATAAATTAAGCAAATAAAATAAACTAAAACAAAATAAAATAAAATAAGATAAAATAAAATAAAATAAAAAGAAATAAAATAAAATTAAATAAAAAGCAATAAAATAAAATAAATTAATTAAATAAAGAAAAAGAAAATAAGATAAAATGAAGCAAAATAAAATGAAACGAAATATAATAAGTATTAATAAATTAAAATAAATACACTTAAACAAATAAAATAAAAAAATAATTTGAATTAAAATATATATATTATAAAGTTAAATAAAGTAAAGTAAAATAAATTATAGTATATAAAATAAAATAAAGCAAAAAACTAAAACAAAATTAAACAAAAATAAATAAAATAAAAAAAATAAAATAAAATAAATAATTTAAATAAATAAAACAAATAAAATAAAGTTGAATAAAATATAATAAATAAAATAGTTTAAAGAAAAAAAGTATAATAAAATGAAATTGAATTAAATTAAATGAAATTGAAATAAATAAATATTTTTTATTTTAATAAAATAAATCAAATTAAATTAAATGAAAAAAAAAATAGAAAAAAAAATAAAATAAAGAAGACTGAATTAAAATAAAATAAAATAAAATAGATAAAAATAAAATAAAATAAAATGGTGTAATATAAAATTAGAAGAAAATACAATATAACTTAATGTAATAAATAATTCCCATAGGATTGACTCAAACTAGCCATTAAAAAAGGAGACTGTATTAACCCAATACTACAGTAAAGTACCTATAAGAACATAAGCCCTTTAAATTTGCTCAATAACTAAGTGTTTTGCGACAAACTGGTTCTGTGTGAAAGATATCACAGGTTCATGGAAACGACATTTTTGCTAAACATCCTAACGAGCTCTTGTAGTTGAAAAGAGAATAGGTACTGAAAGTAAGCAATGGTACGACCTTGTCTACAAAAATAGTGTTGAATCTAGTACTTTCTCTATTTGACTAAAATATTATATTGAATTTAAGAATTTGTATGAACTAATACAACTAATAATAAAACCACTTTTATACTTTGCTTCCATTTTTAATTTTATTTCAATATGCACACCGACAGGCTTCACTCCTCAATAGAAAGTCATTCTGGGACCACATGTAAGTGGTCAGCTTGGTATATTTTTCGGTATATAAAACTGCATAGTAATGAAGTCATTCATTTCACGCTACCACCTCCCGAGGAGCACTTGAACGGCGTTTGAAGAAACACAAATTGGGCTATAAAGCGAACAGCTTAGGTGTTCCAGCAGGTGAAGCAATACTCTATTGAGGTACACAATGCAGTGAAGAAAATTCAAATGCTTGCAACATTCACACGCACACACAATTTATTCAGTTTTTACATATATGCATATACCTGCAATACATAAATAAATTGAATGTTGAAAGCCATGGCATATGCAAAGCAAAATTTTGAATTCTAGTGGCTCCTCATGTTTTTTTGGTAAATAAAACCAGCAAAATTTGTAAACAAAAACTTAAAGGATAACACTACAAGCATACGAATATATGTATGCATTCAAGCAACATACTCGACATTTTCCGTTTGTCTATCCATCTGGTTATTCATTCATTCATTTGTGCATTCTTACTTACAATAAAGCTGTCTTCCATACAATTCTTCTAAGCTCCTCTACAAGTGCCCATTTTAACCAGTGAAAACATAATATTTGCCAAGCAGCCACATACATATGCTGCTCGTACACTGACACATTTGTGTAGATATATTTCCATAGAAACTTCATTTTACTAGGCTAGTTTAGGTGGTAAAAAAAGAAGTGATGAACTGCACTAAATGAACGGTCGGTACAGTGAAAAATTTTAACAGATTTCGTTCCTAAAAAACACCTTTGATTAGTTGCTTTGAATACATAAATATTTTTGCACTCATTTGACCTTTTACAGCGGATACCTCGTAGAGACCCAATCTTAATAATTTATTTTTTATTTTTTATTTTTATTTTTTTTATTGGGAAATTCCATAAACGACTTTGTAATATTTAAAATTCATTTATGAAACTAAAAAAATAAATTGCCCCTATGAGGCTATCATTTTTAGCCTTGTATTAAAACTTCAAAAAAGTTGTTGTGTCAAAAATCTTTCAGAGCGATCCATTAAATATTATTTCTTGAAATGTTGCCGCAAGTGGATAGATTGCAAACTACTGGTTTTCTAGTTGACAGAAATATTTTCTTTTATAATTTCGCTTTGGTTTTTCTCTTTTTATAGTAAAAAAAAAATTGTCACAAGAATTTTTATTCAATTTTAATCAAAATTTGCCCATTGTAAGAAGGTGTGGCGTAATTTTTTATATATTTTTTTGTTTGTTTTTCCTACTACCAACCTAACATATGGCACTAAAATTTCATTAAAAATTTAACCAACATATGGTAAATTTCCGTTGAGAAATGAAAATGGCCAAACTACGAGCAGCAAAAGCGAAAGCAAAGGCCCAAATGCCTGAACGAAACGAAGAAGCAGACAAAGAAAGCAATATTTTAAGTGCATACAAACACACAAGCATACATTTAGAGTTAAAAAAAATGCATTTGTAAATGCATTAAACATTTTTCGGAACGGTCAGTAGCATGAATTACCATATAATATGGTATATCCTTTCCCCGTTGTGAATAGAGCATTTGGACTGCAAGGTGGGAAACTTTTCGAAGCAAATGTAGAGGTTTTGCCTATCGATTGCGCTGTTATTTTTAACCACCACCAATGCAGAGAGAGAGCCTACACGCAGAGCTTGCAAGTGTGTATTAGGTATAGTATGTCCCATGGAAAACGACACTTTTTTTGAGCTAAATTAACAAACAAAATTCACTAGCAGATCCAAAATACTTTCGTTTCATTTCATTTTCTCACACTCAAGCTGTACAACAATTTCTCTATTCATTTCTATCTGGGGTGGAGATCGTTACTAAACTGAACTGAAAAATAAACTTTGAAAATTGAATACGGAAAGCTTTTATTGCCCACTAAACTTGCAAGAGATTAGATAGCAGATACTGGGATACTAAACCTAATATAGTTACAGATGTCATTAGACCAATTCTTACAAATGGAGCATTACAGAAACAATATCAACACACTAAATGGAATACAGAGAACAACCTGAGCAGGGGTAACCGGAGTTATTAAGTCATGCCCAACTGATGCGAATTATGGATACAGCAATATCCTGAACTAGCTTATAACAACTTTAAATAAATCAGACTATATCCTTCCAGGTGAGGATAACCTATACGAGTATGCGTGAATCGAGAAGGGGTTCAATGGAAGAGGAGAATACTATCTTATCTCAATCTATAAAGATTGGTCCAAAATGGACTACGGAGTAGAGGCGGGGTACAGTCACAGGATCCCAATATTTCCCTCTCTCCCCCCTCTTTCTCCCCCCTCTTCTCTCCCCCTCTTCTCTCCCCCTCTTCTCTCTACCTCTCTCTCTCTCTCTCTCCCTCTCTCTCTCTCTACCTCTCTCTCTCTCCCTCTCTCTCTCTCTCTCTCTCCCTCCCTCCATCTCTCTCCCACTCTCTCTCCCTCTCTCTCTCCCTCTCTCTCCCTCCCACTCTCTCTCTCTCCCACTCTCTCTCGCTCCCGCTCTCTCTCTCTCTCCCCCTCTCTCTCTCCCTTCCTCCCTTTCTCCATCCATGTTGGTCGAACCACGACTCGTACTCTGACCTTCAAAATGGCAGTATGCAATGTTAACCCCTCACCTATTGCGGGCGCCAATGGGATAGAAAGAATAAAAAGCGGTCCTACGATTAGTAGGGCGCTTTTGCCGCTGATTGAGTTCAAAAGGTTACACTCTTATCTACCTACCTACACTTTAAGGAACCATTCAAGAGCTTGAAATTGCTTCTATGCGATTTCGATTAGTAAGTGTACAACACCAAATCTGGGTATACCAAAATCACAAGCTTTTTTATGCATGGTGCATGAAACACTATTCTCTTCACATAAATCTGGTATTGTAGAAGCAATTTGTAAAGTCACTTCCAAGTTATAGAAATTGCTTCCAATAATTAATATTAAAATTTGCCAGGCTCTGTTCATTCCGTTCAATTAGATGGTTTATGACTGACCCAGAAATCAACTCAACAATGAGGGATCTGCGAAAGAAGGATGGTACGAAGACATTAACTACAAACAAAACCTCATAAGATTATTTAAACTTTTTTAATCATTAGGTTGCCTAATGTGTATATTTTCCTCCTTTCAGAAACTATTTCACCAAGATAATAACGATATGGTGAAAAGATAACAAGAAAGATGGATAATGTTACACGCTTCATAGAGAACTTCCAGATGCATCATTCAAGCCAAAATGTAACAAAAACAGTCTCACTAGTGAACAATAATGTTTTTATTGTTATTGTTGTAGCGCAAATTAGCTATTTTGGGTATGTTACGGGAGTAACAGTCCTGGGCGGATAAAAATCTTGGTCGTTCCGGTATAAAAAGCCGACTGTCGCTCGAAAAAGAATTGTGTTTAGTACCCACTAATGTTTATATTTGGGATAACAAATAATTGAAAAAATTGTTTTTCAGTTATATATCTTTTACTTAAAGAGAATAACTTACCTAATATTTTTTTATTAAATATTATTAATTTCAAAATTAAACTTTAAAAATTAATTCACTTTTGAAGAGCTAAACGATTTTACTACACTAAATTCACGTCATGACATTCCGTTATAATTTTCTTGCATTTCCATCTGATGTACTACAGCATAATATGTTTATTGCTGGAAGTACTGTAATACCGTTAGCTGCTTTCATAATGAACAAGAATATTCCCGGCTTACTCTCATTGAATCGTATATTTCATCCATTGTAGTCAGATATCTTCACTTTGTTTTTTTTTGTAAGCAACTATACATTAATATATGTATGTATAACAATATGTTTAGCTACTGAAAATTTAATCAAAATGAAGAAAAGCACTAAACAAAATGGAACAGAAGGAAGAAACTCAGCGCTAATAAAATGAAATGGAATTGAGAATGTGCGCTGCAATAAAAATTGGTAGTGGAAAAAAGTAAAACTTAAAAAATTAAAATGTATGCACAAATAAAATGCAGTCTATGCATAAATAAATTATTGGGAGAAGTAGAGCGGAAGGCGAAAACGGTAGCTGAAATGATTTTAAGTAATTTGACGAGACTTTTCGTTAAACAATTGCAAATTATGGCAATTTTTTTTGATTGAAAAAAGTATAAAACAAAATATTGTAGTTAAAAATAATTATTTATTAATTAATTATTTATAAACTAATAAAATTTGTAGTTTTTGCTATGAAATATATTTATGAATAAATTTTATTTTTTTCGTCAATATTTTGTTAAATTGCAATATTTCCAAATACAACAGTAAAAATAATAATTTTATTATTTCCTTTGTCAGCTGAAAATTATATAATATAATCTTTTCTAATGCAGGCATCATGATCCAATTTCCGATTTGCGTTTTGTTCACTAACTCACATAATTAAAAAAAAAAAGATTTTGTTGGAAAAAACATCAAAAAGATGGAACTAATAAGCACAACTTGTTTTAGAGCCGGTGAATCGTATGTTCATTATCGAGAACAAATATACAGAGCTTTTCTGTACTGTAAGTAAGCTATTGGCGAGTACATATGAGCAGGAGAAGTTTTTGCCGAGAGAGTGGTGTCACATAGCGCACAGTGCTGGATAATAAGGTATATAGTGTTCAACACACCCTTGCTCTTCTACATCCTTATAGCTGGTACAAGAATTATTGTAGGACCAACACTATAAACAGTATCCTTTTGTTATGTAAGTTGGAATACTAGTCGAAAAACCGGTCCAGAAGGAGTAAATTTTTTTACTTTTCAGTTTTATCACACGCTTTGGTATGTACTGAGGTATATTCACTTCATGGGCAGAGGTTTTATTGACAAAGACGATTATTACAAGTTCGTCCTGTGAGTACTTGCCTGATATATCTCTTCGTTCGAGTATTTAGATGCCGATCGTGCTACAATCGCCAGTAGAAGAAAGTTTAGAAGAGCATCTGGTTCCTTTGCAGCAGTCCCTGTCATAGCTTTTGTTATAAAGCTGATTTTATCGGATGGAGGACACCAAACGCAGACGACATAGAAAAATAGGTATTTAACCACCATTGTATATAACAAAGTGCTATCCATCACCAACAGATGGCGTTTTCCTGATCTCATATCCCATTGACTGCTCGGTTAAAGATAATTTTTATTCGGAAGTATACTGCCATCTCACTTTTCACTGCACGACAGTTGCAGTTATAAACATCAAAAACTTCGGCCTACCCTCTTCATCTGCTGAACGAAGGGGAACCGTCTCGAAAGTCGATGGCGTCAAAAAAACCCCAGCTTACTAATAGTCACCTTCGATTACCTGACTCCTTCACTCAGTAAACGACCATTGCTATCAATGTACAGAGCCGCTACAAAATCCCGAAGTACTCGAGGGATACTAGATTTGAAGGATTATAAGCACCACAGCATCGAACTGTTGGACAGGCTCTAAACGCCTTACACAGAAAGTCCTCCATACATTATCTTTTCGTAAATGGTGTGCTGGATATTGTAGTCAACTCCTACTTATCCGAATTTGACCCGATATACCACATGTATGTTCTTCATGCAATGGGTCTCCGCACTATACTAATCACCTCTTTCCATAACTTTTAAAACTTAGTCATCCAACACCCCTCTACTTCTGATTTGAATCCAGCTGGTTTCTGGACCTCCAGTTAGATGACTTGGATGGCATATACTGATTTTCGTCGCTGCGCAACAACAGTAATAGGAGCACCTATTGTTATAAAAAATTGGTTGTTTCCTTTATCCTTTATTCCTACATCTGCAGTTAAGTTCCAAATATGGGTCTTCAATGTTAAAATAAATTCTAAACTTTCTTTCAAATATCTTTAACAGAAAAGAAAATTGGAGATACTGAACTATAGATGTATAATCAAACACTTGCGCCATTCATTAATTGGAAAAATAAATTAAAGGCACTTAATGTATTGATACATGCAAAGCCATATATACATATACATGTATGTATTCACATGAATATATTTTTACTTTGCACATCATTTTTGTACTCTCCGCTTTCTTTTCATTCCTTCTAAATTTGAATTCCTTTGGGAAAAGTGTCACGCGTTCTTGCACTGATTTCTCCACCCATTCTCTGCCTATTTGCTTTGGTGACATTTGAGTGTCAGGTGTGCCCGGCCAATCGACCTCCTGCAATGTGGGAAACAGAAGAATGATAGTAGTATTTGACAGCGGAGTACCAGCGTGATAATCCTGATATGTTTGACAAACGAAAGAAATGTGACAAAAAACGGCAAATTATGAAGAGGAAAAAAAAAAAACATAGCAGTGAGAATGACGAAGAATATCATAAAGAAGCTAGATGATATCAGTAGGCGAAATTCAATTTCACTTCACTAATCCATATTTATCAATTGTTGGAGTGTTGTTTGCACACATTTAGTCATATATACACGTATGTACATACGTAGTCGCGAATATTTCTTTTATTTAGGCATTCCTTGTACTTCAACTAACACACATACAAACATATGTATATCTACATACATACACATATGTGCCTTGTTTGGCTAACGTGCTTATAGCAGCAATTTACTTAATGAAATTGTTGTCAAAATCATGAAATGTTGAAGTTAAGCCCGGCACTAAATCTTTGTTTTTGATATTCGCTGTTATATACATACATACATACATACATACATACATACATTATATATTCCCATAGTTTGACAACATATCATAAATGATATCAGTGTGATTATCTGAGGATTATGCTCAATATTCATTTAATAAATGGAATTATTTGATAAGCTTCGCTCTATAAGTATTGTAGATGTGTTACAGTTTGAGAGCCACCGAGGTGAATCGAAACAAGCTTCGTCGAATTTTTTGAACAAATCGAAGCGAAGTTGAGGTGAAGTTTTTAATAAAATATAATTTCATAAATTCGATATTTGTTTTTATCATTGAAGAAAATCAAAAAAATCCAAATCATTTATTAATTTCTTATTTCCATTTTTAATACACAAAACAAGGACAAACGAGCGAGCCTGTTAAACAGCAAATAGGGCTTACTTTGCGCACATAAAACTATTCAGTGCTAAACTCTTGTCGAGAAACCAAAAGCTACGTATGTATCACGCATTCCTTCATATGATCCTTATATATGATTGTGAAGTTCGGACGATGAAAGTGACTTACGTTAAGCATTTAGCAACTTTCGAACGAAAACTAATGGGAAAAATATATTCTCCAGTCAGCTTGAAAGATGGCACATATCGTATTAGATACAACTCCGAGCTTAAACACCTCATTAATGAAAAAAATTCATAGAAACTTAGCGTATACGCTGGTCAGTTCAAGTCATAGGGAAAGAATGCCAAATCAAAGAACACCGAGAAAGGGCTTCAAAAACAACCGAAGTGGGGAGTGAACCGAGGTAAGATGAAGAAAAAGAAGGGCAGACGCCGTGCTCGACGATCTCAGAGAGATGAACGTGGAAAACTGGTGGCGCTTAGTTGCGGATCAGAAAATCTAGGAAAATAGTTGCGGTTCACTCAAGACTGTCTTGCGAAAGAAGTAATAGAATAGCAAGATTTCGTCATAAAACGTTATGAGGAATTATTTTGTTGGTTATTTCAATTCGAAAAGTTAGTAGAAAATAAGTGAGTAAAAAATTCTTTAGCGTGATTCAGTTTGCCTAGCTACCTTTCATGAACATAAAAAGTTATATTTGCTTTGGTCCAAAGTAAGTAAGTGCTAGAAGGAGAAGGGAAAAATACATCAACGAGTAGAGTTGATTTAGCCATGTTCGCCTGTTTGTGCATAAACTACGCCTTGACTTTGTCATCCAAACTTTGCTTGGTAATTCGTCGGCACCGGGCAGATCGAACCTCTACAATCCTGAAATGCAGTACGAAATATTTCATATATTCAGGAAAGTTTAATAGACTTTGGCACGGCGGAATACAAAAGTGCGGACTTCGTGTTTTTTATTTATCTCTTATTAAGAGTAGGCTTATTGTGCTCCCCAGCATGACCTAACTATACTTTGCGAATATTTCGTGTGTGCCCACCTCTGTAAGGTTCGGTCTGGGGTCACCGTGAAAGACAAGTCGTCTCAATTGACTGAAGTCGGACACTCAAGGCGATAGAACTCCAGCGTTTTGTCATTTCTGTACATGCTCTGCATTCATTCGGTTCCACTTTACCTAGCTTGTGGAGATGATATCTCAAGGGTAGATACCCACAATGCCGTCAATATATCGACAAGAATACTCGTTCACGTAAAGTTAGTAGCAGTTTGGTCTATCTACAATAAACTAGTGGTATGTCATACGGTGGAAGTTTTCCAGAACCTTAAGGTTCCTACATGGAACACTGCCTTAAACAACATTTGAAGGCACTAAAAAGTGATGGTGACACCATCGATATCGGCGCCAGCGCGAGCATTATTGGGGTAGTCAGAACAATTCTCCTAGGATTATCGTTTGAGGATATTTTCGTGGAATGTACGGTCCCGGAAAAGGCGAAGGTCACACACCTAACTGGTTGATATTCTTAGTAAATTTAAAGCTGACATCGCAGCCGTCAAAGAGGGTTGTTATTATTGTAACTGCAAATATATTTCCCAAAGTAGTTTTTGGGGATTGTTGCGGGAGTGACAGTCCATGGCCGGATAAAAAACCGGTTCGTTCAAGTATAAATATCCGACTGTCGCGCAAACTATTGGATTTTAGTCGCTTCTTACGACAGACATGCCTTACCGCGGATAATTTCTTGAACCCTTAACTCGCAGGAAAGGCGCCCAAGAGTCGTGATGAACGGTACAAAGTCGAGTGTATACAACAGCGACCATTCAAAAGAAGCGCAAATTTGGTGTTGGGCAAAACATATATGGCTGTGTAAACTGACGCTGGACAATACCAGAAGCGCAGTCAGAGTTGGAAACAACCTCTAGTTGTTCGGTACCAAACTAAGTCTCAGAGAGAGTAACCAGTATCAACACCGATAATAATATCAGTTTTGCATTCCAATGTATTATCACACTTACTGGCGAGAGCTACTTTGAACTGAGCGGGGATTTGAACAGGAAGACCACTCTAGACGAACAAGAACTAAATTCTGCAAGTTCCTCATTATTTTCGTGGTGCGGAAGTTTGGAATATGACCCCATTCGATGAGTCGATACCAGAAGCTTTCGGGAAAAAAGTTTTGCGGAAGATTTAAGGTCCTTAGCGTATGGAACGAGGTGAATACCGGAGACGATTAAACGATAAGCTGTATATGGACACAACTCAGCGTATAAAGAGACAACGACTACAATAGGGTATGTGCGAAAACACTCCACTGGTGAAAGCAGAGGCCGACCTCGATATCTCTAGAAGCGTCAAGAACCCTGATTTCAATTTTGCGCTGAACAGCGGGAAGTAGAAACTTTTGGCGCACTAAGGTACTAAGCGGAGCGTTGCCAATCAAATAGAAGAAGATATGAAAGAAATATTTAATGGATATTGATTGTCTTAAGATCAACACAGAAGCATTTTTTTAAATTGGCCACTAAGAATACATTGTAACTAGTCTGGTAAGCAATTATGTTTTCAATTTTCGCTGCCGATTCTGAAGCTTTTGTCATACACAGCGATATTTGTTTAGAATAAGAAATGTTCAACACCGCAGTCACGTACACGGGAATAAACCATAAGGATTTAGATTAAAAAGAAAATGCTGAGTTTTAAACTTTTACAGAGCTTTAATGGCGCTTACGTTGTATGTAGCCATGCATGTACGCATAAGGATGTACGTAAACAGATTTACACTGCTGAAGATGCCAACAGTCGCGCACAGCTAGGCAGACGCAAAAACGGCAGGCGGTTTTCCTTTTCTGGGCGCGCGCTTTTTGAACGACATACCTACATACCTACATACCTACATACATATGTATGTATGTACATGTGTATGGATGCACGTTCACTTGACTATTTTCAACACAAACAACTTGTACTGTCGATTTTTATCACATTTGAACTTTGACCCAATTTCATAGAAGGCAAACATTGGAGTGCATACAAGTTAGTCGGGAAACACGGAACTGCAGCGGCAGGAAAAGCAAGAACAGGAAAAGGAGTAACACCGGCACAAAAGCGCATGCATACATACCATATATATCTGTACTTGTATATGTACATACACGTATGTACGAGTATGTGTGTGCAAAGATCATGCTTATACGTGTGTAGTGTTATGTATGTATGTGTGTAAGCATGTTGTATGCTTTACATTTGTAGTTGAGTGTTGTTGTTGTTGTTGTTGTTGTTGCACCGTGTGATTATAAGCGCCAGAGCACTTGCTGCAAATTGGTGTGGCAATGTAGCACGTACATACATATGTATAAGCCAACAAAAAAACACACACACACACACACACACACCAACAGCACATGAATTGAAATACAATCACGTATTCAAATGGAAATGCATACATGTACATACATATATATGTACATATACATATGTATATATTCGCATAAAACAGTATACGAATGGCGGACAGAAGGAAAGCGTTAGAAAAGTCGTGTGAATAGACGAACGATTTCGCTAATAGCCCCAAGCGTATACCGTTAGACACGAAAATAAAGCAGATTGCGAAAATGATGCACTTTTGTGTGTGTGTGTGTGTGTGTGTGTGCTTGGCTGCGTGTGCGCTGAAATGAACAGATACTTAGTATAGAAATATATGATTGAGTTTGTCGATAACCGTGAGTTGGTGATTGAGTGAGTAAAACGGCCGATATTTGTGATAATGTGCTTGTTTCTACACATATCTAGTATGTGTTCAACCGGCATTTTCGACATTTGAAAAGCTTCCGCTCAACGGTTGCTCTACATCCGGAAATACAATCGAATTGCAGGCGGATTTGGGCTCTTAAAGTGAAATGTAACAGTGTACGCATGATCGCTTACAGATAAGCAACAACATAGAAACTTTATTTAAAGTGGTAAGTAGATAGTTTGCAAAATATATTAATATTATATATGATCGGCCCTTTACTAATGCAGAGGCGATTTACAGCCGATCTTCTCGCCTAACTTTTAAACCTAAATATTTATATATGTAACTACCAGAAAGAGAACAGATAGACTCATCACATTTATATCAATTTCAGTAGAATAACTAGATGAGAGGAAATGATTGCATACTTTCAGGCATATCGCTTGCAGCAGCTATACTTATCTACTTGTAACAGGGTGACCCGCTAAAGGATTTTCGATTATCTTTATAACTATTACGATTATTAAATGAAAACAAAAAACCAATCATGTGAATTTAAATTATACAAAAACACATAAATAAAATAAAATATATTAACTTAAAATAAAATAAGATAAAAAAAAAATAATAATTAAATTAAATAATTCAACAAAAAAAAATTACAAATAAAATAAATAACATAAAATAAAATAAAAAATATAAATAACATAAAACTAAATAATATAAAATAAAATAAAATATATAAAAAAACATAAAATTAAATAATATAAAATAAAATGTAATGAAATAATATATTATGAAATAAAACAAACAGAACCTATTAAAATGAAATTAAAAAAATAAAATAAAACAAAATAAAATAAAAGGAACCACCAAACATAATAAAGTTAAAATTAAATAAAATTAACAAAATTGAGAAAGCATAAATTAACATAAAAATAAATAGAAAAATACAATGAAAAATAAAATAAAAGTAAATTAAGCAAAGCCAAATAATTAAAAATAATAAGATCATATAAAAAAATTAAAGTAAAATATCATAAATAAAAATAAATAAATCATCTTAAAGTGAAATGTAAAAAAAAAAAACAAATTAAATTAAACTAAATAATAAAAGAATAATATAGTATAAAACAAAATTAAATTAAATTAAATGAATTTAAAATCACCTACATTAGCCCATTAAAAATGAAAACAAAATATAAAACTAAAAACCTAATTAAAAATAAATAAATACGACTAAAACAAAGAAATATAAAAATAAAGAAATATAAAAAAACTTAATTAACAAAAAAGATTAAATAATATATAATGAAAAAGGAAATTAAAATAATTAAATAAGTTAGAGCAAAAAAAAAAACAAATTTAATAAGATAAGTAATAGCAAATAAAATGAACAAAGTAAAGATTATAAAATAATGAACAAAAATTAAAATAAAAAAAATTAAATTAAAGAAATCTAAATAAATTTAAAATAAAAACTCATTAAAATATAATAATAATTTATAATAAAATAAATTCTAACAAAGCAAAGTAAAATAAATAAATAAATATGAATAAATTACAATTAATCATAATTAAATAAATTAATAAAATAAAACTAATTTTAATTGAAAAAGAAATAAAGTAAGATAAAATAAAACATAATAATATATAATAAAATTAAGAGAAAAAATATATTGATATAAAAAAATTAAAATTTCAATTTAAAAAGCCAAAAAAAAATTAAAACACCTCAAAATAAAAAAAAAAACTAAATTATAACAAAGCAAAATAAAATAAATAAATAAATATGGAAAGATAAAATTAATCACAATGAAATAAAATAATAAAATAAAATTAATTTAAATTGAAACAAAGAAGGTAAGATAAAATAAAATATAAAATAATTTATGAGAAAGCAAAATAAAAGAAATAAACATGAATGAAATAAAATTAAATTTAATTGAAAAAGAAATAAAGTAAAATAAAATAAAATAAAATAAAATAAAATAAAATATTAATATATATAATGAAATAAACAAATGAAAAATAAAAATAAAGCCTAGCAAAATAATATAAAATTAAAAAAGTTAAATAAAAACAAATAAAATGGCAAAAATAAAGGTAATTAAATAAAAATAAATTAAATAAAGAAATTAATTTAAAAACCTTTTAAAATATAAGTTCTATTAAAAAAGCTAAAAAAACTAAATTTAATTTATATCAAAGCAAAATAAAAGAAAAATAAATATTAATAAAATAAAATTATTCATAATGAAATAAAATAATAAAATAAACTTAATACAATTGAAAGAAAAAATAAATAAAGTAAAATAAATTAAATAAAAAAATTAATGAAAGTCGCAAAATAAAATAAAACCAAAATAGTTAAATAAAATTAAATAAAAAAGAATAATTTAAGTTAATACAATAGAAAAAATAAAATTAAATTAAATAAAAAAGAATAAATTAAGTTAATAAAATAGAAAAAATAAAATAAAATTAAATTAATTTAAGTAAAATAAAGAATTAAAAAAATTTAAAGAAACTGAAATAAATTAAATAAATTGTTTATTAAAATAAAAGAAAATAAACGTAGTTTATTAAAACAAAGATAATTTTATTTAATGATTTTTTTTCTTAATGAAATCAAAATATAATATATGTATGTCATAAAATGTCCACTTATCGATTAAAATGCTGACATTTAGCTGCTGTAACTCTTTACAAATTCTGCACAGCGATTGTGGCACAAAGCAAGTTCGTCTTGCATACCAATGTGATACAAACAACTTAATAGACAATGGACAGTATCATAGCAGCAGCAAATGCTTGAATATAAATTTTAAAACAAAACCAAAATAAAGAGGTGTGCGGATAAATGGATAAAGAAATGAAGGCGAAAGTAAATTTAATAAATAAAATACTTTCTTGCGTTGCAGTTGGTCGTTTCGATAACAGTAAGTAAAAGACAATTGAACAATGAGGAACAAATATTTAAACCATTGCTTGACCACGTTTACGGCCGTTTACCTGGCTTTGGCTTTAAATGCGCAAGGAATTGATATCGCAGATAAAGAGAAAGAGGAAAATATCACCAGCCAAACAAAAGGTGTTGATTATGCAACGCCAGCAGACATTTTGGATGGAATGGAAAGACCAAAGCTTACTATTGATTTCGAACATATATTACACAATTTCGATAAAGTGCACAACAACAACATCATCAACAACAACAACAGCTACACTGCGTTCAAATCAGCCAACTTCAGTGCATTCGACAACAAGGGCCGCCATGCTTGCGAACGCCGCTGCCAAGCTAATCAGCCACTTACTTGCCATTACCGTTTGGTGGTGCATCATTATCAGGCGCTAGCCGCAGAATGTGAAGGCTGCTTTAATAACGATGGTGCCTGTCCGAAACAGCAATGCATTTACGCTGATGGTGTGTACACACCCATAATGGCTATCAATCAAATGCTGCCAGGACCAACAATCGGGGTCTGTGTGGATGACACGGTCGTGGTTGATGTCATCAACTACCTCGCAGAGCCGATCAGCCTGCATTGGCATGGGATGTCGATGTACCGCACGCCAGAAATGGATGGCGCACCGTTTGTTACGCAATATCCAATACAGCCAGCTGAAGCATATCGCTATCAGTTTAATGCAGAACGGGCGGGTAGTCTCTGGTACCATAGCCATGTTGGATTGCAGCGTAGTATAGGCGTTGGCGGTGGTTTCATCATAAGGCAGCCGGAGGAAAGTGATCGACAATCGTATTTGTATGATTACGATTTGCCAGAGCACACTTTACTGTTGCAGGACTATGTGTATGGCCAGGACGTGAATCGTGTAAGAAACTTACTCATCAACGGTAAAGGCAGGAACCACGTTTCGAATTTATCCGATCGTGATCCACGCCATCGGTATGAACGCATTCAGGTGGCTAGTGGCAATGGCTATCGCTTTCGAGTTATCTACAATGGTGTGTTCAACTGCCCCATAGAGTTTTCGGTGGAAAATCATCGCATGCTCATGATTAGCACAGATGGCAATGATATTGTACCCGTGTTGGCTGATAGCTTCTTTATGGCTGCCGGCGAACGTTTCGATTTCGTATTGCAGGCGAATCAGCAAGCGCGTAGCTATTGGATTAAAGTGCGCGGATATGAGAGTTGTGCTAAGGAGAACATTTATCAAGGCGCAATATTAACTTATCAAAATGGGCCAGCACGTGCACTACCCCAACAACCCATGATGGAGGCATCTATCTGTGATAATGGTAGTGAGGAGTATTTCATTGTGGGCGACTATGAGTACCAGTTGAAAAATTTCGTTGCACTTGGTCAAAGTGACTGCGGTAGAGCTGATGTTAAAGCCACCAATGTGGCTACAGTTGGTTTGAGTGCACTGGAGCAAGTGCCGTGGACGCGTGATACTGCGTTCCTTACACATTATACGCTACTCGGTAGTCGTGTTTATGGCAGTGCTGCAGATGTTACATACCAAATCGATGATATTACATATAAGTCATCGAAAATATCACTTCTACAAACCAATGGCCTGTACAATGAGAATGGCGTATTCTGTAACCGTTCAATGCTCTCTGCGAAGGGACATAATTGTGAGACGAAGAGTTGTAGTTGCACTAATGTAGTGCGTTTACCAGCATATCGTGCCTTGGAAATTGTTCTGGTCAACAACAATAATGAGCCTACGCCGGTGCATTTACATGGTTATACTTTCCGTTTGGTTGGGCAGAATGTCTTAGGTAGTATTGTGGATGAGAAACAGGTGAAAAAAAAAACAATTTACTGCTGATCCAGTATAGTATTTATTAAAAGAAAACGTTTACACTGCAGGTAAAGGATCTCGACAGACGAGGGTTGTTGCAGCGCTCAACTGATGATTTTCCAATACAGAAGGACACTGTGCAAGTACCTCCACTCGGCTATGCAATTGTACGCTTCTATAGCAGCAATCCTGGCTACTGGATGTATCACAGCGCATTGGATAGTCAAGCGGCACGCGGTATGATTGGTGTCTATAAAATTGGCGAAGATCATCATATCAAAGAAGTGCCTCCGCGTCTACGTTGCTGAATAGAGAATGCTTAAAAGCATATAAATTATTTATTTTATGTATTTATATTTATTGCATTGTATAAGTAAGTTAAGGGATAAAAAAATATATTTTTATTTTTAATAAATTACCCCATCTTGGCTTTTACTTTGTTTCTCTGGTAGCAAAAAAAAAATTAAATAAAATCAAAAGGATTAATATAAATTTTTATTTACATAAACTGAACAAAAATAACATAATAAAATAAAATGAAATAAAATTAAATAAAAGAAATAAAATAAAATAAAAAAAAAATTAAAACAAAATAAAATAAAATAAAATAAAATAAATTAAATTAAAATATATTAAAATATATAAAATAATATAAAATAAAATAAAATAAAATAGAATAAAATAAAATAAAATAAAATAGAATAAAATAAAATAAAATAAAATAAACTAAAATAAAATAAAATAAAATAAAATAAAATAAAATAAAATAAAATAAAATAAAATAAAATAAAATAAAATAAAATAACATAAAATAAAATAAACTAAAATAAAATAAAACAAAATAAAATAAAATAAAATAAAATAAAATAAAATAAAATAAAATAAAATAAAATAAAATAAAATAACATAAAATAAAATAAAATAAAATAAAATAAAATAAAATAAAATAAAATAAAATAACATAAAATAAAATAAAATAAAATAAAATAACATAAAATAAATGAAAATAAAATGAAATAAAATAAAATAAACTATTAAAAAATAAAATAAAATAAAATAAAATTAAATAAAATAATAAAAAATAAAATAAAATAAAAATAAAATAAAATAAAATAAAATAAAATAAAATAAAATAAAATAAAATAAAATAAAATAAAATAAAATAAAATAAAATAAAATAAAATAAAATAAAATAAAATAAAAATAAAATAAAATAAAATAAAATAAAATAAAATAATATAAAATAAAGTATATTTAAATAAAATAAAATAAAATAAAAAAAAATAAATTAATATAAAATAAAATAAAATAAATTAAAATAAAATAAAATAAAATAAAATAAAATAAAATAAAATAAAATAAAATAAAATAAAATAAAATAAAATAAAATAAAATAAAATAAGATAAAATAAAATAAAATAAAATAAAATAAAATGAAATAAAATAAAAGAAAATACAATAAAATAAAATAAAATAAAATAAAATAAAATAAAATAAAAAAATAAAATAATATAAAATAAAGTAAAATAAAATAATAAAAAAGAAATAAAGTAAAATAAAATAAAATAAATTAAATTACTTATGAAAAATAAGATAAAATAAATTCAAATAAAATAAAATAAAGTAATTTAATATAAAATTATAAAAAATTAAATTAAATAAAAATAAAATCAAATTAAATAAATAAAAAAATTGAAATATAATAAAAAAATATCATGAAATAAAAAGATAAAAAATAAAGTAAAGTCAAATATATAAAATGAAATAAAACAATACAATGAAAATTTTAAATTAAAAATAAATTAAATTCAATAGATATCAAATTATAAATAAAATCGCTTCAGCGGTTAGAAAGACCCATTTATATATTATATAGTAAAATGATTTAAAATAAAATAAATGAAAAAATAAAATAAAATTAATTTGAATGTATTGTAATAAAATATGTATGACACACACGTTAACGTAATTTTTCTGTAGACTCTGTCTCTTTTCTATTCATTTCTTATGCTTAGGTGGATACACTCATAAAATCGATTTAACAAACTTTAGTAATACCTATATAGCAGATACTTACATGCTTTGGTACGTACAAGCGCACCTAAGTAGACTCATATGTATTGTTTATATTGTATAAAAACTTCAGATTGCGCATCACTACACACACTTTGTTAACATTTATGGTTAAATTCATTCCATCGATTATTCAAAACCATTAGAAGCATTTTATGTTTAATGAGAATTTCATTTGATCGAGTTTTCATTGTCTTTCCGCATTTTTTTGGTAAATTTTTTACAAACACTTCTTGTGAATTTTGTGATTTTATATAATTTCTGACTCAGCGACATAGTATCTACATAGCAACTGAGCCACCATTTATGTACTTTTACCGTTATTGTAATTACTTTTTATGTTGTCTTAGTATTCTTAGTACATATTCTTAATGAGAAGCACGCAACACTAAAGGAGATTAGCAATTTTTGCGCTACTCTCAGACTGAATATTTCCAAAAATTTTTACGATGTTTTTTGTTTTTTTTTTGTTTTTAATAATTTTTTGTTTATTATTCGTTACCACACTTAATGGTTTGATTGGAAGTGTAAAAACTGAATACATTCCATTAGACTGGAAACTGGTGCCACCAGTATTTAATGTTTGTAATACACGCGCCTTACTTTACGTTCACGGCACGACTATTGTTTTGGGTGTTGGCCATGGCGTATCCTAGCAATTGGCTAAATAGTAATACCGTTATACTATTTTGTTAGCATTGGTGGAAAGTGTTATTGGTTAGTTGTTGTCATGACGCCGTTTGGTAATAACAAATAAGACTTTCATTAAAATTCTTGCTTTCCTTCTCTTTTTGCCAAGGTGTGGTATAGAAACTATGCAGAAAATAGCCGTAGCCGTCATCATTCTTTATGACCAGGCGTCAGCGAACACGAAACAATTTTCGTACAAGTCAAAAAAAAAAAAACAGTCAAAATAGTTCGAGAGTGAAGGAGTTCCGTGAGAATGAACACACATGCGACACATTACGAAAATAAAAATTGTAATTTTTATAGACATTTTTGGTAAATAGAAATAAAATAATAATTTGTTGCACTTGCCATAGAAGAACAACATTTTTAAACTTATACTAGCTGTACCCTGGAATAATGCCCTTTGACAAATACTCAATGAATGTATGAAAAATAAAATATTTAAAATATTTTCATCATAATTTTATAAAATAAAATACCAGTGTATGCAAATAAAAAGGTTATCTGGTTTGCCAACCCTAGAACATCTACCTACATTTGCCCATAGGCGAAGCAACCACTGGGGAACCTCAAGGTAGCATTCTTGGTACTTTACTTGTTCTTCTTGTTATAAATGCCATTGGAACTTGCATTAAAATTTCGAACTTCTTACTTTATGTGGACAATTTAAAACTATTTAAATGCATTAGTTGGATTTCCGATGTTTTACCATTACAAGATGATCTCAACGATTTAACTAATAACCTCAATATCAAAACATGTTTTGACATTATCCTCTCAAAGTGCTCCAATGTGCTCGGATCGACTTACTATCTCCTTGAAAACAGGCACTCAGTGGTAATGTTTGTTGCGGGATTTACCTTCGTTAATCATGTCCAACGTAGGCTTACTCGTTTTGCTCTCACTCCACTTCATTTCTCCGATCCTCTACCTTCTTACACTTTCCGATGTGTGCTTATATTTAAATCTGAAATCACTTGCTCTGCGACGTTCTATTCAGTCATTACTATTTATTATGACATCATCACTAGTTTAAGGCAGTGCCTAGTGTTGCTTGAACGATTCAGCTTTAGTGTTCTTCATGGAACTTTGTGCTCTCATTATCCGTTATTATCATAACTACGATCCTATCGTTATAATACTTTCTGAATGTAATATGATTTCAAGAAGTCTTGATCTGGCATTTTACGATTCTCCAATTGGACTCCTACTACATTCTGCAACAAAACTGTCGCATGTCACTGGCGCTTTTCAGGTCTTCATCGCCGTAATTTAATATCTAGCCGGTTTTCAAGTAAATCGAACCAAAAATATCCTTGGTTCCAGATTTTGCTCTATATATTAAACAATATGAATGTCTAGATTACTTTTTTATGCCAGAGATAGGGGAGTAAAAGTAATACATTTGCACATTTAAAGGAATATTTGTTATCAGACCTCGTTGTCTCCCTCAAATAAAGCGGGTTTCTAAAATAAATTCTGCTACTTAGAAAAAGATTATTTTGTAAAATCGTCCCATATTTTCAAATGTCAGTTACCATACTTTAGTAGTGTATTTAAATTGTACATATCTACATATGTACATTTGTTTATCGATTTTCGGGCATTTTAACGGTATGCCTCCACAAATTAAATCCCCTACTTACTTTACTTTACTTCCACTTCGATCGAAATGAGTTGGGTCAATTTTTATTTGTTTTTGTGCTTCAAACGTTAACTTGGTGTCGTTGTTTTCGTTAATTGTTTGTAGTCTGTGTTGGTTTTTCTATTGTGGTGCTTACCTAATTTCATGATTGTTATTCCGTGGTGCTCGCTTTCTTCAATTCTGCGTTCCGTTGGCACTTTACTTTTATTTATGTTCTATGCCGGTACTTTTCCCCGTTGCTTTATAATTTTACCAGTTTTTGTTTATCAGTTGTTTTTGGTTTAGTGCTATATCCGTTAAGTTCGTAATTTTTTGTCGTCAAAGCTGGGAAGGGCAGCTATTTAATCATTAAGGGTTTCCTTTAAACCTACAAGAAGATTCAATTCAATTGAAATATGTCGAGAGGGTAAAATTGAATGGCAAAGAGCACTTAGCCTGTCGTGCAAACATTTTGATTTGCATTCATTTATAAATTTTTCTCTTTGCTGTTCATTCGGTGGCCATCATTTTTTATTTTTCTTTCTTTTCTTTTCTTAGTTTGGCTGACGATTCAGCTGAAGTGGTGGTTTATTACCTACTATGCTTCCATTTCTCTTTTTAATACCACTATTACAATGCCAATTGTCCTGCCATTATTTAGACAATTAAGCCGATTAAATGGTTTATTTTATTGACAAATAAGCCACTTCACTTCAAGCCCGGTTATTGCTAATAAGCAGCTTCGGAATGGGATGCAAAGTTTTCAGGCACTTTTGGAAAATTTAAATGATTTCGATTAAAAGTTAATTGTTTGTGCAAATTGTTTTTATGATATTTGGTAATTTAATGAGGAAGAAAAGCAACTGGAATCCTACCATAATCTGTAAAGAATCTGCCGCATGACCCTGATGCATTTCAGTACTACGTCGCCGTACCAGAATATCCAGCCGGTAACCTATACGCTTCAGCCACTTTACCATATTATTTCTCAAACAGGCGATCGCTATTCACACTTCATCAAAGTCAGGTGACAAAACGTCCTCACCATCAGCACAGATTGTGGATTCGAGCTCGTCATCTCCAGTGGTATCTTCCTCACTGCAAATAATAAGGCACGAAAAATGTTTCCTCCTTGTACACAGTATACTTTGAATATCGGCTACCAGATCGCATTTCTCGTTTGCTTAAACTGCAGCTATTTTTATAGATATAAGACCTGTCCCTGTGGAGAACAGCCCTGGCTTGTCACCAACCCCGTAATATATTTCACATTCTGCGCAAGTCATAAAAGAACCATGTTGCCATTTAATCTATTCGCTTTTGTATTTTATTTTATTTAATTTTTTTTTTTTATTTTATTTTATGTTATTTTATTTTATTTTATATTATTTTATTTCATTTTATTTTTTTTAATTTTAATTTTTTTATTTTATTTCACTTTATTTTATTTTATTTAATTTGGTTTTATTTTGTTTTATTTTATTTTATTTTATTTTATTTCATTTTATTATATTTTATTTTATTTTATTTTATTTTATTTTATTTTATTTTATTTTGTTTTATTTTATTTTATTTTATTTTATTTTATTTTATTTTATTTTATTTTATTTTATTTTATTTTATTTTATTTTATTTTATTTTATTTTATTTTATTTTATTTTATTTTATTTTATTTTATTTTATTTTATTTTATTTTATTTTATTTTGTTTTATTTTATTTTATTTTATTTTATTTTATTTTATTTTATTTTATTTTATTTTATTTTATTTTATTTTATTTTATTTTATTTTATTTTATTTTATTTTATTTTATTTTATTTTATTTTATTTTATTTTATTTTATTTTATTTTATTTTATTTTATTTTATTTTATTTTATTTTATTTTATTTTATTTTATTTTATTTTATTTTATTTTATTGTATTTTATTTTATTTTATCTATTTTATTTTATTTTATTTTATTTTATTTTATTTTAATTAGATTATTTTATTTTATTTTATTTTAATTAGATTATTTTATTTTATTTTATTTTATTTTATTTTGTTTTATTTTATTTTATTTTATTTTATTTTTTATTTTATTTTATTTTATTTTATTTTATTTTGTTTTATTTTATTTTATTTTATTTTATTTTTTTATTTTATTTTATTTTATTTTATTTTATTTTATTTTATTTTGTTTTATTTTATTTTATTTTATTTTTTTATTTTATTTTATGTTATTCTATTTTATTTTATAAACATGTTTATTTGTTACGAATATATAATATATTTATTAAGGAATATTATATTTTGCAGTCTTAACATTCTTTTGGAATGTTTAAGCAATTTTTCCTTTGTATATATATGTATATATATATTTTTAATTTTATTTTGTACAGACAATATTAAAATTTTCTTTATATATAATTTTTGCGACCTAGCGTTAATCCATTTTAAGGTAGTTTTCCATTACTCAATATCTTTAGTAATCGTTAACTTTTGTCGAGGCTTAGTTGGGAAAATGTTTTGATAGTTTTTGTGAAAAAGTTATACGTGTATGTAGTATGTGCATATGTATACAAGTATACGTGAATTTAGTAGTCTTTCTATATTAAGCTTATAATTTGAGATATATATCTAATTTGAATATAATACGAATATATGCATGTGATGTACGCTAAGCTGGTTATCCAAACAAATTCCATTGTTATGGCACACGCAAACAAATGTATGTAAGTACACAATTTGACTTCAGTATGTCCTTGTGAACCCCTGCCGCTGGTTTATTGGCCAACTAATTGTGTTTAATGACCCAAGCTCGCTGATACATATATGCACATGTCTAGAAATATAAAATATATACACTTATCCATATAAATCAGTGCACCCACACGCACATACATATACACATAAATATATATATGTATATATGTTTGAGATTTTCGGCCAAGCTCCTCCTCCAATTTATGGATCTACAGTTATATCAAATTCGCCTCCGCATAGCCGATGGATTTTTATGATGAGATATTATTTTCAAGTCAGAAATATACTCGGACATTCCCTGCCGTGGGGGGCAATTAGAAAAATTTTATTTTCTATTATTTTAGATATTTGGTCAAACCAGGATTTAAACCCGAGCCTTCCGAATGACAGTACG
Organism: Ceratitis rosa; assembly: GCA_037013455.1. Lineage (NCBI taxonomy): Eukaryota > Metazoa > Arthropoda > Insecta > Diptera > Tephritidae > Ceratitis > Ceratitis rosa. The sequence goes on along the minus strand of JAWMAG010000037.1, from coordinate 23,818,695 downwards.
TAATGCCGTCTACCGCGGCTAAGCTTACATACATATACATATAGGTATATTCATATTTCAAAGCATTAAACTGTATTTACGAAATATATACTCGTGTATGTACTCGTATGAATGAGAGTGACAGTTTCTTCGCGGCTATAAATTATTGAGGCTACTTTGAAATTCAATTAATTGTCAGATAATTCTCCGTAAAATGCATTTTAATTTCCAAACAAATCAAGTAACATGGGTGGGTGGTGACACCTGTGCTCTATGCATGTATGGTATATGTACATGTGCTTTGAGTGGTGTGCAGTACAAACATTCACACAAGCATTGCGGCTAATTCTCGTTTTCTCTATGCATGGCTTAGTGGAGATGTGAACAAACAGCTGTCCTAACTGTTATTCAGTTTGGCAAAGGATAGTCTGTGAGCTGGGAGCTTTTGTCTTTGACTACCAACTCAAGTCATAATTTCACTTTTAGCTCATACACATATATACGAGTACATGCTGTACACAAGTATATGCAAACACAAACACAAACACACAGTCACACGCGTATAGTCGCAAAAGCACTATAACAGAGTACACTTGGACGAGTATATATTTATTTATGTATATACGTGTATACACGTATGCATATCGTTGCCATCGGTGTCTTAGCACATTGTTGTTGTCTTTGTCATCGTCGAGTCGGTTAATGTTGGCTTTCGAATGTGGGCCAATCAAACAATACAATTTTCTGTCGCATTTATGCCTTAGCACACCCACCCCCCCTTCTCTCCACTCGGGCCAAGGTTGGTGTACAAATGGTTAATTTTTGTCCGGGTAAACGGAGTACTACACGTTTAATGGTGAATAATAGTAACTGTACTACACAATATGCCGCATTTACTTACTCATGGTTAAATTAGTCAAAATGTCAATTTGCCACGGGCAGAAGTCGTGTAAGTTTTCACTGAGTCAAAGTGCGTGTATGTATGTTGGTGTGTGTAAAGGGTTTGCAGGTTACCAGGAGATATACCATTGTGTAATACATAAATATGACTTATACAAGGATTGCGACATAAAATTTTATTATAGCAAATGAAGGGAGAGCCAAATGAGACACATAAATCTTTAAAGGCCACTTTCCATCAGTAAAATCGGTTTTGGGATTTTTTAAAGTTACTCGTTACTACTGGAACAAGAAACGCAATCCAATCCATAGCACCAATACTAGTTAATATGGGGTTATACATTTTGTGATTTAAACTTAACTGTCAAATCAAACATGTTTTGTTTTAATTAAAAGTCACGCATTTATGAATATGCATCGCCTTTCAATCACGCAATGTGGCAAAGTTTTCAAAATCTGCTACAAAATTGGTGATTCAAACGTGGCTACTTTTAAGAGGAGATTATGGTGTACTTAACCGTCTAATTGCTCAAGCAATGGGTAAAATTTTAAAGAAATTTTAAAAGACTGGATCCGTTACAGATATAGTAAGGCCTGTACATCATCGGTTTGTTCTGCCTACCTCAAATAGCGCTACTGCCAGGGAATGTGTAGCCAAATTAATATATTTCTCGACGCTCTCAAATGCTGGGACTTTCCTACGCTACATTACGGCATATTTTGCACTTGGACTTACCATATAAAGTACAGGTCACCGAACCAGCTGGCCAGCAAGCTGGCTAGCTTAAACATCATTATTTTCAACAAATTTTTTTTCACGTTTTCCACTCAAGGGAAATGTAAGTAATGCAAAATTGTCGCATTGTCGCATACAGTTAATGGGCCAAAAAAAAACGAATTTTTAAAAATTTTTTTTGATAAGTCTTTAGAATTTATTGATTCAAAAAGTTTACATACTTATTATGGTATTATTCAACAATATTTTAATCCTTATAACTACTAGTTGATCCAACCCAATCGCAACATAAATTGGCAGAAACACTACATGTGACTCGAGGAGCAATTTGCCAACATTTAAAAGCCATGGGAAAGATCCAGAAGTATGGAAAATGGGTGCCACACCAGCTGAACGATAGACAAATGGAAAATCGAAAAACCGTTTGTGAAATGCTGCTTCAAAGATTCGAAAGGAAATCTTTTCTTCGAATTGTCACGGGGGACAAAAATTGGATTTATTTTAAGAACCCGAAGCGAAAAAAGTCATGGCTTTCCCCTGGTGAAGCTGGCCCATCGACTGCAAGGCCAAATCGCTTTGGCCGTAAGACAGTGCTCTGGGTTTGGTGGGACTAGTGTGGTGTGGTGTACTACGAGTTGTTAAAACCTGATGAAACGGTGAACACGGGTCGCTACCGACAACAAATGATCAATTTGAATCATGCGTTGATCGAAAAACGGTCGGAATGGGCCCGAAGATATGGCAAAGTTATCTTACAACATGACAACGCGCCGTCTCATACCTCTAAACTGGTGAAAGACACATTAAAAACACTTAATTGGGAAATACAATATTATCGCACCCGCCGTACTCTCCAGACCTCGCCCCGTCCGACTATCATATTTTCGCATCGATGGGACACTCCCTTGCAGAGCAGTGCTTCGCTAATTTTGAAATGTTTCAACAATGGTCAATACTTTGAATAAAAAAATGTTGAGATTCCTCTGAAAATTAAATGTTTTCTTTATCGAAAAAACCGGCAAATTTCAACTAACGCCCCTGGTAACCGTGGCACAGTTCTTTTCAAAAAATTTTTGGTTCTTTTATTTGAATTCCTTTCTTTGAAAGTCAATTTCACAACCCAAAAAATCTGGTAAATCGTCATCACACGCACTTTGAAGTAAAAATACCTTTAAATTTTCGCGATTCATTTTCTTCGATTTACCGCAGTTCACCGATCAGCAGCAAGTAGCATACAAATTTTACGCTCACAAATATGGCGATCGCTCAACGAGCATGTTCATTGAGCGCTAATTAATCATTGCGTTCAGCGTTCGCTCACTGAACCTGCTTACTGAGCGCTCAGTTTGCTGAACACCCCCATTGATATAGTTCAACGAAACAAAAGACAGAGGCTAAGCTGGCTAGGTCAACTAGTCCGAATGAATAAAGGCACTTCAGCTTTGAAGGTATTCGATGCAGTACTCTTCGGTGGAAGCAGATCAAGTGACAGACCTGAACCCCATTGCCAAGATGAGATGGAGAAGGTCTCACCTGTAGGCACCAAATAGCATCAGTACTAAGATAGGAAACACGCTATTGCCTATAATTGCGCCAGCGGTGTCTACGCTAAGAAATAAGAAAATAGTGTTTCGGGTACCCACAGATCGTCTGAACCATTCAATACGCTGTTTTAAATGTACCTGAACAGAATGGGAAGTAAAATTCTTCAATGATTGTTTCACTGTTGTGTAGATTTTTTGAAAATAATATGTTATTTTGGATAATTTGTTTTTAAGTACGCAGCACCAGCTCGTTCAATTTCTGTGTAACATTAATGGAAGGCATTCTTTAAAAACGCAAAAATAAACATTTTATTACCTCGAAATCTATTTACTTTTATCTGAGAACTTTTTCCTTACTTGCATTATTCAATTTTACAATGCGACTATGTACAAATTTTGTGTTGCGTGTGTATGTGTGTTGGATTTTTATAGACAATAAAATTGTTATAACAACACTGCAGTCATGTCAGGGCAACAAACAAAGTCATTTAACTGCTGCAGGTAACAATAAAACTATTTAAAAAAAAAAAAACATTTACTTCAACTCCTCTCACTCATCCCGATGGGTTTGTTGATTGGAAATATTTCGTATGCACATGCTAACATATATTTAATCATAGATACACATAGAAATTTTTGGGGAAAAACTAACATTAAAAACATTTGCACAACCGCCCCCCCCCCCCCCGAACTAAAAACTGTCATAGTCCAATGAGTATAAATTTGTTTAGAAAATGTGCTGCCCTTATCACGGCATTGTCAGCACGCGATATTCTAAAGAAGAAAAAAAAAGAAACTTTCAAATATGTCAAAACAACATGTTGTCAAAATATTTTTCCACTACCACTGCTACCCCCACCACCCGTCCACCTGCTTTGACTGTGGAGATATCCTCTCGTAGTCACGGCATGACTTTTGTAAAACAATTCTGTCTAAGCACGCAAATTTGCTGTAGCAAAAAATAAATATAGAAAATTCGATCGATTAATCAGCCGAAGGTAATGTTACTACTATTGTAAATGGAACTTTTGTAACCCAATAAACGCAGAAAACAGAAATTCTCCATTTGGCATGTCCTCATTGTACCATAAGCGAAACCACATTTTGACTTAAGTTTAACTACATATTTTAAGACAGCTGCATAAATCCCTAAATTTCACAAAAAATTAAAATAAATTAATTCTTAAAAACGAAACATTTTAAAGTTAAAAATCTGCTATTTAAAAATTTTAATTTAATTTTTCTGTAATATAATATGCATACATATGTAAACTAAAATGTTGACTGGGTTACGTGTAATAATCGTGTTATTGTACTGCAGGTAATAAGTAATTCAAACTTCAACCGTTTCAGTTGGTTATGATGATTAATGGTATTTTCAAAAGTAGCATTTAGAAATACATGTGATGGCAGCACAGTGACCTTTTTCAAAGTGAAAATTTAAAATAAAAATACCAATAATGTTCTCCATATTATAAAATTCGTATACTTGCAATGTACACGTAAAGTCAAAATGAAAAGACGCCAAAAAAGTTGAATTAAATAATAAACAAATAATAACCCGGTATTTGTTTCGGATCAAGGTATTTATTGTAAATGGTTTTCTAATAATAAGTGTTATTTTGAATAGCCTGCTTTTCTGGTAGATGGCACTTTTGGAATTGTAATTTTCAGACAACTGACAAGTAAATGACGCCAGTATTAAAAATGGGATTTACACGCTTCAACAAAGCATTGAATTTATTAAAATTCATTATAAAAATTTTCTCGAAAAATCAACTTGACTAATGACAAAACTGTCACTTCTTGGCTTGGAAAACCTCTCCATTCTCAACATGCAACTGTTTGGTGCGGCTTATGAACCGATGAGGTCATTGGACTTTACTTTTTCGAAAATGAATTTATTGACTTGGACAACTTTTACTTTGAGCAATACGGCGCTATGTACCACTCAAGCAGCGAAACCATCGATCTTTTAATTCCTTTGAATATCATAATACCACATCTTATTGGAAAACCTTTTAGTTATTTATATTTCCAAATTTCTCTAATAGTATATTGGGGTTTGTTATTGAATTAAAATTTTTTTATACCTGGAAATACATAACTAGAATTAATTTCTAATTTTTTGCTTACAAGAAAATGCGATCTATCTTCTTCTTTATTCGCGTAGACAGAGCGCCATTTATTTCATCTATTAGCCTTTGCTGAACAATTGGAGGCACTAGGTGAAGCCAGGTCTGTCTCTACGTGATCTTGGCAATAGAATGCAGATACTCCGTTGAATGTTCGTCGAGAGAGGACTTTACTTTTCAATTGTCTACTCAGTGTGAAGTAGCACCTGTTGGCAAGAGTGACTCTGCTCTGGATTTTGAGGCTAAAATTGTTGTAGCTGGTTCCAAGATAGACGTGGTAATCTGCACTTTCTCATTCAGTCTAGAGAAAGGAGAACTCACTACGCGGTTGTTGAGGTTAATTATGTCAATATCTTCGGCATATACCAGCAGGAATACATTTTTATAGAAGATTATACCTTCTCTAATCAACTCTGCGGCTCGTACTATTTACTCCAGCAATTAATAAAAGAAGTCACACCATAAGGAATCAACTTGTCTGGAAACCTCGCTTTATATTGGACGGCTCGGAGAGTTTCTCCTCTATCCTGACAGAGCTTTGGGCATCGTTATATGAACAAAATTAAGAAGAGAGCAAGTAGAGACTTATTATTCTCAGTGCAACATTTTAAGTACTAGAGTTTGATTATTTTAGGTTAGATTATGTATTTCAAACTGAACCTTCGACGTTTCCTCGTATTTGTTAATTAGCTGATATGCCTAAAGGTTTCGACTTTCCAGTGCCTAGCGAAGAAAGTGATTTAAGATTTCATATTCTGCCTTTTCTTTACAAGTGTCTCAAAAGTGGTTTGATAGAACGGTTAGGCTCTTTGCATTCTGCGTCCCCAAAATGATTCATTAAAAGTTTTATAATCGTAGAAATAATCTTCCTTTTTTGTGAGATAAACTCTCGTGATCTTCTTTAATCTTCTAGCTCCAATACAACCATTGGAACCTGTCCATCTTAAACTGCTATCTGCGTTGAATAGCTATCCGACAGCGAGTTTACAACTGGAGAGCGACATGCATAAAAAGTGATATTCCTTGCGAGCGCTCCTCTATCCCCTTTCCCTTTGCTACTGTGCCAAGGCAGTCATACGAGGTTCAAAGAGAATTGCTTAGCCATCTCATTAAGTGATATGAATCAACCCAATACTGTTTCCGATTATATTGTTACACATTCCACTGCTCTCGCTTTACTGAGAATATAATTAATCCTAGGCAATTGACGGCTTTACGTCCAAATAAAACGGATATTTCTATGTTTGTGTCAAAATTATTTTATTTTTTGTCGATCTTTCGCTGATATCGTTCCTGTAAAGAAATTATTATTTACATTACGAGCAAATCGAACTTGGTTTCAGGTGCCTAGTTCATTTCGAAGCAACAAGAGTATTCAATTTAGGCATATAGTATATTCATCAACTAGATCGATCTACTTCCCGTAAAAGGTGTATCTTTTGTCCAGAGCGCGGGGAGAAGAGTAGTCTTCCTGCTAATCTCAGTACCGAATTTTAATAAATCGGACCATAAATATAATTCAGTTCATGGTCCACTTTCCGAAAATCTTTTTTTGGTACAAATTTTCCAGGAACCATGCAAAAACATAACAAATTTCTGTAGTTTCTAAGATCACTTGAAACAAACACTGAAACAAACGTTTTTTATATTTATAGATAACTCTACATATTGATTGAGCACAAAACTCTTGAGAGAAAATGTGACCAGTGGATCTAAGTCTATCTTCGAACGCGGAAGGCATTTGAGGCCGCGCAGCCGTCGCAATTGACTACTAATGAGCCTTTGGATGGAAAGACGCACTAGATCAGTTCATAAAAGCAGTGAATCTGAATTAAATGTAAATAATTTCCAAGGCAAAAATTAAACCTTCTAGACGTATAATTTCACTAAATTTAAGCCATCCTAAATGCGGCACACATTTGTGGTACTAAAATTGTTGCGGTCACGCTCGTTTCTGATCAAATTTAAACCAGATTTGAGTCAAACTTCTAACCATTTGGCACGTGCTGTAGACTTCTACAGATAAGCACCATTTTCAATATAGCGAAAAGCCATAATATGGATAAATTTTTCATCATATTGATCACTCAAATATGACTCATCGAAGTGTTAAAAAAAAATATTTTTTGAAGCAGTCTCACTTTTCGTAGGACAATCCTTACTTCGCTTCGTTAGCCTTTAGCACTGATGCAAATTAAATATTCATTTGTAAAACCCGCATTGCATGTGAGTTATGCATATAAATACTTTAATATGAAAAAAAAATTAAATAATAATCCACGCTAATTGCGTGAATGTGTAAAAGAAAACCGCGGGAGACTTTACACGTTTTTCAACTTAACCACCAAAACGCATATAACTGAAAGCCAATGGTCGTTCAGGGACTACAATAGAAATAAATAACATTATGTAATTAATATTTTAATAAATATTAACTTAAAGCGCAACTCCATATATGTGTTAGATTGTTCAATAGGATTGTTTGACTTTTTTATATGAAATCATTTTTGAAATATTTAAGTTTTACAGCGTTGCAGAATGCAAAGGATGTAATTCGGCGGTTAGTGAATGAAGGGTAACTGGATATGGATAGCTGCTTTCTAATAAGTGAGGATTATGATGCATTACTTTTAATATTATTTGTAAAAAACCTAGAGGACTTTGCGATCCAAAGTATGGCATAGGTAGACAGATATATAAATGTTATTGTGTAAACTTTCTATGGTGTAATTTTTATACATATGCATTTGGGGAAGCGATGGGTCCGGTAGTGAACGAGGGCAAGACGAAATATCTTCTATCATCACACAGACAGTCGTCGCATTCGCGACTTGGCTCCCATGTCACTGTTGACAGTCATAACTTTGATGTCGTAGATAACTTCGTCTATCTTGGAAGCAGTATTAACACCAGCCACAATGTCAGTCTGGAACCCAACGCAGAATCACTCTTCAGACTGAGTAGGCAATTGAAAAGCAAAGTTCTCTCTCATCGAATAAAAATCAAACTCTACAAATCGTTTATCGTTTCCATCCTGCTATATGGTCCGGAGGCATCGACGATGTCAACATCTGATTAGTCAGCGTAAGGAGTTTTCGATAGAAAGGTTTTGCATAAGATTTACGGTGCTTTACCATTCGATAATGGCAAATACCGCAGTCGATGGAATGATGAGCTGTATGGAATATACGGCGACATTGATATAGTTCAGATAATCAAGTAACAGCGGTTACGCTCACTAGGTCATGTGATCCGCATGGATAAGAATACTCCAGTTTGGAAAGTTTTCAAGGCATTTTTGTTGACTCGGCTTTAACCGCGTAAGCGGTATCTACGCCAGTAAAGTAAGTAAGTAAGGTTTTCAAGCAGAAATAAGTTGAATATAAGTTAATGTACAATAGCAACCAAGAATTAAGCTTAATTATAAAGATAAGGTTTTGCTATTTTGTTTTAGAAAAGACTTCAGGCAAGTGTCTCGGCTTCTACTTAACATCCTCCAACTCAGGCGCCGGCAATGTCTTTAATCATTAATCATATTTATTATGAAATGACAAGCCAAACTGAGTGTAATTCCGGTAACAGCTGCCAAAAAGACCTACTCCGAAAGTAGCATTGTTTTTCAGAAAATCACACCCTTTATGATTTATCAGTTAGCATTCATACTTTAAATGTCCACGATATCAATATTCTTAAATGTACGCTATCGCGATGGTGAAAAATATCGACAAATATATACGCCAAAATGTTCCTCCGAACCGAATCACGCTAATTACATGCCTACTTTAATACGAAATCTATCGATACCTATTTTCATGATATTCAGACGAGGATCGAAAAAAGTCTTGCCCTTAAATTGTATACACTGGATATCCCATCCGAGATCATCACAACTACAATACACTCCAAAGACCCACTGGTGAAATACAGTATCTCGACTCTGAGGCCGACAAGTTGGCTATAACAGCAATATGACTACTAATCGAAGAGAAGAGAACAAAGTTTCTACTCTTTCTAATCTAGATATAGATAAGGGAAAGTCGAGAGAGCACTACTTCAGACAAAATCTACCAAATCTCTAAAAATTTAATTGAACTGATATATATTTTCTTGCATTTCAGATTTCTTAAAACTATTTTGGGAATATTTCGACTGTGGCACCTTCTAGCCTGTAAATTATTTGTAGTAATGTATCTCGTCAATCTAATATCTCATATTTCACCTATAAACCGAACCATGGATTTCGCCCATTCTCAGAGACGCCGTATAGTATGCACCGAAAATGTTTTGGCTGCAGACCAAAGAGAAGAAAGGTAGATGCAGTGATGGACGATCTCAAAGAGCTGAAAGTTCAAAGCTGGTGACCCTTAGTAGTGAATCGTGAGTTCTAACGGAGGATAGTTTCGGAAGAGAACTGTCTCGTTAAGAATGAGGTAGAAAAACCACACATGTATTAATTTTTTTTTTAACGAAAAATCACAGGTCCTATTTTTTGATTTTATTAAGATTACGAATATGCTTGTGGAGAAAATTATTGTATTCTAATGCATTTGATTTTGTTGCTATTCTCGTTGTTGACAAAATACAAACTGCTGTGACGAGATAGGTGGGAAAACACTGTCATTTGAACACCACCTACTCCCATTTGCTGCGATTGTCATATCACACACATAATCATAAGGATAACCGCTAGTAACTACAATTAAATGATTGTACATTCAAATAATGCTTATAATAAATAATAAATATATGTACACGTGAGTACACAAGTTTAACTAATGTCACCACCATGGCAACGGAGGTAATAACAAATAAAAGGAAAAATAACAAAGACATTAGGAGTATGTGGAGGGAAACAGACGACTAAAAGACACGTCGCTGTATCACTGGATGTCTGCTATATATGTATGTACACCTAGCTATGTAACAAGGTTTGAGTGATTATTGCCGTGAGTGTTTGAGTGACGGTTTAACAATTTTGCGTTGTCATTACAGTTACTGCTGGTAAATTGATACAGGTTTTTAATAACTTATATATTAATACTAATTATTATTATTAAATAAATAAACTTACATAACATGCCTATTCGTATATATAGATACTGTTTACTCTGTGTTCGATTGATAAAAAAAATGCTAACAATAAACCCCAGAGGGTAGTATTAAAAATTACAAAAGTTGTTTCGTGCAGAATGGACTTCCTATACATACTCTATGGAAATTTACAATTCATAATAAATTAATTAGCTAATCATACGCATTATATGAATTAGTAATTAATATTATTATATTGTGGCTAAATATGATAAACTTTTCGGAAGCAATGCTAAAATTTATTAAAAGGAGTAATATTTTAGAAGCAACAATTTTCTAATGAAAAATTAATTGGTTACTCATACGCACCGTCCAACTTGCCTTCCAACTAAAGGTGTAGTGTTATATTCGTTCATTTTCAATGCATAACTTTTCGGTCAGTGATTCTAAGAAAATGATGGGCTAAAGTTGAGAGTAAATATGTATGTAGAAATAAATCTTTTAGCTTGAGACAAAAATATCGTAAATAAAATGTGACCAATTTTATTCTAGTTAACATAATTAGTATGTTACATTATAAAAATTAAGAAATTTAATTCCAACTAAAGTTCGTGCAGCGCGCACTTTAATAAATTTGCCACATGAAAACTTAAATAAAATTTTGGAAGTGTAAGAACTACCAAATAGTCATAATTAATTTGTTACATTATAAAAATTAAGAAATTTAATTCTCAATGCTCAATGGTTTTTAGTATTTTTTTTAAATACCAATTGGAATGAAAATTAGACAAAATACAGAAAGCTACAGCGGCGTTGCCAAGCAATTTCTTTTCATTTTTCCTTCAATGGCATTATCCTTTATCACTTGGCTTAATTGTGAACCTATAAATATTCACGCTTTAAGTTGATGGTTCATATATCATGCTTATCTGATCGATTAAAAGGTTTTAGCACAGTCAAGTGGGTTCTATATAAGATGGGTGTTTTGGTGAAGAAATGTTTGAATAGTGGATGGTGTGCTTAGACTTGGTTGTAATACCTTTTGTTTGAGCCAACAAAAAGAACAATCGTTTACGCTATCCTTTTGGTCCATCTGAATTATGATAAGCAGATATAAAATGCAATTAACGCGTATATAATGTAAATTAATTGAATGCAGTAGTATCATAGTCGCCAAATTATGTTGATAAAGTGAATTTAAAGTCGTAAATTAATATGCAGGTGTCACAATATAACTGAATATGACTTTAGCAAAATAATTATAAATTTTTAATGAATGCACAGTGTAACCGAAAGAAGATTGAGTAAAAACTTTATTTTTGCCACGGGTTCATTTAGTAAGGCCTTAAACTACGTTTCTCTTTTTCTCTGTGTGGTCAGGGCTTTTTCCAGAATGGAATAAGCTAAAAAATTTATACGAGAAAATCCATATTGGGAATAATTATAGGAATATAAAAGTACTATGTATAAAATTCTCTGAAACTCATTAACACAGAATACAAGGCATAAGGAGAAATTAAAAAAATTGTATTAAAAGATTTTATATATAAATAGAATTTCTAAAAAAAATAAATTTTATTAAAAAAATGTAATTTGGTAACACTTACTTTTTTTTAATATCGTTATGCACACGACTTCTTGATTAAGAAAATTCACAAATTATTACATATTGTCTCTATTAGCCTGAAAATAAAAGTAAAAATGTGAACAATCTGATCTTTATCGTTTTTGGCATTTTTTAATATGTCAATGTATGTGTACGAAGGAAAAGTATTGATGTTTAATATATATCTTAATTTGCTTTGGGAAGTACAAAGTATAGTAAAAATAATATCTCACACAGACTTGTGAATTTTAAAAGTCTCGAAGTAAAAGTACTCTCGTAATACATACTCGTATACATATTTATTTATAATATATAAATATATATTTTAAATATACCAATTAAAGTCAGAAACCTAAGTAAAAACGTAGACTTTAACCTAAATTTAGCCAATTAGCAAATTCGTTGCACAGTAAGCAGATGATGCCGCAGTGTTTCTTTACAAATAATTAAAGTATCACTATTTTTTCGCATAAACCGTAATTTTACGTAAGGAGTGCGCAGGATATGCGCGGACGGAGGCATTGTAATAAATGTAGCGAAGAGCAAACAGAGCTGGAGCATGGCAGGAAAATGCCAATAATAATTAAATTGGCGACAGAGAAATAAGCTTTGCATTAAGAGATAGAAAATATGCAGGTATATCGTACGTAAAGAGAACATATTGTAAACATTACGTACAAATATTTTCTATACATACTCGTATACTTCACGAAAGTCAAAGCAGATTTTTTTTTTTATTACTTGTGGGAAGTTGAAGTGAGTTCCTTAAAAATATTTGGGATGTTGCGTCAATTTATTTTTTATTTAATACAATATATTTTTGTGAAAATAGATTTCCAATAAGTAAAATATGGTGCATTATATACCAGGACATTTAGAATTGCGCGTAAACCCAAACAACTAAATATAAAAAAAGTGTCTCCTGCTTCCAACAAATTGATTATTAGTTCAACGGCGCTTCTTAAAGTCCCTTATATATAATTGGTGTTTTGCAATCGCTGAGAGTCAAGAGAGTCTGTCGCGCCACAAGAGAGTTCGTCTGAAATCATAAAATACCACTAGTGTGATGATCACAAATTGTGTTACTATCCTTAATTACAAGCATACTTGCCAATAAAAAGTGAATATTACAAATTTCTTAGAAGTGAAGGAAAGTATAAATACATTTACAAAAATATATTAAAATTGCCTTTACATAAACAAACTTTAATGTTTAGCGAAAGGAAAAAAATTTTGAGTGATATCATACTTGGCCTACTTGAGGATGTAAAGGGGGCTTAAACCATGGAAAGTGTCCGGCATTGAAGAAAGACTATATTAAAAACCTGACCATTTTAATGTAATCTATTGAATATGCTAATTTTGGCATCTTCCATTAGCCGACTATGATGACTTTCGAATAGCGATTGAACGCCTAAAAAACAAACTTGAAACTTGAAAAACAAGAGCGAATGGTTTTGTTAAAAATAAGTTAAAAAATCAAGAACATGCAATTTTGTATTCTACACACATACAGCAGGGGTGTTAGTTGAAATTTACCGGTTTTTTCGATAAAGACAACACGTATTGGCCATTGGTTTTTACACATTTCGCCCATCTTTCAGGCAAATTATGGATACCATTCCAAAAAAACTTTTTCTCTTTCTAGGCAAACCATTCGACGAGCCATTTTTCGACTTCCTCAAAATTAGCGAAGCACTGCTCTGCAAGGGAGTCTCCCATCGATGCGAAAAGGTGATAGTCGGACGGTGCGAGGTCTGGAGAGTACGGCGGTTGCGATAATATTTCCCAATTAAGTGTTTATAATGTGTCTTTCACCAGTTTAGCGGTATGAGACGGCGCGTTGTCATGTTGCAAGATAACCTTGCCATGTCTTCGGGCCCATTCCGACCGTTTTTCGATCAACGCATGATTCAAATTGATCATTTGTTGTCGGTAGCGATCCGTGTTCACCGTTTCACCAGATTTTAACAAATCGTAGTACACCACACCACACTGGTCCCACCAGTGTCACAGAGCATTTGTCTATCGTTCAGCTAGTGTGGCACCCATTTTCCATACTTCTGGATCTTTTCCATGGCTTTTAAACGTTGGCAAATTGCTCCTCGAGTCACATGTAGTGTTTCTGCCAAGTTTTGTTGCGATTGGGTTGGATCAACATCCAATAACGCCTGAAATTCCTCGTCTTCGAACTTTTTCGCTGCACCAGGATGTTCATTGTCTGTCAAATCGAAATCTCCACTTTTAAATTGACGAAACCATGTCTCACATGTTCTAATCATTGGAGCATGTTCACCATAATTTTCTACCAGCAACCGGTGAGCTTCAGCTGCTTTCTTCTTTTGATGAAATAAGAAAAGCAACGAATGCCGCAAATGCGATTTACTTGGAACGAAACTCGACATATTCACTGAGGCAAACAAATATGACGCTATTATTTTGGTGGAATGTGACTTGCGTATTTTTGTAGGTTAATGTCAATAGAAAAAAATTACATACATGCCAAATCATAGAAATTTATACATATTGATAGCGACATCTACTAGTAAAACCGGCAACCTTCAACAAACACACCTGGTAATTAACTCCATATTAGGATCGAAATCGGATTACTATTTCATATGGCCCCCTCCAACTAATTTTTCAGATATGAGAATTAACATTTAATCATAAAATAAAAACCCATACATTTGATGAGGTCATGAAATGGCCGAATACAACTCCTTTTTATTGTATTTGAAAAATTTATTTCTAATAATTTCTAATATTTCCATACACTCGCCACTCTAAAGTGTTTACCACATGTAGTCAACTTAATACTCGTATCTTTAATATGTGTAAATTTTTGCTCATTTCAGTTTGCATTTATATTTTGAACATTAAACACATCCCATTGGGTGCGTCAAAGTAATTTCTCAGGGGAATGCCCAACCAACCATTTAGTCGTCATAGATAATGTTATAAATGTGGAAAAAGTACACGTATGTTTGACGTTGGGGAATGCTTTCCGCCGTATAAATACTCATACCGGCAAAATTTAAAGGTTTAAGGAGACTTTTAGTATTTTTTATCAATGTGTCTTTTTATTCAAATTCATTCGTATTTTCATTTTCTCAAATTTATGCTAACTCAAGGTAAGAAAAACCATCCATTTTATTGCTTAAGTGTTTTATAAAGTTGCAAAAGATCTTTTCGGTGGCGACTCGTTTGGAGTAGGTACAACATATGCGCTTAATGTTCTACTAAAAGAATTAAAGAGTTGGGTGTTTGGAGCCAAAAGAGTTTGAAAGATAGAAATATCTAAATCAGATTTAGTTCATTCCAAGAGTTTTTGAGGTGAAAAAGGAAACCATTCGAATCTGTAATGGCTGGTCCAAAATAAACTGCGGCATTGACACGGGGATATGCTCCAAGAGTCTTGACATCTCCATCTGACCGTCTACCAAACCCAGCCAGCATCGTTCAAGCGGAAGTGGTAGACCTAGAGAAGAGCTGTCGAGTTCTATTGAATAACTATTGGACAGCCAGGCGGCATTTCTGACCTTGTCAACAACTACAAGAAAGCTTTCTGTTCACTAGTAGGTCAACTGCACTGGAATATTTTCGGTAATGAAAAGGCAAACGAGCTGGCCAAATCTATAACCTCTGTAGTAGAATCCGATGCGGAGTTAAAACACCAGGAACGATGAGGAAAGAGCTTTGTAAAAAATTTGAAAAAAAAAATAGCTCAGAATAGAGGGAATAAAGATAAAGGAGCACATAAGATCTAAGTATGACACAGCAAAAACATGAACTTGTAATGGTTCTACCCTATAACAATATTTGTCGTAGCTGTAAACTAGAAAGAAATAAAAAATAATTTTCTACTTTGTCTGTGAACGCCCAGATCATCGCTAACCAGTGCTGGGGCTCTTGGTATCCGTCAGGTACCAAATCTTCAATGACTGTCTACCTATATACAAATAGCAAAAGTCGTTTCATTGAGAGTACCAAATGGATTGAATACAGCACGTACTCAACTACATAATTATCCAAGCAGACTTCTATCATAAAGAAAGAGACAACTTAGTAGATTGTAATAATAGAAAGTTGGCATTCTTAAACTATTTTAACTCTATGGAGCTTCTTACGATGAATATACCAGGTGTGTTTGTTGAAGTGTGCTGGTTTTACTAGTAGATGTCGCTAGCAATATGTATAAATTTCTATGATTTGGCATGTATGTAATATTTTTCTATTGACATTAACCTAGAAGAATACGCAAGTCACATTCCGCCAAAATAATAGCGTCATATTTGTTTACATCAGTGAATGTCGAGTTTCGTTCCAAGTAAATCGCATTTGCTTTTCTTATTTCATCAAAAAAAAAAGCAGCTGAAGCTCACCGGTTGCTGGTAGAAACTTACTGTGAACATGCTCCAGTGATTAGAACATGTGAGACATGGTTTCGTCAATGTAAAAGTGGAGATTTCGATTTGGCAAACAATGAACATCCTGGTGCATGTTGATCCAACCCAATCGCAACAAACATTGGCAGAAACACTACATGTGACTCGAGGAGCAATTTGCCAACGTTTAAAATCCATGGGAAAGATCCAGAAGTATGGAAATTGGGTGCCACACCAGCTGAACGATAGACAAATGGAAAATCAGAAAACCGTTTGTGAAATGCTGCTTCAACGATTCGAAAGGAAATCTTTTCTGCATCGAATTGTCATGGGCAACGAAAAATGGATTTATTTTGAGAACTCGAAGCGAAAAAAATTATGGCTTTCCCCTGGTGAAGCTGGCCCATCGACTGCAAGGCCAAATCGCTTTGGCCGTAAGACAGTGCTCTGTGTTTGGTGGGACCAGTGTTGTGTGGTGTACTACGAGTTGTTAAAACCTGGTGAAACGGTGAACACGGATCAGTACCGACAACAAATGATCAATTTGAATCATGCGTTGATCGAAAAACGGTCGGAATGGGCCCGAAGATATGGCAAAGTTATCTTGCAACATGACAACGCGCCGTCTCATACCTCTAAACTGGTGAAAGACACATTGAAAACACTTAATTGGGAAATATTATCGCACCCGCCGTACTCTCCAGACCTCGCCCCGTCCGACTATCACCTTTTCGCATCGATGGGACACTCCCTTGCAGAGCAGTGCTTCGCTAATTTTGAAGAAGTCGAAAAATGACTCGTCGAATGGTTTGCCTCGAAAGAGAAAAAGTTTTTTTGGAATGGTGTCCATAATTTGCCTGAGAGATGGGCGAAAAGTATAGAAACCAATGATCAATACTTTGAATAAAAAAGTTTTGAGATTCCTCTAAAAATTAAGTGTTTTCTTTATCGAAAAAAACAGCAAATTTCAACTAAAACTCCTGGTAGATGTAGAAATAAAGTTTGAGTTGTAATGATTTATGAGGGCAATGCGAAAAGCCCGGTCTTGGGATTATAGGTCTCTTTGGATCACTCGTTCTCTATTCATAGGTAAATCGACTTCAAAGACAAAGCTAAGCGCAACTCACGGTATGTCTTGTGAAAATCAATTGACAGCGTTAGTTATATGGCAAAGATAAAGAAAGACCATTTGCACACCGCACTTAAGGTTAACCAAAGGCGTAGAGCATTAAATTAAGGAATTCATTTTAAACTCGCACTTCCCACAGTTTTACGAATTAAATTTTGCCGGTTCAGTGGGCAAAACGAGGAATTCTATTCTAGTGGAAAAGCTTTCAAAAGCCTCAACCATGCAGTGCTACTGTCAGACCGATTGGCATAGACTTGCGACCAAGCGACTAAGTGGATTTTGTTCCAAAATTTGGTAAAGGGTCTAAAATCAAACAACAAATACCCTCCGAGCTGCTGTCACTCATGAATTAGTAGGAGCAACTGATAGATTCATATAAACACATACGAGTATGCAGGCGCATATTTTCGTCAGTTAAATTTTGTAAACACGTCGATATCGTCACCAGAACTTATTTGCCTGGTAAAAGTATACGTGTATATGAAGCAATAAACGGTATATATATACATTAAAATTACCCACGAAATTACTTGTGATAAACTACAAGAAGGCATCTTGTTCATTACAGGAGCGGCTAACATATAGTCGGGTGGAGCAAAATTAGTGCGGCAGTTCGCACGTTCAACCTAACATTTTAACTCGCCAATTAGTTAATAGATGTTTTTAAAATTTTATTAAATACATATACATATTTCATTGAATGTCTTTGGAAGAAAAATAATTACTTTTCCTTACAGATTTTTAATAGAAAATTTAAAAGCCTTAAAATCTATATGACATTTTTAACTCAAAGAATATCCCCACCTAGGCAAAGTTTTATTGCTCAGCTCCACCAAATACAAAGAAACAACAAATTACCGCTCATTAACTGTCCAATTTAAGCAAAAAGTTTTCCATTTTTTATTCATTTCTTCCATTTTGCGCTGTGGCGTGTGAAATATCGCGACTAGTTGCGGTTTGCCGCAGTAATTTGGTGCGAGGCAAATAAAACAAAGTGACGTAAAAAGTTCAAAAAATTTCTGCCAACAACAAATCACTCCACATTCCGTTTAACACATACATATACCTATATAATTCACCAAGAAACTACCTACTTTTCGCCACAAAAACAAACATGCTAACTGGGTGAAGGTATTTTGATGGTAAAGCTTTTCGTTTTTTTTTTTTTTTTTTGTTTTCTCATTTTGCATTTTCACTTTTTTCCTCATTACTTTCTCATTACAATTACAAGGCTATATGAAACAACAAATAAAGTTATGAGGTCTTACTGTCGTCCTTCATAAAAGAGACCGATTATTTGCTTATTTTTGGTTTGTTTTCTCTTATGATATCATCATTTACGTGTTGTAGTTGTTGGGGGTTTGTCGGAATTCAATTTTTTGTTCTTACAGGCGAGTTTGGCATGAATTGTTTTCAGACTAAGCTAACCAATTGGAAAACTTGCGCTCTCTCAGCAATAAAATCTTAATGAAATTTCTAACAATTGTAGCTTTAAAGACTTGACTGATTGGCAATCAATTTAACAAACAAAGCTCAACATGTTTGCTAACTCACTCATTTAAGTTCGACCATTTAAGGCAACGCGGCTGTGCAGGGAAGACCACGTCATCCGAATGGTTGAAAAAATTCCTGTTTTCGGTACGGAAGTCATTGGTAGAAGCAGAGAAAGGGGAAGGAATGAGGACGAATACGTGAGTATGAAGAGTTTTGGGGCTAGCCGACAAGGGTAGTCCTCGAAAATTTCATGAAAAGATGCGGCACCCAGAGAGGTGACTTAGTGACTGATACCCAGAAAAGACAAAATTTATGGTGGGAACACTTCTGCGTTTGATGCATTCAGGGGAAAGCGGCATGCTTTTATATGTTGACTTTAGCTAGAGCTTAAGATAGATAAAAAAAAAAAACAGAAAATATTAAAATATCTCTTTTCAAAATCTCCTACCTCAGTATAATTTAATATTATGTTAAGAAAGCTGATCCTGGTTTCGGACAATGCAACTGAAAATTTTTATAACTTTGTGGTTAAGACATTGAGATGATCTTAATTAATATTATTACTTGATTCTTCGGTTTCTCTGTGGGTTTTTAAAGACGAAAGCTCCTGGGAACTGTAAAAAAAAGTTTACCTTTTATAAGCATTTTCTTTGACTTTGTGAAAATTATACAAATATATAATTGGCGCTTTGTAACCAATGAAGCGATCTTCGGCCGAGCTTAGCTCCCAAGTTGTGGTGTGTGTATTTCAGAAGCAGCAGCTTCTACAACGCTTTATGCGATTCTAAAGATATCACCCGCAACGCTTGCCACCTAAAATAAGGTATTCATAGCTGTCAGGAAGGTCAGAACATATGAGTTCAGCAAAATAGCGTTATTTCTGAGAACACGAATAAACTGCATAGTCTCGTACTTCAGTTTCAAAAAACCCCTGATGGCTTCAATAGAACAGGGGAGTAACGGCCGGAGTTTACTGCGCCCAACCAGAAAAAAAAAACATTCAGTATATTCAATAGAAATGTTGGCAGAAAGATAATACATATTTATGTAAACAACCGTAAAGGCCTTACTTTCATGCTGTGGTTGCATTTTGCAATCAAAAGGTTGGCAGAGGAATAGAAAATCCACATTTAGGCGGAGCATATGGGTATCGTGGTCAACAACTGGCTAAAGAAGAACTATTCTCAAAACAGGAAGTAACCAAGGACTTATCAGTACCATTAATGGAAGAAAGACACCCGCACGAATACCTGACGAAACAAAAATCAGGCTCTGGCAACGAGCAAAAGCCGAATATTATGTGCAAATCTTACGACGCAAAGGTTACCAAGTTTCTACTAGAGACAATTAGGTCGAACTTCAGGCTGCTAACAAGACACTGCCTCTTGTTGTCGCAGTATAACATATAAACTGTGAGAACATTCTGCAGTCAGAGGTTAATCTCACTTAAAGATAAATTGCAGAATCTTCAGTTCGCAGCAATTAGAAGCCCAAAATGCCTGCTTCTGTTTGCTAAAAGAACAGAAATATTCCTCAGACTAGAGATCCAACCGGAATAATAGCAGGATATAATTTTGGTCGCATGTAGTGTAGCGCATCTGGTAACATTATGGGCGTAACATATTCTACATATGTATGTGAGACCCTCAAAGGAGGCAACCAGATAAACCTAACCTAACTTTTTGTTTCATGTTGGCCTGACGAATGGTAATATTGAGCTCAGGCTAAGCTAACACCAAACTCATCGGCGTTAAATCGCCACTTCATAGGCCCACAGCGCGAGATAATGCGCTCACCAAAAACTTCCTTCAATAGATTGATTTTTTAATTGGGTGTATTGCATGTATTGCCGTCTCATTGAAACCAAAGGTCGTCCACATTAACTTCTTCTAATATTGGCACCAAATTATTAGGGTTTCCCATTAACTGTTCAATTTGGTTTAATAACGTACCCGTTCAACTAAAAGTGAGTTTAATCGTTGAACAAATTTCTCTTGTGAAAATCGGGTTCGGTGGTCACTTCGTTTTGGCCCATTCACCGAACGTGCGATGCGCTTGATGGTCGTTCGACTCGAATTATTTCCGAGTTGAATTGTATAAGACCGCACACCAAGATCCGCAGCTCCAAATGTTGCGCGGGATGGCTAATGAACTCATTCGAATTTGCTTCGATACTTTGCTTCACAATAGCAATAGCACCTTCGGTACGCACTCTACGGCGTCTCTGAGAATACGTGTTATCCACAAGAGTAAAAATGATGCTTGAGTTATCAACTCTGCTGGGCGATTATCTCGACCGAATATTGGAGGTTGCGCGCGATGAGAACCGAACAACTATTTTGGTAATAAATTTTCACAATTTGCAAACGTTTTTCCGGAGCAAATCTGTTAATTATGATACGACCAATCTAATTGAGAATAAATCAAGTAAAAACTGCCAAAAAGACCAACCCTGAAAATAGTATTGTGTCATTAAAAACCACAACATCCTACTAATTCTAACTAAGCCCAGACCGTTTTAGATCTACAAAAATGCCTGTGCACGATCTTTCTTTCATTTCATCATTTATTTAGGAGAGAAAATGAACTATTTTTTTTAGATTAAATGTTATAAAATTTTAATTTAAGTGAAGCAAGAAAAGAAAGGTAAAATTCATTTCATATATTAGATATGCTCACGCTTCTTTTAATACAAAAATTGCGCAAAGTGCATAAAAATGAGAATTCCAAGTTGAAAATAAACTATAAATGCTTTTAATTAAAAAAATATTTTTTATACTTACATTTCTTTAAAACGATGTTTGTTTCAATGCACCTTTTTCGCTTTCCAAACGATATTAGTTTACAGTTATTTTATGTAAAATTTTAACGAACGAGAATGCGGCTATTAAAGCTTTTATATATTTACGAGTATATATATTTATGTACTTCTACTGATATGTATTGATTATTTTATTCAATAAATTGTCTATTGAAATCGTTTATATTTTAAAGCTTAAATCTTGTGAATTTTCATTCAAATATGCGATATTTTCGAGATATATTTTCAATATTTATTTCACTTAAAGTTTTGTTCTCTTATTTTTTTTTTTAATAATTCATGATTAAAATTTCGCATTTATTTTAGATTTTTAATTATTAATTTTTTTTAATTTAAATTTCTTTTGTTTTGTTTTGCTTTTAAAAAGCTTGATATGATTTCTGATATGTATATTACTCTAAAAGAAACAAATTTTATTTTTAATTAAATGGTAAATAAAAACTAAACATATAGCAGTGCCATATTTGTCAAAAATGAAGTGAGCAAATTTTTGGAGTAGACCAAAAACTTTGTCCCATGGTAAACGAAACTTCTAAGTTGATTTGAATTGACTTGATGCGGCTGTTAATCAGCGACCAACGCATTTAGGTCAATAAACCTATTGTAATACCACTGTGAGGCTCAAGTTTTCACCTTCTCAAATGTTCGAACCATTTCGTGTGCCTTATAAAGGCATCAAGATTGCCAATTTTCGCTAGCTCAGCGGGACAGTCGAAGAAGTGTTTCCCACCCGAGGAACTTGTGTCACGCTGACGTCAAAGCTGAACAGTGACAGAAGTAGTGTTCAGTAGACGCTTCCCCTCATCTGTCCCTAAAACTGTTGCAAAAATCATACGAGTGGTAACCCATTATTTTCCAGTGAGGCCCCATTAAGTACCTGCCTGTCGTTATGTTAGTGGAAAATCAGTCTATAAGGATGAGATGTTTTGATTTTTTTTCGCGTCGAATTTTGGTCATAGCTGTCTAGTGATCTCATTCAACTATCTAGAGTCTGCTTCTTTGGAAGAGCCCCAGTTTAAGCTTTGCCGTGAACAAAGTGAAGCCTGCATCGCGTGCATATATTATGGTTGATGCAGGGGTTCCTTCTCTCGCTAGTTTTTCTGTCATGCTACTGGCTAGGATGTCAGTGTGTCCGGGTACGCATACCACGGCAGATTGATTTCATATTTTTCATCGTCACTTTAATGTGGGACCCTTGTGGCAACCAACATTACATTGACTTTTGATCGATTTGTTGACACGTTCGTGATCTAGCTCTAAGTCTGTATCACTTACATTTACTTGTATTTGGTCCTGTAATATTGTCGGTGGTTCATGACAAATTTTTTGTTCAATAGTTTCTTCCAGTGCAAAAATCGCCAAGCACATTTGAGTTGGACTGAACACACTTTTGTCGACTTAGCGGCAAAAGGAATCCCTTTAAGGGTAATTTCAATTGATCAATCAATTCTTGGAACATTTTTCCCAGAATGCTATCTTGGGCCTGAGATAAGCAACCTCAGCATATACTTTCTCCACGGAATGTATATGAATATGAAACAAAAACAGACTGAACAAATAGTAGATGTTGGCTTTGGGAAATCTGGTTTTTCGAGGCACAGTTCTTGTAATTCAAAAGTAAACTTAATTTTATGGCGGCTGTAGTAGTCAAATAGTTAGCAACGCGTGTTGCCATACGCTCGAACCGCTGTCGGACACTGCTCTGCGCTGAATTTTTCATAAGGTGGCATACAAATGCAAAGTCGGTCGCGGATGATCATAAGTTCAAGTTCTAGTTCTTAGTTTTCCTAACTTCGTCGCCTCTTGGTAGGGAATGTCAACCACCAGGGTTTATTTCCGACATAAGATAAAATATACTTTGCTTCCCTCACATGGCAGAAGATGCAGCGGGTTTTCCGATGAAGCAAATATTTTAGGGCTCAAAAAACTCACATGTTGGTGTGTAAAAAGCCAATGCATCCTAACTCGGTTTGTGCATTTTGTAGACCCGGGAATCATTGGTTCCTTTTACCGCGAGAACGAGAAGGAGAAGCTGTTGTTACCGTTGTTGTTAGAGTTATAGTGCAATCGATCTTATGTGCACTGGGTTTGAAAATCTCATAATTAGTCGAAATGATTTCAGCTGGCGGATTTGCAGCCATAAATTTGACTCCTGTTTTATTCGTGGTGAGCCGTTAATTGCCATCCAGAGGTGATTTATGACTTGAAACACAAAATTGAAGTAGAAATTTCAGCCATGGAGGGCTATACAATTAAAAATGTGTTGAAAATTTGGGTCGACAGACGGGATAGAATGAGCCACTTCAAGTCCGGTCACACAGTCTTGTGAATGAACTGGTGTTACAACACTAAACGAATGTTAAGGCATTTCTATAAGGCCAAAATTATTGGAAAATATTTTTCACTTTTTTTTATAACAATTTTAAAATTTTAATAAAGGTCATGGCATACTAAGAAAATGAAATACAGATGGCAAAATTTTTTGGACTTTTAGTGCCTCTTAACAGCGGAAGAGAATATCTCACTATGCTCATTGGAAGCAAAGTGAAAACAAGACATTTTCTAACTAAAAAATATTTAATTGCAAACTAATTATTGTTCTTCTAGATTTTGCTTAATATTTGTAATCAGTTTGAAAGAACCTCCGCAACTGCAAATAACAGTAGTATAAACAAATAACAATAATTTTGTAGTCTTTTCTCTGGAGCAGCAAGAAATAACTTTTGCATGGATACATTATTAAAAAAATATATATATTTATTATTAAATTAAGCTTAACACTTAAGTAAATTTTTGAGATATTTTTTTAAAAATGTTTCATTGAGTTTTATCCTTATTTTGAAATTATTTAGTTATTATTTTACGAAAATTTGTTTAAAATTGTTTTTCTGATTTTATTTTATTCAAATCACTTTTGATTTTCAACGTAACTTTATTTTAACTTTCCACTTTCCACACAAAATTTACATAAAAAATAAAAAAAAATCAAATTACGATTAATATTGAGTATTTTCTCTCTCTTTTTTCACTCTCTTTTATATATAAATACTCTCTTAGACCTCTTAATAATTTCTTTTAGGTCTCATGTAGTTGTCTCACAATTTCCCGAGGTACATTTGTTTGTATGCATGTTTGTAAGTATATGTGCAGCGGCCACCCTTCATCAATGCATACATATGTACATATGTATATGTACACACACACACACACACGCATTTGATAGGGTGTTTAAGACAATCACTTCCAAGAACCGCTTTTATTTCAGTAAATATTTTCTTATGTTGTTTTCCTTTATCATCCCTTCCTCAAACACTTCTTAGTATACTTTTTATCTATTCCGTTTTTTGTTTAGCGAATAAGCTGCAAAAACGCAAAATAATTGTGCCGCTTTGTCGTTAGCTGCGCTTCAATGTATGTATATATGTGTGTGTGCAAAAATTTCTCGTTTCGTCTTATCAATAATTTTTTCACTTATTTATATTTTACTGTTTTTTTTAGCTCCTCTTTTTATACAGGAAATATATAATATTTTTCACTCAACAATGAATTGCTCTATTTAATTGAAGTTTATTTTGCAACTTAGGCGAAAGCCCCTAAAAGTGCACTACACCAAAATTGATTTTTAACCGAAATTATTGTAGAGCGTGCATTGCCCGAGTTATGTGTATATTTGTATATACAAGTATGTATGTATGCGTCACTTTCTATAATTCACTTTATGAAGAATTTCTTCATTACAAAACAGCAACAAAGACATTAATGTTATACAATATACCGCTAGTCATTACAACACTTTTACGCACTTTTTTTTACAATAACTCCACACTCTACTACAATTTATTTAAGCAATTGCTATATTTGCCATTGACTCTGGCCTATAATTATAAGAAAAATCGTTAGCAAAATTTAGCTAAAAACTTTTTTGTATATTTTTTTCTTTCTTTTTTTATTTTTTTTGACAATTACTCACTGATGCTGTGTCTGCGTCGAGATGCTAAGTCTACATTTATGAATTCTTCATGACTTTTCATTAGACTTTCGCCATAGAGATTGCGTATAATGAGAGTAAAAGCGTTGGCGTGTGGCTTAGGGGGTGGATCACAATCGCACCTGTGCATATATGCATACATATTTACATATGAACAGTAGGAGAGCGAATGTGCTGTGCTTGCGCTGTGACGCTTTGGCACAGTCACTGTTTCTATTTTGCCACATGAATTTGTTCATATATTTTTAATAAAAATGTTAATTTTAAATTTGAAAATAGATTTTATTATTACTAAATTGCGTACATGTGTTTGTGTGTGTGTGTTTTTCTTTACAATATTTATTTCCACACACAATTAATGTTTATGTATTTTTGGGGGTTACTTTTTGGAGTTTTTGTGCGCTCTCTACTTACTTATCCAAATGTCAAATTTTGACAATCTTCTTCCATTTGTTCGCTCAGTGCGCATGACTGGTGAAAAGCATTCGTATCAGCGCTTCTATTACAATAGTTTTCTACTTAGCTTTTTGAAAAGCTCCAATATTGAGCAAAAGATACGGTTAGCTTGGTTTATGTGATAGTTAAAAACAAAGCTACTTTTTGTAGGAATCTTCTTTAGAGATTCGTGACAAAATCTAAATTTGAACCATTAGTATAACAATGGAGACTTGTGGTATTTGAAAGCTTTTTTCAGCCACAAAGAAAGCTTAGTAAAGTTCTCGTCTGTACACTTTCGTAGAACTTTTTTCTAGCTAATAGCTTTAGCGGTTGTAAAGTCGCTGTTAAACAAAAACCTTTTATATAAAATGCACTTACTTATTTCAAAATATAATTAAAATGGAGCTTTTTACATTTTTTCGCATCCTCTTGCTTCTTAATAAGCATAAGCTCCAGCAGTAAACCTCATTACTATATCAATGTCGCCATATTACTCACATAGTCCATTTAACCATCATCTGCTATATTCATCGTAGCTTAAAGGTTAACAAATTTAATGCAAAAGCTTTAAGTCAAAAGCCCATAATGCCGATAAAAAGTCTGAAGCTTCTGCACTATGAGCGACTTAAAGAGTTTTGTTTTGAACGCCGCTTTAATTGCCCTCTCAGTCCAAAGCTACATTTGCTGCTAAGAGTAATTCAAGCTGAAATTGTTATTGTCGCCAGACATACAGAAGAATTCCAACAGTAACGCGGGTGTCAAGACACTAATGCGCAGAGGGTTTGTTTGATAACAGGTGATATTCCGTCTTATTCTTATTCACTACCGAGCGCATTCGTCTCCCCTTCTTATCCAGTTTGCAGAAGGCAGAACTGACGGCCCAGTTGTTTAGACCGATGATGCTAGAATTAACGACATGTGCCCTTTTAGAATATTATTATAACCTCTCCATACTTAGATTTTCGGCTGGAAATATATTCTTCAGATGAACAAGTCAGGCTAAAGATAGTGAACTTGTCTGAAGCCTTGTTTGCACCCAACGGGAAAGAGAGGTTCTTCCCGATTTCGGCAGAACTTTTGGTATTGCTCAACGTCGATTTACGTCTAAGGGTATACAAAATTCAGACATAACGGCATATATGTAGCCACTTTTCGTGCTATCAAAGTTGTTTTAAAATCGACGAGGATCAATACTACGTTCATACGTCTTTTTCAGGATTCGATTCTTACAGTAGATCCGTCAGGTCTAAACTTAAGTTGGAGAGGATGGATCATATCATTGATATCAGTGGGAGTTCGAATGTGTTATCTCCATAAACTCAGTACACTCTGGATATCTGTCACTGGATATTTCAACATGAATATGTTTCGATCTTGAAACTTTTTGCAAGTCGCCGCATCTTTAATAGAATTTTCGAGTATTACCTCAATCTGCCAGCCTTCAAGCTCTTCATACTTACTCACTTCGGCCTATCTTTCCTTTCTAATTTGCTCTTATTCCGGTTTTTTTTTCAACTGCAGCTTGACATTCCTCATCATGCCAGCTCTTCTTTCTAAAGAGTGCTTTCAGTGAACAAGTATCCAAGTAACTTACATGCAATACAAATATGCCAAATTTTATATGAAACATTTATACCCTCTTTAAAGACTATTTCTAAGTGGTTCCGAAGATTCCAGACCGGACAATTTTCCGTACAGGATGAGCCCCGATGAGGTCTACCAAAATCTTCCAAAGCTGAAGTCCAAAATTGACGAAGACCCATGATTGACACAAGAAATGATTGCAAATGAATTGGGCTTGAATGCCGGTTGTTTCGCGATTATTAAATAATCATCTGGGATACACGAAGAAATCTGCTCTATGGGTACCACGAATTTTAAATGAGGCCCAACAAGAGACTCGGGTGCATTTTGCTCCATTTTTCCTAAGCAAATTCGAAAATGGTCAGTCCAATAACTTTAGTAAATTCGTTACTGAAGACGAATCTTGGTTCTATAAGTACGATCCAGAAACCGAACAGCAGTTCATAGTATGGAGCCCTACAAGAGCAAACCCACCCGTAAAATCTAAGCAACTAAAATCAGCAGCAAAAGTAATGATGCCAGTTTACTTCACCCGATCTAAAATCGTAGCTACTATTCCACTGGAAAAAAGTCAGGCGGCAACTGCAAAATGGTACTACAAAGAGGGCTTACCAAAAATTTTCAAAAATTTGCCGGAAAATAGGAAGAAAGAGGTTTTGCGGCGCTACTTGTGACATCATGACAACGCGCCACCACTATCCCACACTGCTGAAGTAACGAGTAAATTTATTGCGATCTCTGGGATCGAAGTAATACGTCATGCACCATATTTCTGATTATTTGAAAATTTAAAAAAAATTAATAGCAACGAGGAGATAATTAATGCGGTTATTCTGAACTTAATAAGCTTAAAAAGCAAGCTTTTTCAGAAGTGGATCTATAGGTTTAAGACATACTTAGAAATCGATGGTGATTATGTATATATAATATATATAATTGGCGCTTTGTAACCGCTGAAGCGATTTTTCGGCCGAGCCCCTCCTCCGATTTGTGCTTAGGCGTCTTGATTTTTTTCCAACAAATGGAGGGACCTACAGTTTATACTAAGCCGCCTCCGAACGGCTGATGGTTTTTTTACGAGGAGCCTTTATTTCATATCAGAAATACACTCCGAGGGGTGGACATTCCCTGCCAAGGGGCGGCCGCAATTAGAAAATTTAACTTAATTTTTTATTTAAATTAATTTTCCATAACTTTTGGATGTTGCTGGCACTGGGATATGAACCCGAGCCTTCCGAATTTCAGTACGCAACACTAACCACTCGGCTATCGCGGCCGCCTAATGGTGATTATGTAGAGAAGATAAAAAAGGACAAAAATTACGGCTAAGTACAAAAAGAATATTTTATTTGCTTTTTTTTTTTGGTCAACTTACCGAACTTTTGTTAATCTTCTCGTATAAGAATTTTAAAATGAACTCACATATCTAAGCAATGTGTTATATGGGAGCTATGTGATATAATCGAGCATACGGCTGATTCTCAAAAATTTTTAATTATTACGAAAATACAGTTTTTTATTTATTTAAAATTTTAAAGACTATTTTGTGTTGTTACAAACAGACAGACAGATAGACTGATCGACGGAGAGTCGAACATGGCTAGATCAATATTAGTCCACTCACTCACTCCCTTTCTCTACATAGATTATTTCCAACAAAGTTCATATTACAAATTAATAATAATATCATAATTTAAATATATAAAAGGCTTTATCCTGAATGATTGACGGATCAATCCACAGCCTAAACCACTTGTCGTAAAGACCTGAAATTTGGGGGGGGTATTCTGTGTATGACGTAGGCATCCGATAGGAGAGGATTTTCCGGGAAGTATACCTCGAACCGATATATTAAAAAAATTATTTATTTTCAAATCGTTTGTTTTACATGAAATTTGGGTAAATTGACATGACGAACACTTTTTCTTACTGTAAGAGCACCTTACCTCTTGCCAGGTATTTAGGTCTCGATTTTCTTGATATATCGATAAAAAATAATTACATATTATAAGTAATCAAATATTTTAACATTTAATTAATATATCATAATCAAATGAAAAAAGAAAAACCCCCACAAAAAATTATATTAGAGCTATTCTAAAAGTCAATGTAGGCAAACTCCAGTAGAAAACGACGTTTTATTTCTGACTCTGTTGCAGATTCATCAAGTTCCATCCTTTCTGAAATAGCCTAAACTAAACATAAGTTGCTGACTTTTATTTAATTTATAAAAGCTCCAATATGTTAACATAGCCTAAGGTTTGAAAATTTAACTACCAAATTACCATTGTGTACTCCGACGTTTGTAAAACGTGCAAATTTATCGTCAAATGTAATGTTGGTAGTGCGTCCAACATTCGGTCGACATAATCGCCCAACAGAGTCGGTAATTCGAAAAACCAAAAATCGGTTTCATACCATTTTATGAAAGATTTTGCGAAAGGATCTATATTTTCCGGCTTACAAAATCCAACTCGAGCAAGAATTTTAGCCGAACGACCATCAATCGCCTCGTACGTTCGGTGAATGGACCCAAAACGAGATGTGGCCACTGTTCACGATTTTTATAACAGAATTTTTTTCAGCGATGAAGCATTTGGAGTGATGATAGTCCAAAAGCCATTGTTGTGACGCTGTTATATCCTCAAAGAATTAGGAATTGTTGGTCTATATTTATTCCAAAATGAAGCACATAATGTTATTTGGAATTTAATTTGGAGGATGCAACCATATGAACCATTCAATCAACGAATCAATCAATACGTTGATGGAAACGACCAAATAAAATATCAAAGCTCGGTTAAACTTTGCAAAAGGCGTTGACGTCCTAACGAACTAAACTGGGAATCCATCTGACATTACAAAGGATCATATATGGCGTGACAGCTAGCTAGTATAAGCTAATATAACCTTATATCAACCACAACGAGCTGGTATGATATTAAATGGACGCATGCCAAATATTTATTGAAGCCGGCACTCACATAAGGCTGCTATATCCTATTCTTCGTATTTGACATGAGTACCGCTTGCCCGATCATAGCAGAATGATCAATAGCGTGCCAGGACCTTCATCACATGTTCTTTCCAACGCATCAAGCGACCCCTCCTTTTCCACCTTTTCTACCTTTAAATACTACATCGAGAGCTACTAAAGAGGAAGTGTATTCATTTCTACCTCCTATGGGCTCAGTCAATGTCTCTTTTCCTTCCTTCAATGAACAAACTTCAACGTCAATACATCATGTTTCCTCTCATGCTTTTCTCATTAGCCACGATTCACCTTAACACCGATTAAGCTGAGCGCGAAGTGACATGACCTTGATCATAAGATCAAAAAATACCATTCAACGACTTCCAATTAAATCGTATTTAACTGATGTAAAGTTCGCGTTTAATGAATACAATTAGTCAACAAATCCGAGCGATATTCGTAATCACCTTTAAAGCTGATAAAAGAGCTGCTCAACAAGTGGTTTGGTTGTGATAATGAACATAGTGTACAAAACAGAAAACTTTGAATTCCATGTGGAAATTTCTGCACATACGAGTACACATTGACGTAATGCTTTTAATGGAAAGGAGGTTTATACGTGTAGGTATAAAGAGTACCACTGCTTGCTAAAGTTTTCCTAGATCAAACAGCTAAGCACTGGAAATCGTGTTTTTTTTTTGTTTTTTTGGTTTTTAGTTTTTAACAGAATACTCTAGAAAAATGAATGGCAATTAGAAAAGCTTGAAGCGTGTATTGATTTTTAAAGGAACTCTTGCTAATCGTGACTCCTTGACAATGTGAAACAAAAAAGTTTCTTTACATCATTGGGATAGACAATAAGAAGTAGTTCGGTTATTCTAGTCACCTACATAGTTACTGATGAACTTAAAAAACTGACTCAAACAGTTTTGAGCTACAAAACACATGTACTCGTACACTCGTACTCCTTGATCCTCTGTAGTAGCAAATGGAGATTTAATTAAATTTCATGTAGAATAGTGTTTCTTTAGAAAGTCAAAAGGTTTGCGAATTTTAGGAGGACATTGAAATTTAGTTTTAAAACTCATTCCAGTTCATTGAGAGGCGAAGATGGTAGATATCTAAGGCGAGCAAAAGCAGAGGAGGTATTTCAACGTTTCACCTGTGCCTGTCAACCATTGTGGCCTGATATTAGGCTCATTTATAAAAATTCCTGTAAAAAAAGTGATCTATTTAAATGATCACAGTCTAACGTAGAATATTTTTTCATCTGTTAGATAAAAACCGAACGAAATTTTTACTTTACCTAAAAATGTGCACAAAGTTATCATATTTTGAACAATCAATAAAAAACCGAACGAACTTTTTACTTGACCTAATATATGACGAGGTTGCGGGCTATCAAAATAAAAATTAAAAATTGTAAAACTCAGCCCGTTTACAACAAATAGTTCACTACAACGCAATATCGTTCTCCCCATGTTTATGGTTCAAATTAGCGCCGAAAGTAGTGTTCACCAACTAAAAGCGACATACAATACCATAAAATTAAATGATAATTTCTCCGTAGACCAGAAATACCACAACGTCGCAACTGCCAAAATTTCTTCAATAGTGCTGCAAACTTCCATCTTCCACCCAGATGTGTCAAATGTAGTGACACACACAAGAGTGAAAATTGCCCACTATCGGAGGAGCCAACCATAGAAAAGGACAAACTCTACTGCATTCTTTGCAAGAAACAATCTGGTAGAATCAGCATGAACCAATACGCTTCTCAAACTTTTAAATGAAACCAAACTGAGCTCCAAATACAAGCTAAAATTTCAAAATTAAAATTTATTCAGAAAAGAAAGAAACAAAGGCAATGGAGGAGGCACTGCCATCCTCATTAAAGAAAATCTGAAATTCTAGAAACATTATTACAAAAAACTTGACTCACTTAATCATCTTGAAACTTGCATTATTAAAGTTAAGATGTTTGCAAACAAAATTCTATATATCGTTGCAGCCTACTACCCATCGGGAAATAACAACTATGAATTTAAAACACACTATTTGAGGAGCTAAAACTATTGTACATGATTACAATCACTGTAATAGTAATTTTAGCAGGTGATCTTAACAGTACACACTTAAACTAGGGTAACTCAGTAAACAATCCTAAAGTTAATAACTTGAATGCTTGACCAACTACAAATTCCATCAAATATAGATATGACCTTTAGGTATACTTCAACGACCCCCTCATTCGAAAGATCACAATCATTTTTAGATATTTGTATATGTGACCGTAGAATTGAGATACACAAAAATAGAAATTCGATCAACTGTTTGAACTGCATTGACTACGACAGTGATCTCCAAGCCATCCAGATAATGGCTACTTGCCCTGGTGATAATAGCTTTGACTTATGTGGGGAGACCACTCCTTATAAACTGGATTACAAAAACACAAAGTGGAACGAATTTTCTAAAACAATAAAAAGGCTTCATCTACAAGTAGCAGCAATACCGAATAACAAAAATCTTAATAATTCTGAAATAGGCAAATATTTATTTAAAAATTAATGACATAATAATCAAAGCGATAGACAAAAACGTCCCAAAAATTAAAAATGTTCCCACCACAAGATTACTTGCTAACTCTCCAGTGATTAAACTTTTGATAAAAGCAAAAAGTAGAGAGGGGTTTACTACTGAAAACAGTCTTAACTTAGCTAAAGCAAAATTAAGGCACATAAAACAAATGACTAACGAATATATAAAAATTCAGCTTAACAAGCAACTAGAAAAGAAACTCAAAGCCCTAGAGAGCAAAAATCCCTGGAAGTACGCAATTGTTAAAACAAAATTTCTTCATCATGAAAACAACATCATTGGTCGAATAGTTGAGCCATCAGATCTTTGGAGCACTATTTATAATGCAGGTCTAAATTCTAATATAATCTTACGCATAACCAAACATAAAATAACTTCGCCACGCCAGATTTCTTGACAAACATCATTTCAAACCTGAAAATCAAACAATCGTCAGGCCTAGACCAAATACCCAATATTGTACTAAAAAATTTACCCATGGGGCTCATGCGAGTTTATTGCACACTATTCAACAATTTAGTTAATAATTCGTACTTTCCAAACCAATGGAAAACAGCCAAACTCGTGGTTATTCCTAAAAAAGTTGAAGATAAAAACAATTTAAAGAATCCTAGACCAATAAGTATGTTACCCAATATTAGTAAAATATTTGAGATACCGATTAATATAAATATAAATAAATTTTTAGAAGAAAAGAAAATAAAAAGTTGTAACCAATTCGGTTTCAAATATTAGGTCAAGTAAAAAGTTCGTTCGGTTTTTTTATTGATTTTTCAAAATATTATAATTTTGTGTACATTTGTCCGATTTAAGTCAAATATGAGCCGTTTTATTCGTAGGCTTGTTGCCAAGAGATGCCTACTTCATTTTACCCCTCTCGTAGAAGGCTGCGTCCATATTGGCAAAAAACTCGGAAAGCCAATTTTCACAGGCCTCTCTTGAGGCCAACTTCTCAGCATTAAGCGCGTTCGCCATGGACAGGAAAAGATGGTTAGCACTTGGTCATTAATATTTAACTTTCGAAAGCTAACCGCGCATTTTTTAAATACAAAAAAATGTTCTCTTCAAAAAAAGTAAACAACAGAGTTAAAATGAGTTAGGTACCAATCACTAATACAACCAATAATATGTTATGGACGCTCTATATGGTTTAATACATATATCTCCTTATTGTATGGAACGCATCAGAAAATTTGAACGAAGAGTACTCAGAGCTTGTACTTCTCTTTACAGAACACCAACTAGAAACTACTTAAAATTGAAGTCAAATAAAAGACTATACGCTTCAGATTAAATAATGAGGATTGACATAAGAACAATATTCCTGATTAGGAAACACATCACCCGTTGCCTGGAAGAAAAAACAAACATATTTATAAAAGCACCTTTCCATTGTGTTGATAAATATGCTGAAATGGCAATAAACAATGGTTTTATTCCACCCGAAATATTTTTATACCTAGATAGGCGAAAATTCATTCAAAATAATGAAGGTGTGCTAATTACCATATATATCATATATATAGAAGAGCGAACGGAAAATGAATTAGAGAATCTATTCTAACAGAATTAATAATAGGTTTGATAATTTATTATCACAAAAGATTATCCAGATTTCCCAGTTCATTTTATCTCTGTATATAGTTTAGATTTAAGTCAATAAGCAATGTTTTTTATATATTTTTCACTGCAAACTCATGTACATATATTTTTAAATATAATTAAATATAATTCAGTATTCTTAAAAGTGATTTCACATTATATTAAGGTTCTTGAGAGCTCGACTAAAGACTTTGAAACATTGTACTACTTTTTATTACTAATTTTTGTGACTAATTTAATATTTAATAATAAAATATTCAATATATAAAATATAAAATAAAATCGTTCAACTACTGAAACAATTGGTAAAATTTTACAGATCACTGGAACACTTACAAATATTCCATATATATCATTGTTTTGCTCGTTTTTCGCACCTCATATGTCGCCACCTTGAGTGAAAGCACTGTGGATACACCACAAAAAACTTACTATATGTTGCAGTCTTTGGTCTAAAGGTGTGATTGGACCTTACTTCTTCGAAAACGACAATGACGAGACTGTCACTGCCAACTCGGAGTGTTACGGTCGTATGATACGACTTGGACAACATGTGATTTCAACAAAATGTTACCACATGCCACACAAAACGAGCGAATATGCCTTTATTGCGAGAGAAATTTTCCGGCCGCGTATTCTCACGTCTTGGCGATGTCAATTGACCACCCAGATCGTGCGATTTGATACTATTGAACTTTTTTTGGTGTGGTTTGTGTGTGCCGAGGGGCGACCGCAATTTCCTCTGAAATTTGCCATATATGTATGTAGCTTTTTGCCTAAATTAATGTTAGGGTCATATTTTCCTTCAGAAAACGAATCTGATATTGATATATTCAAGAAAATTCTATTTAATGGTTCGATTCAACTGAAATAATTTTGTTGTACTTTAGTAGGTTTATTCTTTTCTATATTTAATTGCTTATTAGCATATTACTTTTTGTTTATGTACAATAAATTCTCATAGATGATATGAAATGTCATTTGCAATCAAAGCAAATACACGTATATGTTTGAGTAAAGTTGTTATAAATGCTTTTCTGGATTACTCTTGCAGGTAAACATTGAAATTTTCTAATGATGCAGATACCCAAGCAGAACTTTTTTTTTTACGGCCTTAAATCTCAAAATAAATTATCTACGAAATTTTTATAATTGGGGATATTCATCATCGGATGTTTAAAATTACAAATAAGATGTTAAGACTCCCTTCGAATATTCATAAATTCGATGAAACTTTGTTTACTGTTTTGTTTTTAGAGGTTTTCCATATAGGAATTGACTGCGAAAACAAATTTTTCCATGAAATATTCTCTCGAAGAAGTCACAATTAATCATCTATTGCTTTTTAATTTAAAATATTTCCTAGCCACTCTAAACACCTATGCTATAAGTTTCCTATTAGGTTTTCTGACTTTCTAAAGTTGATGAGCAGACCAAGTATTACTTTAATATATTTGAACACACACGTGTGTACATATGTACGTATGTAGTTTTAGTTAGTTTGAAATAATCAAAAAGCGAAACCGATAATATTACCGGAGATATTTGAAAGTGCATGTGCATGGTTAAGCATTTCTTCGTCAAGCATCAACTTTTATCAATAATCCAAGCATCATCGACCGTTTAATAACAAACTTGAATTTAATTTCCAACGTAGGATGATTATGAATTACCTTGAACTAGAACCTTCATAATCATCATTATTAAAGCAAATTATTATTGCAACAAGTAAGTGCGTATGTATGTAAAATTTATTATGCATACGTGTATATACTTTTTGAAGTAAAAAATGATTTCCAAAACGACAAGTTTACTCTTTTGACTTTTATGGACACGAAATTGTATATAAACTTTGTTCTGAAAGATCTAAGCGCCAAAAGGAGAAGAAGAGAACC
Source organism: Ceratitis rosa (assembly GCA_037013455.1). NCBI lineage: Eukaryota > Metazoa > Arthropoda > Insecta > Diptera > Tephritidae > Ceratitis > Ceratitis rosa. Next base: position 23,781,850 of record JAWMAG010000037.1, on the reverse strand, counting down.
GATCAACATTTTTACAGTAGGATGAGCAGAATTGATTTAGTCATGTCGTCTATCCGTCTGCTTGTAGGCAAACTAGTTCTTCAGGTTGGAGTTACCAAGTACAGCTAGATCCTTCTCTACTTGGTCTTCTCAACGGAGTGATCTACCAGCGCAGCCGGTATTTATTGAGTCGCTGAACTATGTCAATGTCACCATATATCTCGTACAGCGTAGAGCGTTCTACATATATACCGCAGTATTCGTCATACCCAACTTGTGGAGGACCCACTGCTGCTGACCGTTCTGATGGTAATCTTAACAGATATTTTTCTGAGGAAAGAGATTTACCCACAAGCAGATCAAACTTGTTTCCAGGTCTCTGAACGATTTCCAGGAAACAAAAGTATTCATTCCATTTAGGAAAATCATTAAACAATTTTATTAAGACCAACAATGAATATTTTATTTTTTTTTTTACAAAAAGATCGATTCAGTTCCCACAGAAAAGTATTTTATGTACAGCCTTGGCCAAAAGTATTAGGCACCCCACTAATTACTGAATTTTTTGTTTTAACAAGTGAAGTAATGAAGTTTTATTTCTAAACTTTTCCAAAATTTTCAAAAAAAATTTGTATTATGTATTATTCCAGCCAAGGGCTTAATGAAATGTGCTGCCAACAAAAAAAAAAAAAAACAACCACTGCAACGTCTATGCATTTGGAGCTGAACATCTGTTTAACTTTTAATCTAAGAAATATTGAAGAATAAATTGGCGACATGAGAAAAAGAGGAGCAAAAAAAAAAATCAATGAAAAAGCTCATTGACGTCAGTCAGTGCATGAAATAGTAACGCATACACGTACATACATACAGAAGCTAAACAGCGGAATAACAGCACTTTACAGATTGTGGAACCGCAAGAGATTGTAGGAATAGCATAAAGTCTAATCAGGTTTGCAATCAGAAAAGCTGAAGAATACCGAAAACAGCAGGTGATAATATTTGTATGTGAGCTCTTGTGTTTGAACTAATCGTAACGAAAAAGCCACAGAAAGCAATCGTAACCAGAAGTTGTTACTTTCCTTATTTTAAGTACTATTTGCACCAATGTGACTGGGAGTTAAAATTTGAGCATTTATAAGCGGAGATTGGTTTCGTTCAGTGATCGAGCTTATATGGGGTGCAGTCAAGCTTCTGTCCGGTCCCTTAATTGGGAAGGTGTCAATGTCTAGTTGGTTGCCGTCCACGAAAGAATAAAGACTGACTTTATTGCCTTCCAAGAAGTGCAATGTACCAGACGAGGATGGAAGCGGGTAGGTCCTAGTGAATTCCATGGAACCATCATATTGTGATTGACGGAAGACATGTGTCCAGTATTTCTATGTGTACTTTCGGAAGTCCTAACATCGACTCGAAACACTATTTTGTCACAGCGAAGATGCGCACCTGCATTTGTGTATCAAAGAAAGCCAGTAAACAAACACAAGGAAAGTTCGAAGTTGAAAAGCTGCGTTCACAACAGACAGCAGAAAGGTTTTGTACTTGCTCTCTGAGAACACTCTGCAGCAAATCGATATAACAAAACTGTGGAATGGCAACTCAAACTCCCTACGTACCGCCGCTACGGAAACTATTGTTTTTTTGTAGTGCCGGAAAAAGAGCTGGTACAATGAGAAATATCGAAGCGGATGAGGAAAGAAAACAGACGTCCTATTTTGGAACCATACGATCGACTAAAATACGTGCGGGAGGGATAGATACCTAGAGCTGAAGAAAGAACCAAGAAGCATTCACAGATAAATGTTAGATACCAAGCGAGGTTTCATACAGGGTGACTCTTTATCGTACTACTTCTTTAATTCAATGGAGATAATAATAAAAGCTGCAGATCTGGATAGACAGGGTAAAGCGAAATATCTCCTGTTATCAAAGAAACAGGTAGCGCACTTACGGCTTGGTCTCCATCAACGGCACTGATACAATAAATTTTGCGAGAAATATCTCTGCTTTTAGCAGGCACCTGTAAGGTAAAGTTCTCTCTTATCTACAAAGACCATATACTACAAGTGGCTCATAGCTCCCTTTCTGTGTATTGTGCCAGATGCGTGGCGCTAGGAGTTTGTAAAAGAATGGTTCACCGAACGAGTTACAGCGAATAAAGAGGAAGCATCTACGCTGAATGGATCATATCCACCGATTCCGAACGGCAGAAATCAGTTCACTTTCAAACCCGCCTGCGGACAAAAGACAAAGCAGCCTTCTAAACAGTAACGTCAAGCCAGCAGCCCATTCCTACTAATGGGCTTTATGTTTTAATTTAGTTTAAGATTTTATTACTTATTGTTAGGCTTCCGAAGTCGAAGCAGATTCAATAAATAAATACTAATGTTTCAAAAAAAGAAAAAAAAAACTTTGAAGGTACGCATTAACCGCTGGTGAAGGCAGAAAAAATGTAAAGGCCTGCACTACGTTGAGTTGAGTTGAATTGATGCGGCTGCTGCTACCAGCACACTTAGGCCAATAGGCCCATTGTGAAACAATGCATATGCTTCTTTCGAACTCAAACAGACAAAGCTAGAGCCTGGTAGGTGGGCTAAAAGAAATTCGGAAGCCAGCAAAAATAAAAAAAAAAACATTTTGTATTATGGGAGAAACTGCGGCAATTAGTTTCATACTCATATCCAATGTGGCAATTTTCCATTACTTGCTCGACTACCAGCGGAATTTTCTCATTTGCATTAAAACACAACTTTACATGTAATTAAAATAAAAATATAATATGACAAATGCGAAAAAATATTTATATTTTTAGTGCTAAAACTAAACTTAGCACCACACTGCGTATACGCAACTCTCCCAGTCTCATAAATTTATAATGAATTTCATTGCCGTATGTCATCCATTTCGTGGTTTCAAGAGTACTGGGCTATATTTTGACAGCTGGCAAATTTAACTGTAGAACCAAACTTGAAATGGATCGCTTAAAAACCGCAGAACGCGTCGAAATTGTTGAAACGAACTACAAAAATGGTGATTTAAACCTTGAACCTTAAAGAGACTGAGTCGGTTAGAGATTATGAAGACACCAATTCAACAGCGTTTTGCCAGTAACACCTCAAGTATCGCTACGGTAAGTGAAAGTGTTGCCGAAAACCCAAATGTTCGACGTTCTCAAGAGCTGGGACACACTATCCATATCATCCATACACAGTCAAACTCGCACAACACCTGAAACCAGCTGGTTTCTTGGCGAAAGCAATTGGCTACAAATATCGTGTGGTTTAACACCGTTGGATATTTTTTTATGTTGCTACGCGCTGTTTATACGGAGAGACCGTTAACTCTTACCACTTGAAATAACAACATTAGTCGTGTTATGGCTGAGATACCGCCCAATATTGTGCCAAAAGTTGGTCAGAAATACCTAAAAAAAAACTCGTGGGGCGGTCATTTGCGTGTTGCAATGTTTCACATATAATGTCTGGATTCAAACTAAATAATAAAGAAAAATTCTCGAAAGAAATTAGTTTAAAAGTGTCTAAGCGGGAGGGGAGAATGTAAAATGTATTCAGATGAGCGCTAGGCTTGTATCGAAAATTGACCGTAACCCACTGGTCTTATCCCAATACCCGTAAGGCATCTGAGGCTGCTCAGCCATCAATCACAACTATTCGAAGAGCAGGGATGAGAAGATAACACACAATAGAAAATTAGCAAGAAATTTGTCTACTACAAAAAGGTTGTGCTTTAGAATACTGGTTAGTAAAGTATCCCCCAAATATCTGTTGATAGGCAAGTTTAAAAGCTGCAAAGGGAAAAACAAGTGGCTTGGGGACCATCGATTACAAGCTAGTTCTAGCGTATAAAGAAGGTATTATAAGATCATGTATGTTGACAAAAACAGATATAAATATCTTAGTTATTCCTAATTACAGTGATAGCGTTGTCACGACAGCTGCCGCCAATGTAGGGGAAAGAATGCCATATGACGCCATCGACCCTCCACATATCACGGTTCGAAACCTCGTGGTAGAGCGCAGCAATGAGGTCCTACTATTCGGAGGAACTGCAAATTCCCACCACGCGAAAGAGGTGAGTTACTCTTCAACTATCTCCTATCCACAAAATTTAGTAATATGTAATAGAAGAAGGGTTCTAACGTTTATTAATAAAAACCGTGAAGAAGTCATAGATCTAACACTATGCAGTGAAACAATTCACAACTATATTTCTAGCAATAAAGTTCTCAATGCACATTCCTTTTCTTTTCGATACATTAAAACAGTCTTGGATCTTACCATTGACAAAAATAATCCTAGAGGGAATCCCAAGCACACTAACTGGGAGTCATATCAGACAACCTTAATCAAACTATTAGACTATTTCACAAATTCGTGCTCCAAAGCACTAAGCCGAGCATGTCCAAACCGCATTGGTGGTCAAAAGAACTGGACACACTCCGAAGATCATGTACAAGACTAAGGGCGACTATGTCTAAGTCCCCAAATTAAGTAGATTTTCTTCAGATAAACGACAACACCTGGACTTCCTCTGGAATGGATACAATATAGATATTTCCTGTGAGCCTGTGAGCTCAGCTCATTTGTCAAGAGCTTTCCATCTACCAGTCACGAATGAAATGGTAATCGGTGCAATGAAAACCTTCGACCCATATAAAGCACCTGCGTTAGACGGTATCATCCCGGCACAACTGCAGAACAGCTTGGAGCTATCCACGAAATGGCTCAAACCTATATGATATATGTGGCCTGCTTACAATTTAACCACATACGGAAGAAATGGAGACGGGTATCAGTCGTCTTCATCCCCAAAGCAGGTAAGCGCCCTCATAGCTACCCTAAGGACTTCAGGCTCATAAGTCTTTCTTCCTTTGAGCTAAGAGATTTAGAGAGGATCATAGGGCGCACCCTGTTGACTCGTTTTCGCAATCTTTCGAGTACTTGGCGATAGTAGACTTGATTTATGGTGGAAGAAATTCTTTGTGGACGATAAAAGTAAAGGTAAATGCAAGTTATTGGCTAATTTCTCCTCGCAATCTACTGATCATACACTTGTATGTATGTATTTAAATATGTATCAGGTGAACGTATGCCTTGATTGAGTGGAGGTGCGTACAGCACACCCTCTTACATTTGGCACCAGTTTTAATTTCATTGCGCAAGTTCTCCGCTCATACTTAACTTAGCACAGCACAAGGCATACACACCTAGGTATGTACATATACCATATATGTATATATAAGCAGTAATGTGCCACATATTACTCGTTGAGAGAGCGAAAATGCGAAAATACCACCCACCGTATCAGACTGTCAGGTTACAGCAAAAGACTCTGTTATGAAATAGGCCAACTGACGGCAGCGGGTGAGCATGTGATGAAGCGAGGAAACAAGTACACAGAATTTAGTGGAAAATGTACAACGAACAGTTGCTCTTATACCGTTATAGGTATATGAGTATATTCACCATAGCTGTTTCGGTTGTTTGGCTTACCTTGAGGTCAACAGCTCCCAGTTCAGGAATATGCGAGCACATAATAATATGTATGTACATATGTGTGTGCATATACGTATATATTGAAACTCTGTGAAACTTAACGGACAACAGCTCAAATGGCTTGGCAGCGAAGAGTCTTCGCGCAGTAGTCGTTGTCGTGTAGTGGTGTCGTCGTCGTAGTAGTCGTTGTTGTGCGCTCGTCCAACGTTCAAGGAATCAATTTAATAAGGAACACACAGGAGAAACTGCTCATTAAACACGTACATAAACATACAAACCAGCATACGCACAGAAACATATGAAGAGTGTTCAGTGTTCAAGTAAAACACACAAACACGTGCTTCACATATACGTAAATTTACTTATATACACATACCCGCACATACACACACATACACACACACAGGCGCAAACATACAACCGATGAAGGCAATGGAGAAAACAAGTAGAGAAAAGCGCAGAAAAAGTGAAAAAAATCTACAATAAAAGTAATAATTGCTATTAAAAATAGTAAGAAATATGAAAATATATACAAATTATGTGTTATATGTGAGGGGTGTGTGTGTTTTAATCGTTGAAATTTACAAATTGTCGATGCTGTGTAAATTTGTTGGTAAAAGCTGTGACGTAGCAAGTGCCGCCCCTTTCAACCTCCATCCAAAATATTTGAATATATGTATATACATGGATATATACATACATATATATATATATATATATATAAGCACGGTGTATTACAAATCAAAATTCTCTGCAAAATAAATTAATTGTGTGCGCATATAAATAATATTTATAAAAAAAAAAAATCCCAAAAATTCGTTTGCCAAAAATTCTAGGTTTTTTTTCCTTTCAATGAGGCTCAACAATGACGAAAATGGATGCACATACATACATGCATACCGACGAGCTCGTGTATCAATATGTACATACCTACATAACACAAATGTACATACACATATATGTAGTATGTAAATACCAACCAAACGTGTCCATGAAATATTTTCTGACAACTTAGGAACAAAGGAATACTTACGAAACTAGTGTGTAAAAGTAGAATGGAGTAGAGACAAAACTAAAGCAGAAAAATACGAAGAAAAGAAAAGGTACAGAAAAAATAGAGGAATAAAATGGGCTAGTAGAGAAAAGGCATAAATTGCAAATCAAAGGAAACAGACCGAAAGAAAAGGAAGAAGCGCAGAAAGTCGATAGAAAGGAGAAGCAGTGTAAAAAAAAAGTTTTCAAACAAGAAAAACACAATTTTTGTTTTAATAACTACAAGCCACAATGTATGCATATAGAAGAAATTTCACAACCAAATTTCTTAATTATAAAATCAATAAATATTTAAATAACCAAAAGCGATACTCGCAAGGTTAAACGTAAATAAAGAGTTTATGTAAAAAAAACAAACTCTAATCATAGGTTGAATTTAAATAAATTAAAGCATATATTGTGCTAAATAAAACTGCATGAATTGAACCGAATTTTTTATAAAAAAAAAATATTTCAAAAAAACTGTAGCACATAAATAACTAACCAAAAACCTTGTGGGTAGAAAACTAAGATATAAAACACAGGAGAGTAAGAGCAAACAAAATATCGGAAAAAAGGCAAACATTAGAATTAGATAGATAAAAATAAATGAAGATAAAAAGCTACAAAGTTGGATAAGAAAAATGTGAAAACTTGATAAAACAAAATGTTTGGAGTATTGATGCAGTTATTGAGAAAAATGAAACATGTTCAGAGCAAATCGCAGAAAAAAAATTAAATTTTGTAAAAAAATATATATGTAATATAAACTATAACACATTAAAAGAGTGAAAAATGTTAAACGCCACTATTAGCTCCCAAATAACACCTCGCGAAATCACATTCCACTACAAAACGAACTGTACAAAAATACATACATACTTATACATGTTAAATATGAAGTCGGTAGCAAATTAATTTTTATAATCTCTGCTCTGTAAATAATGTACACATCAGTAAGAATTCCCTAAATGACATTTCCATCGTTATTTTTGCTTTATCCCAAGTACAACGATTTCATATCCCTTGAAAAATGTATAAATTTTAATTGAAATAATCTCAACTAAGAAAATACGAGTTTTCACATTAAAAATAAAACCCTTAATTGACTGTAAACCGAATAAACGAAAGTTTACATTCTTACGGAAAATATGCTTCAATTTCCTGTTAAAATTTTAACAGTTTCAGCTGGAATGTCCCACATCAATTCAAATATACGACTATATACTATAGAATATATATAAGTGTATAATCCGTTAACCATTCACATTTACGCCGATTAACAATTTATATTTTAACAGTGTGCTCTCTGTACGCAAAGTACTTTAACATAATTCTCTTACAAACTTAAATACATACAAATACAAGAAATACTGGTAATAAAGTCACACACATACATACATATAATCCACCTTATCATACTCAGTCAGCTGCTTATTAATACCACGCTTTCTCTCTCTCTCTCTCGCAAATTTTCTACCCACATGTTTCACAGGTACATAGATTGTAGATTCAGTACAATTGTGATTACCTTCAACAATGCCAGTCAGCAGTGAGCGTCACTTTAACTCGTTTCATATCGGTTCATCTCGTTATTGTATCGTTTTGTTATTATCATCGTCAAAATCGAATAATCGTAAGACGAAAACATTTGGCGCCGACAAAATTTATCTTCGGCTAACGTATTAAACTAGCACATATTCATAACCACACATACGTACATACATTTCATACACATATCACATATCCTGTAAACAATATATAAAAGCAAAGGTACAATTAGTGATGATAGCCAGTTATTTGGGAACGATTCATAAGCAAAAACGTGCGAATATTTTGTAGTCGAGCAATGTTGTTTAAAAAATAAAGAGTTGTGTTGAATTAAGTTTAAAAGGGAGATTTTGGCTACTAGAAAATTAGTATAAATATAAAAAATTGAACTTTGGTCGATTGTATTTCATGTAGAATCATTGCTGGAGAGTAGTACATTTTACTCGAATTTCTCAATCCGTCAGGTGATCATTGATTAAAGAAGTAACAAATATAGGAGACAAAACTAAAATAATCTATAATAAAATAATTAAACTAATTAAACAAAGTAAAAAAAAAAATATATATAACTAAAATAAAATGAAATAAAATAAATAAAGAGAAAAAATAAAATATAGTAAACTAAAGTAAAATTAAAAGAAAGAAAATAAAATTAAATTAAATAAGAAGAAATAAAATAAAATGTATTAAAAGAAAATTTAATTATATTAAAAAAAGTAAATAATATAAAACAAAATAAAATAATATAAAATGAAAAAAAAAATTATATTAAAATGAATGTAAAAATAAATAAAAAATATAATGATATAAAACAAAAGACAGTAAACTCAAGTAAAATAAAATGAAATATTATAAAAAATAAATTTAATTAAATAAGATAAAATAAAATTAAATAAAATATAACAAAACAAAATAAAGTAGAACAGAATAAAATAAAATTAAATTAAAATAAATAAAGAAAAATAAAAAAATAAGTAAAGTTAAATGGGTGAAAAAATTACACCAAATAATAATAATAATGTAATGTAATTATTCATAATTATTTTTCATACAAATAAATAAATAAATAAATAAAGAAATATGATAAAAAAGGTCAACTTAATAAAAAATAAAATGAAATAAGATAAAATAAAATTAAACCAAAACATATTAAATGAAAATAAAATAAAATAAATTAAACTTAATTAATGTATGATAAATTAAATATAATAAAATAGAAAATAGAAAATAATTAAATTAAATGTAAAAAAATAAAATTAGATTAAATAAAGTAAAATAAAAAAATATAAATCCAATCAAATGATTTAAAGAAATAGTTTATAAAAAAAGAAATTATATTACATTAAAAAAAATGTAATCTCTTAAAAAATATATATATTTATTAAATTTTAGTGGTTTTAGCGACCTTTTTTATTTTAATTTGAAAATTCTTTGCCGGCTTGAGGTCAATCAAATTTGTTTAAGCGTGTGCTTAACCAAACGCGAGGTGTTTTATTTTAAAAGGCTTGAGAAGAAGTAAAATAAAGAATTTAAAATAAAATAAATTAATATAAACCAATATAAAATAAATAAGAATAAAGAAAATAAAATTAGACAAGACAAAGAAAATAAAATGAAATTTGCCCTAAAAAAACTAAACTAAACGGTTTTAAATTAAATAAATGCGTAATTTTTTGTTTTGAAAATTGTTGGCAAAAAAATTTCTCTATCAGACAATATAATAAACCAAATAAAATAACATGAAGTAAAATAACATACAAGAAGGAAGTTATATAAAATAACAAAAACAAGGTGAAGTCAAATGAAAAAATCAAGGTAGTTTACGGAATTGTCGAAATTTTATAATTAATTTTTTTTTTTATGGAACGAACTTTTCATATGATAAAAGAAGACTTGCAACTTGAGTTAAAACACAGCTTTTAAACTAAGTTAAAAGCTTTCTGATTCTAAAAGTTAAATGTTATATTGTTCAAACTTCTTAAAAAAAAATGTGATGGGAAAAAAAGAACGAAAATTGAAATATAAAATGGCGTCTCATATACCTAATAAATTGAATACTGCGTGTAAGCAAAATTATAAATTATAATTTAAACTTTATCTAAATGTTATTGTTGTTTATACATAAGTATATATCCCATTAAACAAAAAATAAATAAATCGCAATTAAAATAAAGGCACCGCGGAAACTGCTAAAAAATTAAAAGTGACATATTTTAAGTTAAATATATGAGCATCATTTTTAGGTTAATATGTATATATATCAATAAAATATTCAGTTTTCTGTTCCTAAAATACTTCTAAAGCAACACTCAAAATTCCAAGGCTACCCAATCACATTTGTGCTCTTATTTACAGATAGTGATGTGCATTAAATTCCGTTAAAGAAGAAACAACAATACGCTGATATATATAAATATATACATTTAATACTAAAATAAAGATAACAGAACTTCGTATTTGATTGTAAACGAATTTGATAATAACAACTTATCTACACAAATATGAAGTTAGCGTGCAAAAATTTAACAACAGCAACAATATATAAATGCTTAAAAACACACGAAAAAACGCAAAAATTACAAAACTAATCATTATTTAATATATTCAAAATAAAATACTTAAAAAGTAAATAAAAATAAAAAAATAATAAAAAAGTTTAAGTAACTGTAAATACTGATCCTTCACGCAAACACATGCATATAAAAGTGTTTGTATGGCTAGATAGCTGCATAGATGCAAATATCCTTAAGATTTACAATATAAAGTCTCAACTAACAACGAATGAACACACAACGCCGTCTTAATGGATGTAATATATGTAAGTAATGCCAGAAATTGTTTCTTTCTCTAAATTAATATATTATGAACAAAAAATAGCTAAAGAAAAGTTCTTCAATTTCTCTCACCTTAAAATGTTTCCAATAAATTTTTAATGTTTTAATTTAAATAAAACGAAATAAAATAAGATAAAAAAATAAATAAAATAAAATCAAATGAAATAAAAAAGGAAAAATTAAATTAAACAATATAGAATAAAATAGAAAAAAATTTATAATACAAATTAAAATAAAACAAATAATGCAGAATAAAATAATAAATAAATAACCAAAATATTATAAAATTAATAAAAAAAAACAAAACCAAATCAAATAAAAATATAAAATGGAATAAAATACAATAATATAAAATTAAGTGAAATCAAATAAAATGAAATATAAAAAAAAATTAATTTAATTGAATTAAATTAAACTAAATAAATCAAAATAAATTAATATTCACCAAACCAAAACTAATAAAATTAACTAAAATAAATTAAAATAAAACAACATAAAAAAATAAACTTAAATAAAAAATAATAAGAATGAGATAACAATATAAAATTAAATAAAATGAAATATAATATAAAAAATAAAATAAAGTAAAATAAAATAAAATAAAGTAAAATAAAATAAAATAAATAAAATAAAATAAAATAACATAAATTAAAATATATTAAAATAAAATAAAATAAAATAAAATAAAATAAAATGAAATAAAATAAAATAAAATAAAATAAAATAAAATAAAATAAAATAAAATAAAATAAAATAAAATAAAATAAAATAAAATAAAATAAAATAAAATAAAATAAAATAAAATAAAATAAAATAAAATAAAATAAAATAAAATAAAATAAAATAAAATAAAATAAAGTAAAATAAAATAAAATAAAATAAAATAAAATAAAATAAAATAAAATAAAATAAAATAAAATAAAATAAAATAAAATAAAATAAAATAAAATAAAATAAAAGAAAATAAAATAAAATAAAATAAAATAAAATAAAATAAAATAAAATAAAATAAAATAAAATAAAATAAAATAAAATAAAATAAAATAAAATAAAATAAAATAAAATAAAATAAAATAAAATAAAATAAATAAAATAAAAAAATAAAACAAAATAAAAGAAATAATAACATAAGATAAAATAAATAAAATAAAAGAAAAATATAAATGAAAAATAAAATAAAATAAATTAAATTCAAATAAAATTAAACTAAATAAAATAAATGCGGCCGCGGTAGCCAAGTGGTTAGCATTGCGTACTGACATTCGGAAGGCTTGGGTTCAAATCCCGGTGCTAGCAACAGCCAAAAGTTATGGAAAATTAATTTAAATAAAAAATTAAGTTAAATTTTCTAATTGCGATCGCCCCTCGGCAGGGAATGTCCACCCCTCCGAGTGTATTTCGGACATGAAATAAAAGGCTCCTCGTAAAAAACTATCAGCCGTTCGGAGGGACTGTAGGTCCCTCCATTTGTTGGAAAAAAATCAAGACGCCTAACTACAAATCGGAGGAGGGGCTCGGCCGAAAGTCGCTTCCGCGGTTTCAAAGCGCCAATTATATATATACCATATAATAAAATAAAACAAAAAAAAATTATAAAGAAATTATTAACAGGAATAAGTTGCCGCTTTATAATAGCTGGTGCAACAAGTGTTTCATTCTAAAAAGATCTATAATTACTCAGTCATCATGACTATGTGAAAATTGGTAAGATGAAGAACACAACAGTAACATCCGTAACATTAATGTACAATACACTAGTAGGGCTGCTGGTGGGAGTTACAAATGTATTCATTCCCCTTAATAGTGAATAGCTACATGCGTATGTACTTACATTTAAATGTACATAGGTGTAAGGAAATTTGTAAAAGGAAATGGTATTATTTAGCCCTTAAAAAAAAACTTGCAGTCGAAATAAACTAAATTTTTTCCAATTAACCCTTCTTAGTTCTTTTGACTCCACTCTCACATACATAGTGGTTCTGCTACAAAATTTCTTTTGTAAACAATTCCTGAAAACTTCAAGAAATACTTTTTTCGGTCACCTTAATTTTTGCACAGCGAAATTAATCACAAAAAACAGTTTTTTTTTGCTTCGTCAGAGCCCAGGCTACAGTATTCACAGAACATGTGAATAAAAGGGTTCAAAGGGTCAATATTACACATACCATACATACCTATACACATAACACTTTTACTTACAAAGTAAGTACCTATATAGGAATTCAGTACTTTCTATGGATTTTCGATTAGATTAATCACATCTGTTTTCTTCAAAATACTCTTAAATGTATAAACCAGAGATATTCAACTAAAGCAGCGATTTCATTTCGGTTTTTTTATATGAAAGAAAAAAATTTACAAATTGAACAAATTGAAATTGTTAATATTGAAACAGCACAAACTCATCGTTAGCATTAATTTTAAAATTTAATTTTAAATTTTAATGTTTAACATTATCTGCTAACGATTTAACATTATCTGTTAACGATTTAACATTATCTGTTAAGGATTTAACATTAATGACAGCATTTCGTTTCGAGTAAAAACGATATAAATTTTATTTATATGACTGCTTTAACGATAACAATGCCAAACCCAATCGATTGCAAGTTTTTGATTAACGTGCCCGTGCATCAGCAGTTGAGCACCGATTTTTTATGGTGTCAAGATCGCTTGCAGACGGCGGTTTCAGTACTACCTTACTACTAAAAAATTATTTTCTTATTTGTATACATGTGTAATAAATATATATATGTATGTATGCATGTATAAGTATATGCGCTGGGAGGAACTTTTGTACTCGTATCATTCAACTTTTCTTGTTGTCTATAAATAAATGGCTGAGTCAAAGGACAGTAAATGCGTAATATGTACAAAGTAACTGAAAAATATCTACTTGATACTATTACATTTTCTATCAATGACGATGCAGAAGCTAATTTCATTATATTTTTACTGGTATGTGTGTGACATACACGTATACAACATAATTATATATGTAATTGTATGCATAGATATAATTTAATTTTTTCTGATGTAATTTGATATGGTTAGACATAAACAATGCGATACACGTTCATATATATCTATGTTTGTATGTATATATAGCTTCATGACGTCACAATCGACGGGTAGCCTTTTGACACTCATCGATGGTTTGTCATCAGCCAATTGAGCAGATAATCATATGCAAATTTGCTAATTATTTACATAATAAAGTTAAGTAAACTGCTGTATATGTATGTGTGCTAAAAGTATATGTATATATGGTATTACCCGCAGTGAGAAAAATATAAATTGGTTTTTAAAAGTAGTTCTGAACTAGTTTTTAAAGAATAAGATCACAACAGTTCGCAAATTTGTATGTAGTCCAGTTAGTTGAGTGCTTAGAGGTTCTTCCTGTCTGAAAATGACATCCATAGCTCGAAATGCGCTTTAACGGTTTTCTTCAAAAAAATTGACTGATATGATTCTGTCTTCCTCTAACCTTCTTTGGCAAGCAAGGTGTTCTATTGCTCGTAACACGTTTTCTGTGTATGTGTTTCCATGTTTCGACGCTGTTTAGCAGCAGGTCGGCAACATTTTCCATTGTGATATTTGCTACCACTGCTTCGAGAGAGTATCCTTCTGCTCTGCATCGTCCTCAGCGTTACCACCATAAATACATGATGGTTCATCCACTTTGCCCATTCTGTGTATGTATTTTTGGAAATACCCATGTGGTGACAGAAATGACATGAGGCTTTGTTATCTCATACCCTCTGCCTATCTTTAACGAGGAAGTCGATCAGTATGGTTCCACTGGTTACTGGCACTGCCAGTGTGTATACTGTTTTGTCAGGTATAACTTAACTGTCCATTGTCCTTGTGTGGCGGTGTCCCATCTCTCCGTAATGCTATACGTAGAGAGTTTTTGCTTTGCGCCGATAATAATTTCTTGAGTATTGAGTTTATGGGCTGTTTTATTAGTGGTATTTTCTAGTTGTAGGTTTCGGGGTGAGTCAAGCCTTATGCCTAAATACTTCCCTTTTTTTGGGTCTTTACAATATCACCGAAGATCCTCATATACACCTCAAGGAGGTATGTTACGCTGTTAGCAGAGGGAACTCAGTCTTCTCAGTTGCTTTTCACGCTCTCGATCTGAACATTATCTCATAATCAACGAAATAAGTATTATACGGCATATTCATACAGAGTATTCCGTCGCTCGTGTTCCAAGGGTCAGGACCAAATATAGATCCCTGTGCTGCACCGGACATGACCTTTTTCCACCGATCTCTGTATCCAGTTTCATTACTGAGTTCGTTATCGCTAAAGTAGCTCCGTTTAATCTTGATTCGAGGTACGGACAACAAGGTGGATGCACAAGGACCCCACTAACTAATCTCTGTGAGCTTCTAATGAGTCATTATCGATGTGTGTGGCCTGGCGTTGTTCTGATGAAAAACAATTCCCCTTCTGTTGGTCAAAACTGGGCACTTCTGGGCGATTGCTTCCTTCAGATGGTCCAATTACTGACAGTACAGGTCTGAAGTAAGAGTTTTGTCCTAGAAGAGCTGCTCAGCATTGATGATTTCTTACCAATCCAACCAAACCCAAATCCAACCTTTCTTTCGCAATGCATCGAAAAGCAGAAAGATTTCTTGACTGGGTGGGCCCCCATCGAGCTTACTCATTTTTCATTCATTTCTGCATACGCATTGAATACATACTAGTATATATGTATATGTATTTACTATGAAAACGGTAGACATCATTGACACTGTACTCATAGTAGGTAACAAATCCCTTTAGACGGATGAAATTGAGCGCGATCATATCTACATATGTATATGTATTGTCAAAACTAGAGGAAAGTGTCGATTCTCACTTCATACACGAGGGAATTAACAAAAGTTCGGTCAGTTGGTGACTTTCAATTTGTTTTTGTTAAATCTAAAAATACCAAATCCTTTGCAATTACTTTATTAGACTTTTTTTTCAAATTTTAGAACGATTGACTAAAATGGAGACAAAAAAACGCAAGATAACTAAGGATAGGTCAGACGAAATTCCACCACCAACGCAAACAGAAATTCGCTATGTTATTCTCTTCGGGTTTCGGCGTAATTTACAGCTAGTACAAATATTCAGTGAATGCCAAATTTCATATGGAACGATTGCACCGTCTTTAAAGACTATTTCTAAGTCTTTACGAAGATTCCAGACCGGACATTTTTTCTTAGAGGACGAGTCCTGAGAAGGTCAACCAAAATCTTTCACTGAAAACGTCACTGTAGCTCTGGTGAAGTGCAAACTTGACAAAGACCCACGATTGACACATTAAATGATTGCTAATGAACTGGGCTTGAATGGCATGGCTGTATCACAAATATAAAGTAATCATATGGGATACACAAAGAAATCTGTTCGATGTATACCACGAATTTTCCTAAGTAAATTCGAAAATGGTCAGTCTACAAACTTTAGTAAAGTCGTTATTGGTGACGAATCTTGGTTCTATAAGTTTGATCCAGAAACCAAACAGCAGTCCTTGATATGGAGCCCAACAGGAGCAAACCCATCCATTAAATCTAAGCAACAAAAATCAGCAGCAAAAGTAATGATGTGAGTTTATTTCACCCGATCTAAAATCGTAGCTGCTACTCGACTGAAAAAGGGTCAAGCGGTAACTCCAAAATGGTACACCGAAGAGTGATTACCAAAAGATTTCAAAAATGTGTTGGAAAACAGAAAGACGACGCGCATCTCACATCGCTGAAATAACGCGTAATTTTATTCCAATCTCTGGGATCGAAGAAATACGTCCAGCACCTAGAGATTTCCGGTTATTTCTAAAAATTACAAAACAATTTAAAAGGAAGGGTCTTTAATAGCAACGAGGAGCTAATTAATTAAAACTTAAAAAGCAAGATTTTGAGGACTGTTTTCAGAAGTAGATCTGTAGGCTTAAGAAATGCCTTGAAATCAATGGTGATTATCTAGAGAAAAAAGGATACTAATGAATACAAAAAGAATTTTTTTATTTTTTTTTTTCTGGTCAACTTACCGTACTTTTGTTAATCCCCTCGTACATATATACTCGGATAAAGTTATATTCAAAAGGAAAAAGGAAGTTTTTAATTTGATTCGGTGACGACCAATGAAGCAGGACAACGCCGTAAGGTGTACCTTTGCACTGCCACTGCAATTGTGTATGTGCGTATGTTTCTTGTCATCTCATTGTCTTTGTATACGTGTAGTGTGTATGTGAATATAAGGTGGAATATTATCAGACGAACGACACTTAAATACTTCAACAGTGGAAGAGGAAAAAAACAGAACGTGGAGTGCGTTGTGTGGCTCTGTGGACGTCATCGATGCGCCATGGGTGACAATGAGGGTAAAGCGTTGGCTATGAGTTCATTGCTTGCATTTGAAGTATCTACGAGTGTGTGTGCATATATATATACATTTATATATATATATATATGTGTGTGTGCGTGTCAATATCATAAAAACCAAAGCTAACCAATCGATTTGTTGGATACTCTTGTCATATTTTTTTGTAAAATATTTGTTCTTGTTTTTGCAATTTGTTGTATGCATTTTATTAGCAGAGTACTTTGAACTTGCTATTGAACCGTTATGCTCCTGTGTGTGTACGTATTTAGCAGTATGAGTTTTGTATCGAACAATTTTGTCGCTGTTTTTGTCACTGTTGTTGCTACTTTGTTTTGCTGCAGTCATTGCTCCTTGCGCCTCACCAAAATTTCTTGGCTCAATTTGCGAGTTGGTGTAGACTTTATCGTACAACCGAACGCCACACAGTTTGGTGTTATTGGATTTGTGCAATTTGAGTTGGTGTTTCATTGCGTTCAATACACATGCATATACCTATGTATACATACACACATATGTACATGACTTTGCGGTTTAACTGCAGAAAAAGATTCTTTTTTTTATGAATTTGTTCTAAAATATTAGAATCTTTATACATTTGCTGTCGCTTAATTACTTATTATTTTTTAAATGTGATCAAAGTTGGAAGAAATCGTGCGTAAATAACAAGAAACGGACGGACACCAAAAACCAAAAAAAATAATATCATATAAATAAATTATCTCGTAATCATTGTGTGTATCTCTGACATCGAATTAAAGCTCTAGATGGTTGGTCTAGCGCATATTCTCAATGGCTCTACACAAAAAAAATAATTGAATGGAGTCAAATTACAACTGCGGTGGCCAATTGACAACGCAGTTTTGGCTAATTATGCGGTTTTCGAGTCTAGTGCCCAAAAGACTGATTTTAAAGTGAGTTGTGTGACACGCAAAGCCATCCTGTTGATACCACACATTGTCCATGTCATTCGGTCGAGCTCCTCTTACAAGTTGTGGTTTCGTTTTGGTAGCGTCTTGATGTTTTTCCAACAAATGGGGGAACCTAAGACTTATTTTAAGTCGTTTCCGAAGGGCAGATGGTTTCTTATAATTCCTATTTTTTCAACCGTAAACTTAAGAACTTCTACTGAATATTTTGTACATCCGGATTGTCATATAAGATGTTAAAGCTCAAATAACTCATCAAATGCTGTCATGATCCAGGCGCCGTACCCTAAAGTATGAACGACTTGTAGAGTTTAGTTTTCGTTACTGAGTCTAAAGTAGCAGCTGTTCGCAAAAGCGATTTTTCGTTAGGTTTTAAAGCTGACATTGTTGTTGTGGAAGAGCGTGGTTGCAAGATAAACGGAATTTCCTACAACCTCAGTGTTATTACTGTCAACAGTGACATGGAAGCCAAGACACGAGTGCACTGACGGTTTGTTTGTCCTTATTCACTACCAGACCCGTTTGCCTCGCTTCCTTTTTCCGTCTCAAGGAAACAGAATTAAAGGCACAGTTATTCACAACTCCAATAGAAGATTGTGCCTTTTCTGTTAAGCTCTTCAACTCTTGTTATATCCTCCGGCATTAAATATAAGACCTCACACTACAGAGAGTGGCCTTAATGAATCCACGTTTGGTAGCAACAGACCGGAGGGATTATTCGCAGTTCAGTCCGAACTTCTACTGGGATACAATTTCAAAGATTACGGTGTTAAGGCAGCTCCATTTCGCGCCGTCTAAGGTAGCTATGGAAGAAGCATACCTGGCGAACACAAACTGCAACAAGACTGTAGTGAATTCTTAAGGAAGATATGCCGGAGTGGCTGTACTAAAGCACTCAAAAAGGGTTCGAACAAAATTTTCTTCAGCGCAGAGGCACATGTCTCACCCGAGAATCCTCAAATAATAATTAGTTTATTCCGGCGGCATGATTAGACTTTACTTTTTTAAAACCGACAACGGCGAGACTGTCACTGTTAATTCGGAGCTTTATGGTCATATAAGAAGCGACTTTTTCCAGCCTGCAATTGAAGAACCTGACTTGGAAAATATGTGGTTTCAACAAGATAGTGTCACATGCCACACAACACGAGTAACTAGGTAACTTGGGTTTTATTTTGTGGAACTTCGCGAAAAGTCGTGTTTAAGGGGGTAAACCTTTAGCTCTTGAGCACTTGAAAACCAACATTTGTCAAGTTATAGTAGAGATAGCGCTTCATACATGATCTATTCCGAGGTTCCCTACCTTTTTAAAGAAACAACACTAAAAAATTCGAAATTAATGAACATTTAATGAAATTCAACAAAGAACATTCTTTGGCATTTAGTTTTCGTAGATTATCTCTTTCTAACGTTGACCGCAGCTACGCCTCATATAGTCCATCCATTGAGTTCAGTTATCGGTAACTCTAAGGTTCCAAGGCTTAAATAGAAGCGGGATTGTTCGCATTGACTTTAGACTACACATATCCCATTGACTAAGTGACGTCTTGTTAAAACCAAATGTCATCGAGATCACGAGCTTCAGTTTCATGCATGATATAGTCGGTTATCGCCATTGACGGTTGCGTTCTCAGCGGCATCAATTTTGAAGAAATATGGAACGAAGATTCCGCCGGCCTACAAACCACACCAAACAGTTATTTTTTCTGGATAAAATGGCAGCTCCTAAAACTCCTCAGCCTGCTCTTCGTTTCAAATGCGCTTTTCTGCAACGAGATTCCAAACGTCGGTCTTCGTGTGCTTTAGTGTCTCAGAGTAATTAAGCACACCCTTAGAGCGAACTGTTATGATATTATGTATAAAATACCATCATTTAACTAGAATTCTTTCAAAGGATATTTATACATTTCATGATTTTTACTTTCTCCTCCAGAAAGCTAATAAATAATTCATTTTTTTAAGGCTTAAGTTAAGAAAGCATACCAAATATCGCCGAAACATTGCATGACAATAAATTAAGACATATTCACGTTGTCACAATACACAAATCTTTGACGTCTAACAATTATCTACTCATTTGTATCTCGTGCTATCAGTGAGCACAACACCGCTACCCAACACCATCGACCGAACAAACGCTCGTCGTGGAGTCCGATAACATTGCTTTTATACTATTGTATTATCACTGACATTTCCATTTTGCTGCTCGTATTTATAAATGTGTTTGTTGCTTCTAACGAGTACCTATATAAAGTATACCTATATGTATGTTAAGCGTGTATGTGTATGAATCCATGTACATATATATTCGGCTCCGAATGTAGGTTGACTTATTTGAATGTACCCCGGGACAAGCGAAGCGAGGTGAAGGCTATTGCTATTGCACTTTGACCTTTTTTCTCGAAAAAAAAAAAAATCTGAAAATTTCGATATTCACTTGTGACTGTCAATCGTTGATAATGCTTTGTTTTCAGCAATAATTTAAAATGCAAATGCGTTTAAAAATAAAAAATCAATTTTCAGTTGAGCAGAAATTTAAACGTGCTAATTAAGTGATTTATTTCTCGTATGAAATTCTCTGTAATTTTTGTATATGTAATCAAAAAGGTTAGCAAATTAAGAGCCGATTAATATTTAACATTTTAAGAAACTACTTAGAAATGTTTTTTATTTGCCAATATGAATCATCTCTAAATAAAAATCGCAAAAAGGATATAAATGCCCTTCCAGGAATATATGAAAAGTAAGTATATTCGACGGCTGCCATAGCCGAGTGGTTAGTATTGCTTATTACTATTTGGAAAGCCAAAGCTCGGGTCCTAGTCCGACCAACATCAATAATTATTCAATTGTTATGTTCAAATGTATGAATGTTTATAAAATATAACAATTTTTAAATGTAAATATCGAGCAACCGCATGATTTCGAAGTTTCACTTCAGGACTAAAAAAGCTACTTATATATTAATAAAGGTAAATAGCTATGTATCTATATTCCTTATTTCAGGCAATTCGAACCACAACGACTTTTTATAAAGGAAATGTTCTTCGCTTATTAATCTAAGTAATGCGCCAAACACTTATGTTCGAAATATGTAGAAAAATCAGACCATAAATTTTATTCTTTCAAATATGTTGAACCTAGACCCACTTTACGAAAGAGAAAATATTTCCGAGGCCGATTTAATCCAAAGCTACTCCTGTACCAAATTTCAAGTAAATCGAACGATTTAAAAATAAAAAAAAAAATTTCGAATAAATTGTTTCAAGGACAACCTCCCGAAAAATCCTTCCTTATCGAATGATTACGTCATATACGCCCTTCAAGTGTCAGCTTTCTACGATCAGTGGTTTCGGGTGTGGATTAATCCGTCAGTCATTCATGACAAAGCCTTTTATGTATATAGATTAATTTGTCGAATTCTGCGCTCTAAACTAAATGTCTTTAATACATGGTGTGTCCCAAAAATAACTGAACTTTCTGGATATAAAATAGTAAAATACACATTATATTATCTTTGAAAGTTATTATTTATTCAAAATAGGTTCCATTTGACTCAACACAACGTTTGGAACGATCAACCAGCGCATGCATAGATTTTTTTATGTCATTTATAGAAATGTTCTCAGTACCTCGGTTACGGCTGCTTAATTTTAATTTTTTTTTTGTTCCATTTTTTTTTTTTTGGAACCATTAGCACACTTTTGGTTTTATTGAAATGACTGTCACTTTTACATCTGTCATCCGACTTACATGAAGTCAGGTGCGTTTGAAAGAGGATGAATGTATCTTTTTAATGTTGCAAATTTTCAATAGATGGCGCTGTATGTTGTATGATATAAATATAAAGTTCGGTTATTTTTGGGACGCACCGTGTATGCACGGGTGTGCCTTCCAATTTCAGTGTATGCACGGGTGTGCCTTCCAACAAAGCTTCAGCTTAAGTCAACGAATGATGTCATCTATCGGAGTTATGGAGTGGACCAAGCCATTCAAATATCTGCTCGGTGACCCTTGGTCCACTTCCGAAAATTTTTATAGATTAATTAATTAATTAAAAGTAATGTTCCTGCTAAACTAAGCATCAAATTATGTATCAAATTTCAAGTAAATCGAATTATTAATTCAAATTTTTCGAATGGATCATAGTTCCCAGGCCCCGGTGTAAAAAATTAATGTTATGTTATTCTCAGACCTACTAAATATGCATATAAAATTTCATTAAAATCGGTCAAACCGTTTCGGAGGAGTATCGTGTCTAACACTGTGAACACGAGTGTTTAATATATTAGATGAGGCTAAGTCGAGTGGATTCCGAAGTATGTTATATATACAATATAGTAGAGCAAGTTTTTGGCTTTAATGTAAAAGTTATGTGTGCACTTATTGCATATTAACCATTTTGCTAGCCATTCTTCAAATAGTTTAAGATGCTGCTCTAAAACTTTGTTGTAATGTCACTTTGTGGGAATTTCTGTGGCGAACAGTATGGTATGTGCAATAATAGACTAAGAACACTATCTTGTTTACTAGTCATTTACTATTACAGTGAGTCATCTGTTGGATAAGTAAGCTTCGAGAATTTTGTAGAAACTGTTTAGTTTTATGAAATTCGCACATTTTATGAATAACAGGGTCTGCAGCCTTTGATTTTGCGCTTTTATGAGGTCATATCTTGCATGGTTGATATAAATGACATCATGCACTGGGTCAAATTGAGAATCATTGTATCTATTTCAGAACTGGGTGGAGTGACATATGGGGTCTTCTCGCCAGTGTTTGAGCTTGGTAAGTTTGGAAGGACCGTTAAAGTGATATTTTGTGGAAGTACAGGACAACCTCTATAATTGGTCGTATGATTGAATTTTTCATGCATCGATTTTAATTGAGCAAGACTTACTGGAATGGTGTATGCTACACATACAGTACGTAAATTACTTCTTCTGATTCAATTTGTAGTGTGTGTCTTCATGGTAAGCCGCCTCTGGGTGAACGATGGATTTTGACTTTCAAGTCAGTATTACATCCGGAACTGCTTGGCATTCCCTGTCGAGGTGCGCATGCAATTCACTTTCACTAACATACCTATATGTACCTATGTATATAAACATGGTGATTGTGGTGCAAGAAGGTTAAATTTGGTTGAAAAATGGGCCATACAACTCTAGTTGGGCTCTCTCTCTCTCTCTCGCTATCTCTCTCTTCCTCTGTTTCTCTGTTATTTTGTTCTCACAGCATTTTAGCGCTGTTAATTTACAGCAACATACATATACATATGTTTAAACATAAGAAACGGAAAAATTTATCTAAGTTGAAAAAATACTGGGAAATTTTATGATTAACAGTTTTCAACCAAGTCAAGTACTTTGAGAAGTTTATGTTATTTAACGGTATGGTTAGTTTTCCCATATGCTGAGTTATTAACCTTTTCACTAAGACACGTTTTGCCATATTTCTATTTATATATATGTACCTACTAATATACATATTTACCTATATATATAATATATATATATATATATATATATATATATATACGTACTATTTTCTCTGCAATAAAAACATCACGTAAGGTTATGCATACATATATACAAAATTTAAAAAAAAATATATAATAAAATATGTATGTGTATAGATATGTGTGTAAATAACTATTTATGGTAACACAATCAAAGGAGGTAAATTGAAAAGCTACTAATTTAAATTATTTCTATTATGGGCAAATATTATTATTGCAAATGCAAACATGAATAACGCAACAGATGTGTATATATGTATCTATATATGTAGGTTACTGCAACTATAGTTGGTCAACAATGGTATATCGGGTTGTAACTTTTAATTTATTAAATTTGCAATGTGATAAGAGCAATTTTCCTTCCTTAAGCTGTCCGGCGCCATTTGAATACACCAAGTGCAGACAGCTCCTTCTCCACCACATCTTTCCACCGGAGTCGATCTCTTCCTCTAGTTCCATGGTTCTTGGCGTAGGCTCCGCTTATGGAATTATAACCGAATCAACAATATCGCGCCACCCATCACAACTTTTTGCTATTTGACGTCAGTTGGAAGTACCTAGTGAAACCAGGTCGCTCTCCAACTTAGTCACTCCAACGGAGTAGAGGCCTTCCCCTTCCTTTGCTTTCACTTGCAGTTACTATATCGAATATGCTATCAAACACTTGGATGGTATGACTTAGCTGTCTCTTCAGTCGCTGAACTATACTCGTATCAATGTCATCGTAAAATTTGTAAGCTCATCGCTCCATCGTCTGCCGTATGAGTAAAAGCGAAAACTGCTACAGTTGTCTCAACAGATGTTTCCAACTGCCCCGTTTCTGCACCATAAACCATAAATGCACCATAAAAAAGGACGAAAATGATGAGGAACTTGTAGAGTTTAGTTTTTCTTTCGTCGAGAGAGAGCTCTACTTTTTAATTGCCTACTCAGTCCAAAGTAGCATCTGATAACAATAGTCATTATGCGCTGAATTTCAAGCCTGTCATTTTTGTTGTTGTTGTTGTAGAGGCTGACTCGTACTCTGACAAAAACGTCTATAACTTTAAAATTATGACTGTCACGATAACAGGTTCTGCAGCTTTTATTTAATTTCCCCAACATAAGGTTGAAGAAGTCTCACGAAAGAGAATCAGTCACCTTGTTTGAAGCCTTGTTTGGTACCGTATGGCTCGGGGCTTTTGAATTTGCCAAAGCAACCGCAATAATTTTGCGATGATGTGAATCCCAGACATCATGTCTTCATTTCCTGCTGTCGAAGTCATCCTCAAAAACGACGAAGAATCAAGAAATAATCGATGAATATTTGACAGGTCTGAAGCCGTTGTGATAAGGTCCAATTAGTTTGCTGACGGTGGGTTTCAGTCTTTCACGACGACATTATATGCGTCTCGGAGGAGGCTTTTCCCACGATACCCTTCAGATTATGGAGTCTACTTTTTTTGTGTAAAGGGCACAGCACCTAAATGTTCCTATCGAAGTTCTTCGCCGTAAAACTGATTTGCATCACCTAGAGTTGCAGAGGGATATGACAACATGGCAATAAAGCTATGATCAATGACTTCTTCGTACCTGAATTGGAGGATGCTGATGTGTCATACAGTTCACGAAACAAGCAATTTATTAAAAGAATTGCTGCAAAAAGTTGTCGAACATTGGAGCTCTCGGCAGGAATTTATTTGGGTTACCCGCAGAGGTCATGTAGTTGGCTGATTGAAGTGGTTGCCATGCATCAGTCCACTTAAGCCATAAAGTGGTGATATCACTGTGCATCCGAATGACCTCCATTTGCTAATTAAACTGATAAATGAAAGGATTTGAAAATACCAAAGTCCGCCCCCAACCTTGCTATCTAGTTTGGACCCATCCGTATAAGAATGGGTCGGTACTTGATGGCATTATTGTGCCCCATTGATTTCTATTCGGGATAACTACCTTGAAATTTATCGGGAGTGCAGTGAATGATATTGTGTAATCCTCTTTTTCTGGTAAACGGAATCTTAAGATGTTAGATTGCTCGTGGTTTAATAATATCCACAGAGAATCATTTTCTTGTCTTCCCACCGCGCAAGCAGCACTATGTAGCCGCAAAATGTTAATGGGGACTAGATCTCAGAGAACATTCATAGCCTCAGTTGGTGTGGTACAAAGTACTCCGCTAATATACAGAAGCGTTGTCTTCTGTACTCTATCAAATTTGCACATTGCTAATTTTTACTCGACTGTTTTCGGTGACATGCTCCTTTTCCGGCACTTTTCCGGTATGGAAGGCAATGGACACCTTACGCATCCTTGCCTTCGAGTTCTGTGACCGGCTTAATTTCCTGTCCAGGATGGGTCTTAGATATTTTACCGCTGCTGAGTACATTGGTTTTGAAAAATTTGAATTCCAAACTTTCTAATGAAGAGAAGAAGTTCTTTTTTTTTTTTTGGGTTTAGACCTAATCCCTCATCAGTAGCCCACTTTTCTGCTCTACATGACAACACATAAAGTTCGTTGAAATTTGACTATAACCGTTAGATCGTCCATATACGCTATGACCTTGCAGCCCCTCTTCTACTTCATGTATCTTAGCATTCAGTTCACTGCCAATACAAATAGAAGAGGCGAGATTACTCCAACTTATGCGGTACTCTGTATGTATGCCAGACCTAAGTGTCGATATTCCCTCTATCTCAGATCTTACTACCCTGCATTCAAGCAAGTGGCGTACAAGAGAAATTATCTGAATTTCGACGCCCAGGCAAGTCAGGGCAGAAGTATTTTGCAGTAGACGGCAAATTATTGAAGGCATTCTTTAACCGAGATAGATTTCTCAATTTGTGATTCAATTATGTGTTACACTGCTTCCGTTGATCTACCTTTAATATAGGCGTGTTGGTTTTTCCAACGATTATAATCTACAGTAGACTTAATGTGAACCTCAATTAATCATTTCGCTACTATAAGCTGGAAATATGGCAGATCTATTGGTCAGAAATCATCTGGTTTACTGTATTTATATATTAAAAGGTCAAGGGTTTCCTGCGCTGATACCATCCACATACCGTCGGGCCTTTGCAAGCATCCCGGCACTGAACGAGGGGTACTTGAGAGTACTTTCCTGAGCATACTTCCTTCAAATGGTATCCCAAATTGCTAAAAAAAAGTCTACCAAAGAGCTTCTTCTTGTGCTTTTTAGGGCGTTCTTATACTACCTTAAGTGTGGCGTTCACTTTCTCGAAATCATTTTTATAACATTATCTTTGTAATAAAGCAAAATTCTTGGCCACAAAATCAAAATATATGCATTATATGTTTACTTGAAAACAACATGTTTAAAAAATCACCCTCTATCAAGCAGTATTTTCATTTTAAAGTATGTCGAAATGATTTTCTTTCACTCTTACGCTCTTTTCTCATATCTCTTCACTTTAACTACAATAATGTAAGATTTTATTAGCTTATGAATTTATTTTATTAAAACACATGTTCTAATGGATGGTAGCTCTTCTCAACAAAAATTCAGCTTTAACTTTTTCAAACCCTTTAATTTGCTGTTCAAATTGGACATTTATTGTACTGCATTTAGTTTTTCACTTTAGTTGGTATCAAATTTTGGAACAGTGGACTGGTCTTTAAGATTAAGATTATTTAACCATCCTCAGTGAATACTTGTTTTTGTAATAAACTTTCATTAATTTAATATAGTTTCAAATTAAATTTTCTAAGCATACGGTTACTCTGGAATTGCTTTTTCCCAAACCTTTGCGAGTATCTCAGAAATGACCGAGTCCACTGGCCTTAAATTACAATAAATCTCAGAACAACCGAACTTAACCGCAATTCAATCACCACATAACTCCAATGGGTAGTGGTTTATTTTGCGCCAAGATAATTAGGAATCACTTAATGTGTAATTATTTGATTAATCATTTGCATTTTGATGGTTGTTAGTATTACAAAAGCAACATACAAACATACATACACGCATGTGATATACCATATGTGCTAATTTAACCACAGAGCAATGGTCACGAAAACCAAACGAAAATGGGAGTCTAAGCCACAACAATACGATTTGAAATGAATGATGCGTATAAGAGATGAATCGACGATAATGGGTTGATCAAAGCGAGACCTGGTGACACCTTTGAAATGCACGACCCTTTTGTTTGTACAACGATTTTAATACTCATTCCACCAGCATTGATTCCCCTGACTCTCTTTTTTGTATCAAAACCTATTTACTGAAGGATTTAAATAATTAAGAAAATTTCACTTCCTTTTTCCATGTAATTTTTAGCAGCGGTTGAGCAAATATGTATGTAGTTGTTTAGTCTAAGAGGTAAGTGTAACTACGACCTTCAGCGATCGGTCTTGGGTTAAGGGCAGTGCGGATTGTCACTGGTTATCGACCATCGATCCGTTAAATTTTTCGATTATCCTTCAGCCGCGCACCTCTGTCGGTAGGTTGGACAGCAGGTAGGTTACGCTGTGTTCGTCATTTAAAAATGCTCACGTAATATAAAGACCAAATTATTCCTAGATATATTCACAATGTTAGCTAACTATTGCAACTTCCTTTCTCGATCATTTAAAGTGATTTGGTCAAGCCCATCAAGTGTACATGGGTACTTGATAAAAAAAGGTCCTCATTAATATCCGTTCGGAGCGACTTAGAACATATTGTAGGTCCATCCGTTTGTTGGTTAAACATCAAGAAGCAAACCACAAACTGGAGGAGGAGCTTCAGTGGTTACACAGTGTCAAATATTAGTATATGTTATATAATGCCGTCAACGGTAACGTTGGAGCCAAGACTGTTTTCGATTTGTTCTTATCCACAGCAAGACCCATGCCCTTCGCTTTTTTGTGTGTCTGATCTGGAGAATCCATAACTAGCGGCGCGGTTGTTAAGGGTAGTATTGACAATATCAATGGGGGTAGCCCAGCTGCTGCACGATCTCAAACAGGATTGTTCTCTGTTTAGCTCTGCAGCTCTTATTATTTCCTCCTGCATTAAATTTATGGCTTGGTTGGTATAGAACGGCTCGGAATGGTCCTGCCAGAGCTTTTGTGTTCCGTCAGTGTCAATGTCTATAGCCGTATAAATTTTTCGGAGACTTTAAACTCAGACATAGGGGCAAGGAGGTACTTCCTTTTCTTGCAGTAGAAGCCAACTTTAAAAGCGGCGAAAATATGGATGAATATTAAGTCAAACTGATAAGGCCCATCGGCTCGACTTTCTCATAATATGAGCAAAGCACATTTCGATTACAATCGTCCAGCATGCTTTCGTCCGCTGATGCATGCATCAGGTCAGCTCTTTAAGACCATAGGTATTTGAATAATTCAGGAAGTAAGCTTACAGCTTCTATCGCTTAATTGGTCTACAAGCAAGCAATTGCTATTTGAACTTCTACATAGTCGGACAACGGAACTTCTATTTCATCATCCTCTGCTGAGGATTCGCGTTCGTTATCTCTCCATAAAATCAGTGTGCTCTGCATACCGATCACCATATTGCTTGGCTTGGTTTCTGGATTATTAATAAGCTACGGTCTTGAAACCGTCTGCTGTATTCTTTCATATAATTTTCGAGTTTACCTCTGTCGCCTAGGTTCTCAAGCTCTTCCTACATACGCACTTCGATCGCTACACTCGTTGTATGGAAACTGGTCCCACAGTTTTTGACTTATGTTGTTTTACGTTTAAACTATCATTTTAGGCACCGGTTAGTTCGGACCATTATAACATATGTATGTATGTCTACACGACCGATTTTTCAGATCTGAGATATTGACTTATAGTCAGTAGTGTTTGTGATTTGGTATTCCCAAATAAGTATTGTAACTGAAAATCTTCGAAATTGATCCATTTCATAAAGCCCCTATTTATTCGGATATGAGATTATGGTTAAAAAAGCCGTAAAAAACAATTGAGAACATGATTTCGTTTCAACACACGTGAATTCAAAAAAATATTGAACTTGAAAATCATCGAAATCGAAAAAGAAACCGGCGATTTTTTCAAAAGAAAGTAAATACATTTTTTTTTTAATTTGTTTATAATGAACTTTAATAAATTATGTAAACTCCATTTTATTGGATCGCCATCTTTCCGGCAACATCATTATTCCACGCACATAGAGCTTCTGGTCTTTATCTGCAAAAATCTGAACCAAGTGCGGTTTTATAGCCTCGTCATTTTCGAAAGTTTTACCATTTAATGAGTTTTGCAAAGATCGAAACAAATGGTAGTCTGACGGTGCAAGGTCATGGCTATATGGTGGATGCATCAACAGTTCCCAGCCAAGCTCTCTCAGTTTTTTTGGCGAGTGACCAAAGATGTATGCGGTCTAGCATTATTCTGGTGAAATATGACACCTTTACGGTTGACCAAGGAATGTATTCAATTCGTTCAGTTGTTCAATTCCGAATTCCGAATTAATCGTTTGGTTGCTTGGAAGCAGCTCAAAATATACCACACCCTTCAAATCCGACCAAACTGACAACATAATTTTCCTTTGGTGAATATCAGGTACCTAAATATCAAGTTTTTTTATCAGTCCAAGACGTCGTATGAATGGTTGATTTTGGTATACTTAACATCTCTCCAATATCACGCTCAGTTATAAGACGATCCGATTCAATTAATGCCTTGATATCATCGTCATCATTAACTTCACTTGGCCGACCTGAACGTGGCTTATCTTTGAATGAAAAATCTCCCGAACAAAATTTGACAAACCAACTTCGAGACTGTGTTTCTTTTGAGGCATTATCACCTTACAAATTATGCAACTTTTTAGCATCCTTTTCTCCTTTAAGGAAATAATAAAGTAGGTAAAATATGGCGAAAATGTTCTTTTGTAGACTCCATATTAAAATTGACGCCAAAAGAAACAAATACAAACAAAATTGCGGGTACTTTTTTTCTAAAGCAAACTAAAGGTGATAGCTTAAACTGTCAAAAGAAAAAATACAATTGAATAGTCGTAAGCTGTTCAAAAATTATGTATAAAAAATCGCCGGTTTCTTTTGGTTAGTTATAACTTAATAATTATTTATCGCAAAGGAAAAAGGTATTATGACGATATTTTTATAAATTTTTCTTTAAGCATTTTTTCTAATATAATTTATAATTATTTTAAGTTGTTGCTCACTATGATTTATATTTTTGTATGATATAAGTTGTCACTCTACATGGAATTACACATTTTAAATGCAGTTTAATTATGTATAAGTGTATGTATTAAGTATGGTAAGTATGCAAGTACATACATACATATGTATATGAATAAATGCAATTCTTGTGCATAATAAATCCATGCGGTCTCTGACTTTATGTCTATCACATAAATTTGCATATTATATAACTAAATTAGATTGCATATCAAAAGGATATCGACCTCATTTCGTTACTTGAAAGGAAGGAAGAACTAAAATTATAGTCTGCAACATTGCAACGCTTTGTGGTGGTGACTGTAGTCATGCGGCTATATTGGATGTGTTAAAAAACATATGTTCAAGGGAATTTTGTCTATAATAGAAAATGTTAGATATACCTAAGTATGTATTAAGGATGCACTTCTCTTCGCTACTACTAGCTGTTAACTAGTATGACACTGAGCAAATTAGGAATTTATTATACTAATTAGACATTCTCTACACTGCGACACGACAGTCCTCATCGTACCAGCTGTTTTTGCGACCTTTCTGACCTTTCGTTTGCAGCTGTACGTGGGGAGCTGAAAAATCGGTATTTTATATTGGTCCGAACTGACCGGTACCGACAAATAATCGCTTAAATGTAAAAACGCATTAGTCAAAAACTGAGGTACCACAGTACAAACAGACAGATAGACAGACGGATATGGCTAAAACAATACAGCTTGTTGTTATGATTCGTTCGATCATACAGTTCCCTTATACCAAGTTGCTGCTCTCAGCGCTCTCAGAAAGCAGGAGTGCAAGTCGCGTAGAAAACCGCTCGGCAGTCTGTTAACGGTAGTTCTTTGCTACACAGAGGCGACTGCTAATTCTTGCTGCTACAAGTTAGTGGTCCGATTCAATGTTGGTACCTCGAAGTGTACGCACATCAAGAACACTGGAGACATATCTTCCGTCTATCACAACATGCTCTATCTGGTTTGGAGTTTTATATATTTTAGAAAAATGTTGCTTTGTTGCAGATTGTGGCGAGGCGTTCATCCACCGGATTGAATGCCAGTACTCGGCGACAAAATCACTCTACCACCACTAATCCGGCGCCAAATTTGCGTTTTTTATATGGGCGCTGTAATAAATGTAACAAGAGTCCACTCGTTTCCGTTCTTGTCCAAAGGATTTGAAGGCATGCACTTAGAATGTCAGCTGCTTGATGTCCGTACTTGTTCCGTCATCGCACTTCTCAGACAACCTTTCTTCCTATGAGGACATCAACGAGTTGTCCCAATTAAGGTACCAGACATTCTAGCTGCATGCCTTCAAATTGTGATCCTTAATTCGCTTGCAGTGGTCGCCATCAAAAGAGGTTATCTCATCAGAGAAGTTGTTAAACTATTTAATGAAGCTTGTCTCTACGTGGCGGGTCCCAAACTTAGCGCACAACCTCGCTAGCCGAGAAAGTTTACATTTTTTACACATTTCTATAGCTTTCTTCAAAAGTCGACGCTGCATTTAGACTTCAGCGAACCCTTAAACCGAATAAGTCGGAGTGGCTCCACTGAAACTTCCTCTCTTTTAGCCGCGACTCCCCCACAACTATACCATAACTGCATACCCAGAAACTTGACCACTTCTCATATATACCTTTTTCAACTTACGCTCCATATTTTCTAATATATTTGGTTAAGTAACAAGTAACCCATTATTTTTGCAATGTTTGGCTTTAGTGATGTGTATCTCGCGTTAGAAACCTGATAACTAAAAAAAACCGTAAGAGCAAAAAATCGACCAATTTCTAAGGCAAATAACTGACAGCAACGTCAAATGAAAACAGTCGTTGTCGAAGATAAGTGTACCGGCATCAAGGTTCAACAAACCAGAAGGGATGGCCAGTAATTGTTATTTTTTTTGTATGTTTGGTGAAATTGGCAGGAAATCACCCACTATGAGCTGTTACCTTCATGTACGGCAAGCTCTTAAGACGTCCAGGAAATGGAATGGTGTTTTATCTGAACAACTAACAACCAAGCAACCAACAAGGCTGGTTGGGAGGTTGAGAGGTCCTTATGAATGCGACACAAAGTCCGGACTTATTATGCGACCGTTTGCCAGCTAACATTCAACGAGTTTTAAGCGGTGTTTAGGTTGATGAGGAGAATGTTGAATGTAATTATTGAGCACTAGGCTCGTAAGAAGAAATGGTAGTCAATCGCCAACATTTTTTTACCACTCCCGACGTGGATTAACTCAGCTCGGGAAAATATTGTTGTTGGGCGCAAACTCATATTGCAAGATCATCCTGTGACAGACCGTGAGATTGGAACGACTATAAACACTAAATATTGTACTCGTATGAACATTTGACTGTAAGAAAAATATTTCATGTTGGATTCCACACAGTTTGCCGATTATATCGTGACCGGTGATGAATCGTGGATTTACGTGTAAGAGACCCAAAATAAGTAGAAAGCTATCGACTTTTTGGTTGTTTAATGATGAGCCGAATGTATCATCTCTTTTTTTTTTGACAACTGTTGTTTTTTAAGAAGGTGAAGATGGATCACCATTCTCAAAAAATTTTATGCGTTAAATTATAATGGCCAAAGGGCATCGACAATAGGTTCAACTTGTATAGATCTTAATGGGGAACTTTTTGGAAAACAGTGAAGCCATTTTCGATGATTAAACAAAAAATGTGTCTAGCTATATTTAATGTTTGTCATATTTTATGTCTTGCAATTTCTTTTTGTCATCAGTTTTTTGCATCAAAAGATTTTTAAGTTAAAAATTGTCTTACATTGAACAGAATTTATGTCTAGTCATAATTTATGTTTGCCATATTTTATGTTTTGCAATTTCTTTTTGTCATCAGTTTTTTGCATCAAAAGATTTTTAGGTTGAAAAGTTGTCTTACATTGAACAGAATTTATGTCTAGCTATAATTTATGTTTGCCATATTTTATGTTTGGCAATTTCTTTTTGCATCGTTTTTTTGCACCATAAGATTTTAATGTTGAAAAATGTCTTACATTGAACAGAATTTATGTCTAGTCATAATTGCAATTGTCATAGCCACATTGTTTAGAATATTTAATATTTGTCTTTGTTCTCTATTACGAATAGGTATATAAAGGCAAACCAATTATGTATATAGGGATATCATAATGAGGTTCGGTTGATCAATTATTAGCTTGAAAAATTCAAAACCTTCTTCCCGATCTTGATATTGAGAATATATTCAACGTGATTTGTTATTTCTTATTGCTAGCTGTCGAACTGTCTGCTTAATGAAATTAACAGGTCGAAAATTCCTCTTCTTCTTTCTTAGCGTTGGCAACGCTTACGCGATTATCGAATCAATTATAACGCGCCATTCATGTTTTCTTTTCGCTGTTTGGCGCCAGTTGGAAATACCAAGTACAGCCAGGTCCTTCTCTACCTGATCCTTCCAACGGAGTGGTGATCTTCCTCTTCCGCTGCTTCTACCAGCGGGTATTGCATCGTAAACTTTCAAAGCTGGAGTATTCTTATCCATCCGGACCACATGACCTAGCCAGCATAGCCGCTGTTTCTTCATTCGCTGAACTATGTCAATTTCATCATATAGCTCATACAGTTCATCGTTCCATCGTCTACGGTATTCGCCGTTGCCAACGCACAAAGAGTAAATTATACGCAGCGCTTAGAAATTTCAAATCTTCTATATAAGTTTACTGTATATGCTAGTTTAATCAATTGAAAACTTAGGGCTATTTTTAGATTTCGCAAATAAATAAAAATTATTTTTTTCTTTTTCAGTGTCAACTCTACGCCAGGTGCCAATAAAAAGCGGAATAGAAATACATATGTACAATACATGGGCATGTTGTATATATAAACTGCTTAAGAGTAGAAACAGCACACACACGCACACGCTTACGATGAACGCTACAACTGTAAAATATTAAATAAAGAATAAAAAGTAAAAAATAAATATTACATATGCAACTACATACACGTACTTATGTCCGATACATGTCGTAAACTAAAATACCAAAAGTGACAAAAGCTGCAACAACAACAACAATTACGAAACACCTTAAGCTGGACAACAACAACTGCGGCAAGCAGGTAGCGAGCAAAGTAAAAAAAAAAAACAAAAATGTATTGGAAACTATATGTAAAAGAGTTAATGTTTAACAAGGCGACACAATAACGGTAACACGTTTCAATTTGACGAAACAAGCAGTCATACACGTACACACACACACACACACACACACACAGCAAAGCTAATGAACGGAAAGTGTTAAAAGGATATTGGTATGCAAAGCAAACATTTTAATTTGCTATGACACAAGCAACAACAACAAAAATAACAGCAACAGAAACAACAATATACTGAAAAGAAGGAGTAACAAAAAAAAAAACAAAAAAAAAAACAAAACAAATTATAAACAAAAGCCAAGCCAGTAGTAACCAACGAGACACGCCGGGTCAATTGCAGCAGTAACAACAACAACAGCAAGAATAACAACAAGCTATGTTGTGGAATTGCGCCAAATTAACTTAAGGAGCACATAATTCAAAACCTTAAAAACACAATCCAAGATCAAACAAATAAAAAACAATAAGAATTTATAACAAAATACGAAAAGGAAACAAAAGAATTGCGCTTAAGCCATTGAAAGCAGAGAGCAACGCGCATAAAACGAACTTACGAACCTTGGACTGTGATGATCAGCAAATGGATGATATAGGAAAATTAATAACAATTTCTGTATAACATACATACATATATATAATGAATTAGTATTACTTACATCAACACACTAACAACTAGCCCCAGAGAAACTAGCAGGATCTGAGCGACTTGTAAAGGCATAAAGCGGTTTTCAAAAACATACATACATATATTACCATATATGTAATTTAATTCAGCTAATTAAACGACGAGAGCGCACGCATTGGATAATAATTTGTTTAGTGAATCGAGTACTATGCGAAAATTGTAAAAGCTTTAAAATCTTAGTAAATGAAAAAAAAAAAAATAATAAAAATAAAAAATAAAAAATAAATGGAGATTATATACACATATATTTATATGTAAATAAAATTATTAATGAAAATAATTTAAAATTATGCATTGTAAAATTTAAATCCTAATAAAAATAGTAAAACTAATTATATTATAAACATTAATAAATACCTATAAAAATATAAAACTTGCGTCAAAATATTAAAATACAAACACGAAAAGAAATAATAATAAAAAATATTTTGCACACGCTGTTCTAAGGAAAAAGCGAAAAAACCACTCAACTTAACTACCAAAACTCAAAGCGCTGTACAGAACTGCAAAAGAAACCCGAAACCATACTTCGACTACCCAAAAACAATCTGCAACTAAAAGTAAACAAAACAAAGTAAAAGCAAAATACAAGAAAACGCAAAACACAAGAAAACAAAAGTTTGCCGAAAAAGCCAAAAAAGCAAAAAAAAAAATATACATATATATATATATATAATTCAAAAAGGAAATTAAGCTATTTACGCAGTAAGAAGCAAGTATTGTAGTATCGACGTAGCAAGACAGCGGATATTGTAAACTAATCAACGAAACCATTTCTACATATATTTATGAATTTTTTCACATTTCACAAGCCTTATTGAACTTTAAGCTTTAAGCTATATTAGAAGCTCCAAAAATAAAAGGAAAACCCCGAAAAACAAAAAACAATAAGAGAAAACGTTCGCTCATAGCTTTTAGCTCAGCGGGTTTTGTATACGGCAGTTACTCGGCACCAAGTTTACGTACACATTATCTACATATATATATATATATATATATATACAATTAAAGGCAATTTTTGAAGGCGTGCTTTCAAGCAAAAATGGACGATATGCCAGATTTGTCACACCTAACGCCACATGAGCGTATGCAAATTGAGACTGTGTTGATGCGTCAGAAACAGGAAG
>JAWMAG010000037.1:23737500-23742500 GCA_037013455.1 Ceratitis rosa | reverse complement strand
TTTGATTTTTACTCTTTCTTTTATTTGTAATTATTACTTGCAGTCGTAAACAGGATGAGGTCGTGTCGCTGGAAATGCAAATTCGGCAACGATCAGAGGAACAGAAAAAATCCGGCATTGAGTTGGGCGCAATTTGCCATATCTGCCTTCAGACGAAATTCGCCGATGGAATCGGACATGTTTGCCATTACTGTAATATCGTCTGCTGTGCGCGTTGCGGCGGAAAAGTGACACTTCGCAGCAATAAGGTAAGAGCTTGTAGTCGCCTAAGTGGAAGTCTATATTAATTAATAGTTTGACATTAATAATGACTGACTGCCACTATTCGAAAACAACAACTATCAATAGTTAAGAGTTATAAAGTATATACATATGTACATATACTGCAAATAATAACAATGTCTAATTAATACCCGTAAGTTCATGCTCCAGCACACAATTATCTAATTACACACACTGCTAGGAATTTTGTGTAGGTTGAGAACCGCATATTTTGACAGCGTAAGGTTAATATGTTTTAAAATGAAATCCGACAGCATCACTAAAACACCATTACAGAACACATATGTGCACTTACTTTTCCAAGTAATGCACTCAGATCTTTGAAAAGTTGCACTCGTAATTGATTGAATCATCAATTTGCAGAAAACAAAAAAATTAAATCGTGTACATAAATAGAATGGTGAAATGAAAACAAAATGTTTTTAAGCATTTATTTGTTATATGCATAATTTTGCAATTTTTCCTGAGAAATAGCCAAGCCTATACTTTTTTTTTTTTGTTTGTGATAATAATTTGCATAGGAGAGCGCTTTCACACATCCGTTCATTAATTCAAAAATTCGTGAAATATATTGTTTCAAGCGAAATCTCCCGTTTTCAATGAAAACTTATTTAAAGAATGTTCTTAGGCGCATTTGTGCTCATAAAGAACTTTATCGTATTAAGGAACCCATAATACGACTTTTCAGAATAGTTCGCTCTCTGATCTACTGATCCCGAAAAGAAAAGTAATCTTCGTTCTAAACTAAGCAAAATGCCACCTATGATCCCTATTTCAAGTAAATCGAAACATAACGCTTTCAAAACCTCCCCAGCAACCATAGTAACTTCTGTAGATAACCGGATCTATACAAATGGGCATATTAGAGGAGATAAACAAGACAATCGCGATTTTCTCTCATATAAACAATGAATAATCTGAGTCTTTTTTGCATTATGCTACGTAAGTTAAAGTCCGCCTCCACTCAGAAATAGGTTTCAATCAAAAGCTAAGCCGATTTCTGTTATTCAGCCGGGTTAAAAAAGACCTTCTATTGGTTGGTGAGTCAAACTTGACGCCAGCGTATCTATGGATACAAATAAAAATATATTTATATATTTTATTACAAAGTTGCTGTCAAGTGACATTATCGTTCGCACATCTTGCGATTTGCAGTTTTTTTTTTGTCTGTTTGTGAATGCTTTCTTTTCCAACTTTTCTACACTCTTTGTCTTAATATAAATGCTTGTAAGTGTGAGCAATTTTTCGGCCTTGATTTTAACTAAATTTATGCTTTTGACACAACGCATGTGATTCCGCGATGTCTTGTGCAAATATATATAGGTCAGATGAGCGTGTTGAGAAAATTGGCTACAAAGACTTGGCAAGCTTGCTTTGTAGGCAAATATGTATATGTATGTGCGGGTTTTTTGTAGCAATGTATATTGAAATCAGAGCAACGTATACTACGTGTGTGTAGGAAAACTTTCTTTTTGGATCTCTTTGATATTCCGATTCGTAACAGATAAGCATGTCCATTAAATATCTCATAACTGAACAAACATGTTGGGTTACAGATCATTCAATCTTCCTAATTTCCTATTTACGGTCTGTCAAGTAAATGCACCGGAACTCACGGCGGGATTGTTGAGGCCAATAATGTCAATATCATCGGCGTACGCCAGCAGCTGTACGCTCTTATAGAAGATTGTACCTTCTCTATTCAGCTCTGCTGCTCGTATTATTTTCTCCAGCAATAAGTTAAAAAAGTCGATAAAGAGTCACCTTGTCTGAAACCTCGTTTGGTATCGAATAACTCGGAGAGGTCCTTCCCGATCCTGACGGAGCTGTTACTGCTGCTTAAGGTCAGTTTACATAGCCGTATAAGTTTTACGGGGATACCAAATTCAGACATAGCGGCGTGCTGTCGAAGACTGCTTTAAAATCGACAAAGAGGTGGTGTGTGACCAAGTCTAAAGCCACACTGATAAGGTCCAGGACCTTATAAGTGATATTAAGGAGCCTTATCTCACGATAAATTCTAATAGTCGGGCATGCCTTCGTCCGACCATATTCTGCAAAGTAACTGATCCATGCACCTTGTCAGCTCTTCACCGCCATGTTTGAAAAGTTCTGCCGGTAGACCATCAGCTCCAGCTGCTTTGTTGTTTTTTAAAAGGGCGATTGCTATCCGAACTTCCTCATGGTCTGATAATAAAAAGTCTTTTCCATCATCATCGATCGGGGTTTCGGGTTCACTTCCATTCAGAAGGCTGGAGAAGTGTTCCTTCCATAAATTTCATATGCTCTGGGCAACGGAGGCTAGCTCACCTCCCTGGGTCCTACAAGAATTTGCTCCTGTCGTATCCTCTAATAGAATTTTCGAACATTACCCTTGTCGGCCAGCTTCTCAAGCTCTTTATACTCACGCATTTTGGCCTCTTTCTTTTTTTGTCTGCAGATGCGTCTTACCTCCCTCTTCTTCTACAGCCCAAACCCAGCGCCCAACCTCGCTAGGCGAGTAAGTTTAAAGTTTTTACACATTTATATAGCGAGCCGCTGTTTCAAGACCGACGCCCGCTCGCAGCCGCACCTCTGGTGAACAGACGCTGCAATTAGACTTCAACGGAATAAGTCGGAGTGGCTCCACTGAAGCTTCCTCTCTCAATAGCCGGGACCCAAGGCTACACCGCGTCTTGCACAAGGGTTGCTCACGTTCCCAGAAGCTTGACTACACTCCATTACACCCCAGTTAAAAAGACTTAATGAACGTAATAGTTTATATTTTTGATCACAAAACTTGAGGCTTCAGGAATAATCATTACTTTTGAGCGGAAATAAAATTTATATCTGATCTGATCGAAAAATATAACTCTAAAATTTTTAGATCTGTGAAATAAAATAAATTAAATAATAATGATCGAATTTGTTTTTATCTTAAAGTGATTATAAAAAAAAATTATTTTTACTTAAACTCACGTTATAAAGACTTATACGCCATGTTGTCCCATTTAGATGACTGAATCATACATGGCGTATGAGTAACCATAAATATATGCGGAGCCTAAATCACCACTTATGTCATTTGCATATGTAGGTATGTGCATATGTATTTGAAAACTTGGATCTTATAACATTTTTTATTATTAAATGGGCATTTTAACGCCGTCATAGTGGCTGCGATTATGATTTCACGCCAATAACAGATATTTTTCAATTCAGCATGAAATTTGTTGTTGCACAAATCGACTTCATAATTCAATTGGAGTGAAATGACGCATCTGTGTCATACAATATACCATGAGCAATAAATTTCAATATTGTTGCAGATTCTTGTTAGTATTATTTTTCTTTATTTTTAACAAAAAAAAAATACGAGATTTTTAGGAAAACTTATATGTATTGAGTAAAATAATGACGGAAATTAGATGAAATAAGAAATAGAGTAGATGATGAATGATACAATATTATTTGTAGGGCTTTAATGTCTCACTTTTAACTATTATTATTTTATTTATTTATTACAAAGTTTTTATTTTGGATTGGTTTTTTGTTAAAAAAAATATTTGGTGTAATCATTCT
Organism: Ceratitis rosa; assembly: GCA_037013455.1. Lineage (NCBI taxonomy): Eukaryota > Metazoa > Arthropoda > Insecta > Diptera > Tephritidae > Ceratitis > Ceratitis rosa. Next base: position 23,738,657 of record JAWMAG010000037.1, on the reverse strand, counting down.
CCAGTTAATAGTACGAAAATGTTTTTTTTTCTAAGAAAAATGTATATGGGAGCATTTTCCCAGAAGTGTATATTAACATGCATAAACACTTTTCCCAGGAAGTGGATCAACGGAAATATGACATATACTATGGCCACGGTTTGTTTTATATATATGTTGTGTATTCTATGATCTACTCAGGATATTGAGTTTGGCTTATTTTAAGTCACTCATATTGTCATTTTCGTAGAAGAAATATCAAAAAAGTGCCTTATCTCTTACTATCTCGGATACGCACCTTCTTCAGTGGCTAAGCAATTTATCAATAAAATACTAAGAAATTTAATATTTCGTACTAGTTGAAGCTTAATCTATATATAACATCTTAATTCAACAAAATACAATGAAACCACAACAACGTAGGACCGAATCAGCTATGTAGTACACATAATATAAAACAAAGTTCTCCACCGTGTCTGTCTGTCTCTTCGCGATGAACTTCAAAACTACTAAATGGATTTTCATACGGTTTTCACCAGTTTGTAAAATCATTTTTAAAGAATGTTTTCGTAGATAATTTGCTAAGTTTTGTGTACATTAAATTATATTAATTTGTCAAAAATCTACACTTGGTTTGAAAATATACTGATATATTATATAATATTTAAAATAAACCGTTGAAGGGAATTTCAATCGTAACTTTCGATAATTGCCATTACGACCATTATGTACAGACATGTTATTAATTTATTATATATGTTTACAAGGTTTCAACATGTAATCAAACAAACTTAATCTTCCTACCATTCTAGGTGATTTGGGTTTGCATACTCTGTCGCAAAAAGCAGGAACTACTCTCAAAGACTGGACAGTGGATGAATAAGGGTCAACAACAGGATAGCTTCCTAAGACGCATTGAACCCGATGGCAGCAGTGTAAGCTTACTAGCAGTGACTCTGTTTTGCTTCATTCGTAAAAAAAAAAATATAAAAAATAATTTTAATTTTATTTCCTTCATTTCCTACTAGGACATTTCGCAACAGGCCATCGTCGATCCACATGACACGCTCGATAAGCGTCCAAAACTGGAGCGCACACGCAGCGCTGCCGAAAAGGAAAATCTGCCAATGCAACGAACGGGTAGCGTCCTCCGCCGTCAGTACTCGCAACAAGAGACG
>JAWMAG010000037.1:23677500-23727500 GCA_037013455.1 Ceratitis rosa | reverse complement strand
ACTAATATAAAATTAAATGAAATAAAATTAAATTAAATAAAAAACAAAATTAAAAATTTAACCAAAATAAATTAACTCAAATTAAATTAAAATTAAATTAAATTAAATTTCATATAATATAAGAAATTAAAACAAAATAAACTAAAATAAAAGAAAAAACTAAGCTAAATTATTTTAAACTAAATTAAATAAAGGGTGGTTAAATTTTCAAGGGCCGATGTTGATTTTGAATAAAACACAAACTATTTAGGAAATTATTGAAATTTTATTTTATTATGATATATTGGTATTACTCAATTATGTATGTAACAAAATATCGGCCAAATGAGCGCCGCGACCTCGGCGGCACACCTCCATACGATGGTCCAAATTTTCGATGACGCTGAGGCATAATGGAGTTTCTATGCCGTTAATGTGCCGAATTATCTCATCCTTTAGCTCTTGAATTGTTGCTGACTTATCGACGTACACCTTTTCTTTCAAATAACCCCAGAGAAAAAAGTCCAACGGTGTCAAATCACATGATCTTGGGGGCCAATTGACATCGCCATTACGTGAGATAACACGGCCATTGAATTTGTTGCGCAAAGGAGCCATTGTTTCGTTAGCTGTGTGGCAAGTGGCACCGTCCTGCTGAAACCACATATAGTCCACATCCATATCTTCCAATTGTGGCCATAAAAAATTCGTTATCATCTCACGATAGCGAACACCATTCACAGTAACTGCCTGACCGGCCTCATTTTGGAAAAAATACGGCCCGATGATGCCGCCAGCCCATAAACCGCACCAAACAGTCACTCTTTGTGGGTGCATTGGTTTTTCGACAATCACTCATGGATTCTCATTCGCCTAAATGCGGCAATTCTGTTTATTGTCGAATCCACTGAAGTGAAAATGTGCCTCATCACTGAAGATGATTTTCTTCGAAAATTTTCATAATAAGTCTGGATAACTTTAACACGTTGTTGGATTGTGTATCTCTCCATGGTTCAAATTGAGTAAGTCTGAAATAGAGAAATGTCAAATTAAATTCGGAAAAAAACTTGGCGTTTAGGTGTGGTTCACATTCAACATCGGCTCTTACAATTTAACCACCCTTTATAAAAAATTAGTTAAAATAAAATTACATTAATACAATATAAACTAAATTAAATAAAACTATAATAAATTAAATAAATTAAAGCGAAACAAAATAAAATATTTGTAAATAACAGAAAATCAAATAATATAAATTACTTTACAAAAAATTAAAGTAAAATAAAATAAAATAAAAAATATTATAAAAAATTAAGTGAAATAAAATGAAATAAAATTAAATTAAATTAAAAAAATAAGAAAACTAAAGCAGAATATTATAAAAAGAATTTAAGGTAACATAAAACTAAAACATAAAATAAAATAATATAAAATAAAAGAATATTATATAAAATAAAATAAAAATAAATTTAATTAAATAAAGTAAAATAAAAAAAACTAAAACAAAATAAAAAAGAAAAAAAATAAAAAATAAATAAAATAAATCAAATAAAACTAAATAAAAAATAAAACATATTAAATTAAAATTAAAATAAACTAAAATCAATTAAGTTTAATAAATTAAAATAAATTTAAAAAAATATCGAAAAAAAATCAAATTAAATGAATCAAATAAAAATTAAATTAAATTAAAAAATTAAAGTTAAATTAAAAAAAAAAAAAATAAAATAAAGAAAATTAAAAAAATAAAACAAAATAAATCAAACCAAACTTTAAAAATAAAAAAAATCTATTAAATTATAACAATTTAAATTAAATTCGATAAATTAAATAAATTAAAATAATTTAAAAAAAAAATATTGTTATAAAAAATAAAATAAAATAAAATGGAAAAATAAGACAATATAAAATCAAAAATAAATAAATAATAAACAAAATAAATTTAAAAAAATTTATGAAAATAAAATAATATAAAAATAAATAAATTAAATAAACTAAGCAAATATTTTAAAGTAAACTAAAATAAAACAAAGAACATTAAAACTATCAATAAAATTAAAATGAAATATTATTACATAATATAAATAAAAATAAATAAAATAAATTATAAATTTTAAAATAAACAAACAACAAAATAAAAATTAAAGAAATATATATAAAATTAATAAAAATAAAAATGATTATATAGTTTGCTTATGTTAACAGTAATAATAGTTTGAAGAATTGATTACGATTGTGATTTACTATTATGGTTACTGATTACTTACGTGATTATGATTACTATGTAAACAATCCGACAGTTAATTAATTACCTTAACTGATTTCACATAAAGTATGATTATTGTAATTTTAATCGAAACAATTGGTAAATGATTTCGATAACTTTACTTACTTCGTATGATTACGATTACTGATTACTGTTTACTTATTAAAACGATTACTGTAAATGTAGTCAGTTAGGTCAAGTAAAAATTTCGTTCGGTTTTTAACTAAGAGATGGCGTTATCATACTATACGGCGCTGAAAACCTGTTTATTCGCGCTAAAAGTTTATCTTTGGTAGTTTTTCTATTGATTGACTCAGTACGTTGAGAGCGCTCGTCAAAGATGGACAGCAGCAAAGAGAAAATTCGCTATATTTTACAATTTTTCATCGATCAAGGCGAAAAAGCAGCCAAAGTGGCTGAAAAAAAAATTAATTTAGTTTATGGTCCGGATACTGTAAACGAACGTGTAGCACAAAAGTGCTTTGCTATCTTCCGTTCCGGTAATTTCTATGTCAAAGATTCATCACGCGTAGGGAGGCCTGTCGTCGAAAATTGCGATAAAATCATGGAAATAGTGGAAACAGACCGTCATGTGGGCACTTATTTAATTGCTGAGGAACTAAAGATAAGCCAGAAAACCGTTTGGAACCATTTGCATAACCTTGGATTCAAAAAGAAGCTAAATGGCAACAAAACCGACCCATAATTGAAGCGTTTGGTGACTGGCCATGAAAAGTGGATCACTTATGGCAACGTCAAGCGAAATTGGTCGTGGTCGAAACGCGGTGAGCCGGCGGAAACGGTGGCCAAGTCAGGATTGATGGCCAGTAAGGTTTTGCTGTGTGTTTGGTGGAATTGGCAAGAAATCATCTTTGATCAAAAGAAGCCGAATTGTGTTCCATCAGGACAACGCCAGGCCACACACGTCTTTGGTGACGCGCCAGAAGCTCCAGGAGCTCGGATGGGAGGTCCTAATGCATCCACCTTATAGTCCGGACCTGGCACCAAGTGATTGTCATTTTTTCCTGTCCATGGCGAACGCGCTTAATGGGGAGAAGTTGGCCTCAAGAAAGGCCTGTGAAAATTGGCTCTCCGAGTTTTTTGCCAATAGGGACGCAGCCTTCTACGAGAGGGGTATAATGGAGTTGACAACAAGTTTATGAACAAAACGGCGCATATTTGACTTAAATTGGACAAATGCACACAAAGTACATATCATTATCATAATCTTTTTTAATTTAAATTACTTTATTTCATTTATGTCTTTATTTATTTTTTTTAATTTTTTTTTCGTTTTAAATTATTTATTTCATTTTCTTTAATTTTATTTTCAATTTATTTGGTTCATGCTATATCATGCAGCTGATAAACGGTAGCTTCAGGAAATAGGGTTCCAAAAAAAATTATCAAAACCCAATTGAACACATGAAAACAACATCACGAATCGTAAGTGAAAATAAATGAAAGGCAACATCCTGTGTATATCAAAAGAATATTTATGCCACCATAACTGGAAAGTGGTCACTACAATGAAGTGCTACAATGTATGTATGTAAGTATGTGTGTATGTTTGATACCTATATGTAAAGCCAAAAAGGAAAGCTATTGAAAGAAAATATCAAAAGACTGTCGAAACACGTGCTTCAACTCAACACAGTTGTTGTGGTGAATTTCTGTACATTTTACCAAAGCATTACACACGCATACGCAAGCAAAGTAAATCAAAGAAACAACCAAACAACCAGTGACTTTCGGATGCGACTCAAATAGTCAACACAACCCTTACATGGCCTGGAAATCATGTGAGTTAAATATTTATCTCATTCTTATACTTTGTTGTTGCATAGAATGTTCCTCTACGATGGAAAGCCACTCCAGCTGTGCGACAACATCGTGGTGGCAGTTGGCATGTGATGCGCATGAACCGAACTCGTACTAGAAAAAAGGAATGCAACACTACCATATATCAACAAAACTGAGAGGTTTATGCCTTTCACGCACTAAGTCTAATTTACTTTCAAATGTAACTCGATAAATTCTCGATATTTATTTATACATACATTTCGCAGCAGTCGAGTGGTCAGAAGAGTGTCCTAACATATACAAGGTAATGGGTTGGAATCCTGGCCAGAGCAACTTCTTAAATTATTGAATTTTTTAAACCAGAAAATAGTAAATAAGTCTAATTGATCAAGACAATTTTTTCACAATAAAGTCTTAATTTTCAAAAAACAAAGTTTAAGGGTCGGACTTCGGTAATAAGTCTTCGTAATTAATGAATTTTCGATTATAGTAACCATAAGAGTAACCATAAGAGTTACCATAAGAGTAAAAAGTAATCAATGATCGTAATCACCATATTTTTTGTTTTACATTTACAATAATCAAACCTAATGCGTAAAATAGAAATTTTTAAATTCGGAATACAATTACATTAATTGTAATCATAATAAGAAATCAATAATCATTATTATGAATTTTTCGGAGTAAAATTATAGAAATCATAATTATTAATAATTAGTAATTGATGTCATTAAATATCAACTATTAAATTTTTCGGATTATAACTACATTAATAGTAATCGTAATAATAATTAAAGTAATGATTATTAGTAATCAGTAATTGTAATCCCTCAGTTACAATTATTATATTTTTTTTTGGTTATAATTATTAAGATTTCGGATTAAAATTATAGTAATTATAATCATTTAAGTAATCATTAATCATAATCAAAAAAAGAAATCGTACTCAATAAATTATTTAAATCACAATTATTGTATAATAATTATAATTTTGCATTCAATGATAATAAGTAGTCAGAAAATTGTAATCATTGAATCAAAATTACAGTAATCGCAATCATATAAGTAATCAGTAATCATACGTGTAATCATCAAAAATAAAAGTTTAATTTTCCAGATAAAAATTATAATTATTATAATCTTATAAATAATCAGTAATCGTTATTATTAGAGTAATTGTAATCACTAAATGACAACTTTTGAATATTTCGGATTATAATGACAGTAATCATAGCCATAAAAGGTAATATCCGAAACACTATATATTGCCTATTTTATGCTACGATTACTGTATTCGTAATCATGTGAATTAAAACTTTAGTACTTGTAATAATATATTTTTTTTTTAATCCTAAATGCGCGATAATCGCTTCAAACCATCCAACATTTGCAGTTTACCAAGAGAATCTACAAAACATACATAAATGTATACTCGTATAATATTAAAAGGGTCGAAAGCCCAACGCTTGGCGAACTGACCCGCATCATTCGCTCGATAAGATGTCAACAGCAATATGCAAAAATGCACTTACTTACCCACTATATATATATAGACATATATATATATATATATATGAATGTGTGAGTTAAAGAAGACAATGGCCAAGAGCATAGTTACATATACGTAGTATAGCATATATACAACTGTGTACTACTATATACATACATACCTACATATGTATGTAGACAAAGTTGATACTACGCAACGTTTAACGCACGTTTTAATAACAAATACAACAATAAAAACAAAAATGCACACCAGCAACTCATTCACAATAGTATTTTCGGCTGGAAAGCCGAGAGAAATTATAGAAGCGAAACAGAACAGATGGTAAAGAGAAACGCTAACTAATAGAAAGCATGCTAAATGAGTGCCAAACAAAATTCATAACTTCGTGCGGCAACGATACAGCCAAGCACACGAAAGCAAAAAACAGAAAACACCAACAACAAACACCCACCAACTTGTGTTGGCTTTGTTGGTCAATGGTTTTTTTGTTTTTTTTTTTTGTTTTTTTTTTTTTGTTTTTGGCCAAAATCTTGCCCAACTAAGACTGAATGATTTTGTTGTTTTTACATACAACAGCTGCTACAACTTTAGTATACATATACTAGTGCATGTGTCGTGTGTGTGTGTGTGTCTGTGTGTGCCTGCTCACATGTGCCTTCATTGCTTTATTTGTATTTGTATGCTATACTTGACAGCGTGACTGACTATATTTTTAGTTGCGACGTCGTGGAAGTAAACCTTCGTGGAAACTGACACTGGAACTGTGTACAAAAAGTACATTCCATTACAGCGTTTAGCAAAATCGAAATGAAATTAGTTTTCGATGAACTTCAAAACGGTGTAAACATTTAAGGGGCAAGCATAAAATGCGTACGCCCAGTGTTGTAGTGAGTGTGTGAGTGTGTGTGTGTGAGAGGAAAAAATGCAAATTAAATACACATAAAATGTCAAAATAATTTCGCTATGAAAGACATGAAAAACCAATAGCTTTAATAAGCAATTACTAATTAAAATTTCGGTTTTGTTAGACAAAAAAAAAAAAAAATATAAAACAAAATAAAATGCACGTGAAATACGCGAACGTACAACATGACGTATGAGTAACTATTCGTAGAGAAAAATGTTATGGGAAAAATTGCAAAAAAAAAATTATGCCTAAAAATATTGAAATAATGAATTATTCGTAGGGAAAATCTTAACCCCTCATACACTAATTTCTAATACAACAATATACATTTTCTACAAAGCACGCCAAAATATCTTGTATTGAAATAAAAGTGTTTTTGCTAAATGTCCTTGAGTTGACTGATATTCAGCAGTAAATACACGTATGTACGAGTATGTACTATGTGGCGCACAGTAAACAGCGCCACAAATAAAAATGAGCAGGCCTAGCGTTACAATTTACGCACAAAAGGTGTAAAGCGTGTGTTTGTATGTGCAAATGCAGAAAGGATAAAGAAATTCGCAACCATATGTGCGTTTATGGGCCGCTGTTAAATGAGTTAAATACTAACATACATACACGTATATGTAGTCATATAAAAATACACCAAAAATTACAAAAAAAAAGTTTATTATGAAAAAATTAATAATGAAAAATAAGCTCATACAACTACAGACTATTTAAACTAAAGTTTTAATTATACAAAATAATTAAAAAAAAATCAATGCAGTAAAACTGGCGTAAACTCATAATAAAAATTTTAACGGTTATGTTAATAAGGTAATTAGACGGAAAATAAAAATAAATTAATATTTTTTTTTTTAAATAAAAATTAAATATGCAAACAATTAAAATAAATTGTTTAAATTACATAAATAACAGCGAAAAGTTGCTAATAATTCGTAAAAAAGTTAACAAACACCTCTACACCCACAACAGCTGTCACATTCAAAGCATATGAAACGCGAAGGAAAATCAATGAAAGCAATCAATTTTGTTCGTCGTTTTATTAATTGTTTTTTTTTTCTGTGTTTTGTTTTATTTTATATTTGATTTTTACTTCTTTTGTGCTTGCTGTATCGCATTTTGTTTTAAACATTTGTAATTTTGATTGTTTACTGTGCATATTGTAACAGAGTGATGCCAGCAGCAGACAACTTAATTAATGAAAAACAAAATAAAAATTAATTAAATAAACATTTCTCCTCAAAGTTTCAACGTTCGTGAATTGTGCATTTCCAAACTTGTTAAAAATCGCCAATTTCAACGAAAATCTCAGTCAAGTCAAAAGTAATGACACCAAACCTGCCATATGCTTACTATCACTCCAATTGCAACTCTCGGCATACATTTTGTAGGCACTTTTCTATTTTTTTCGTTCAATTTCTTTTTTGCTTTCATACAATCTGCCTTACTATTCTTCTTCTTCTTCTTCTTCTTCTTCTTCTTCTTCTTCGTCTGCTTTGGTTACAGTTACATTTCTCTATGTACGCTTTTATTTACTGTTGTTCCATTTATGTTCTACGCCAGCTGACATTCACTTACACACACACACCCATATATCTATATGTGCATGTATGCATGTGTGATTGCGTGCATGTGTAAGTACATATGTGTGTTTGTGTTTATGTTTGTATGTGTGAAGGTAGTATATTGAAGAAACAACATGTTGTATAAAAATAACTCACACGTATACAATAGCACAAACACACACACACACACCCACACGCACACACACACACATATGTGAGTGGCGAGCATACATACCATATATATTTTCGTTTCACAATCGTGTCCGTATTGCACGCTTGACTGCGCTCTACGCTTCTTCTTAAGGTCATTCGTTTACTCGTACTTTTCTCGTACCATATCGCCCACCACATTGGCATATGCCACATGCCACATGCCACATGTCATCGTTGTCGTTTTCGTCGTCGTCGTCGTCGTCATTTTAAAGCACTGTATGTTAGCATGTAGTTATTGTTAGATCCTTCGAACGAAGAAGAAGGTTAATATTTTTGGCGTTCTCTACTTTCATTTTCTACTCATGCGTGTGTGTCGAATAATTTTCTGAGTGTCTGAGTGAAATGGCGTACAGTAAATAAATACGGTTAAAAGTGAAAAAAAAAAATTCTTTTCATAATGGATATTTCGTTACTTTGGTTAGCAGTGCGAGAGCTTTCAAAACACACAGAAACTACTGTTTGCTGGCTAAGAGGCATATTTAAGTTCAATTACTTTTCGTAGCAAGCAAAAATCATAAATTTATATATGTTTTTTTTATTTATTATCAGATTTTGCATTCATTAATTTTTAAAAATATTTTTTCAAAAATTAGCGTATCTGAAATCATGTTAAAAAATTAATTATGAATTAAGGTCGAATGAAAGTGAACGTGAAATTGATATTCAGTGTTTTGATATGCGTTATGAAATCGTAAAGAATATTTGCTTGAAATTAATCCTTTAATGCTTCAAACTTTCGCACAGTGCCTGCCTCACGTGAGAAATGTGGATAAAAAGTAGAAATATGGATGGAATTTATAAAAAATTTCCAACTTTAAAATTTTAAGGTCGGGGGTCAACAAAAATGTTGCTAATGTTTCGGCAGCTTTGATATGTTTAATACTCAAAGTTATCAAATTTTTTTAATATTGTAACTCAAACGATATACGTAGAATAACGTGTGTAATTAATATTATTAAAAATATATCGTGTTTACTCCCGACAACTGTATTAATCTTGTTGTTGTAGCCGCAAAAATATTTTCCAAAGTAGTAACAGTCCTTGGTCGAATAAAAAACTGGGACGTGTCGATATAAATACCCCACTGTCGAAGGAACTTTTGGATTTTAATAATAATTTTTTAATCAATACCTCGTTGGGGCCCTCCCGCATGGTTGAACGTTTCTACGGTAATCTTCGACCCAGTTGAATCGTACGATTTTTTAATACTCCAATAAAGTGATGTAATTTGTGTGTTTTCGGCACATTATTTTGTCAAAAAGGTAATGTTATTGAAAAAAAACGCTACAAACCTTCAAAATTTCTTTTAATATGGTACAATGCCTTCAGAATAATTTTTTTTTTGTATGTAATTAAAAGTTTCAAGTAAGTGGCAACTCCCTTTAACAATTGTTCACCGCTTAACTTTGTAAGTCTCTTAATATCGATTCCCATATGGTAATTTACTCGTGTAAGATTTATTGCAACTTAGCATTTTTAAAAATATCTTCTCCTAAAGCCTTTCTCTAATCTCTACAGTTTTTTACCCATTTTGTAATATTTTGTTGATTTTTATCACTCCCTTTATATATAAATTTAAATGAATTATACAAAATCATTTTTGAGTCCAGGCAATTTTTGTTAATATGTATATGTTAATAGCGGATTTATATTAAAAAACAAATTCCCAAACGGGTGGTAACTCTGTGAGTTATGAACATAAGGGGTTACATCTAGTTAGGAGCCCTAAAAAATGTAGTCTTTCAAACATTTTTCATGAGGAAACTTTTACCTTTATTAATTTGAGCATTTATATGTATATATTATGGCACCTTTGAAGAGTAGTTCGCAATTTTGCATTTAATAAAATAACTGCTACAGCAGATCTCCAGGAGCCCCTCACAAAAAAGACATTTTGCGGTGACCATTGCATTTCTGAAGTGGATCATCTGAAATAAAAAACTCAAACGGATTTCGTTAAATGATGTCCAATCTAGTGATTAATCGAAGTAATTTTTGGACTAAATGACGGCTTTCCAAAAAAAAATTAAATTTTTCTCCATAATTTTGGTTTTGAATTGGGCATTAAAACATCTTTTCATCGGTAATGTAAAAATTTGAGACTAAAATTTGAGTCACCGACTTGAAAAACATAGTTTTGAGAAAAACGAGGCGCCACAACGGTTTACCACTTTCAAATGCGCTTACGTGTTGTTGTAGATATGCGTGTAACTTCCAAAATAACAATCGCATCGACTTGAAATTTTCAGAATATTTACTTGAATACATGTACATTATGAAAATGAAATTAAAAGAAATTGATTTCTTTTAAATTCTATTTAGATGTAACCCCTTAATAATGCTCGAGTCCGTTTGAACACACACACAAACAATTGTGGAATCGGTGGTGTTTTATTACACGCACAAAATAAAATGTGCCACGCCCTCTTTTCCAAATTTGGGAAAGCATAAACCATCTTTATAATAGCCTAAATAAGCTGTTTAAATTTGGTTAAATTCAGTTCTCAAGTTATAAAATAGCACCAAGAACGGGCACTTATTTTTACATATATACATATATAATAGACCATTGAATGTCTGTATGACTTCGCACTCTAAGTCAAATATTTATGAAATAATCGACGGTTTTTTCCAGAGTCACCATCGTATGGCTAACGAACTGTGTATAATGAAGAGATTTTTTATTCCTTCTGAGAAATATACACGGAGAGGTTGCATTTTCTGGTCAAGAGACAAAACAAATAGAAAAAAATTTCAGATTTGCCGAAACCACTTTACTGCTGTCGAAATTTAATATTAGTAATAATTAATAATAATTATTTGCAATATTTTAATTTATTTACATGTAAGCGTTTCCAGGTAACTTTTGATCGTTACAGCCATGTGAAGTGAAGCGTTGCCATATTGCAAAATTATCTTGTCATATCTGTAGTTTCAGGCCGTTTTTGATGTAACACAGGGCTCATATACATTACTTGTAGACGACAAGGTTTCATAATTTCAACGCTTTCGCTTGGCTTTAGCAGTTCTTGGTACACCACACCCGTCTTGTTCCATCAAATGCAGAGCATGAAACGTCGTACTTTTACGTGACTTTCTTTGGCGTCGATATAGGTGATGATGGAACGGTTTCACCAGGCTTGGCATAGAATATTTTATTCCTGAGGTATATCCGCTTTTATCTCCAAAAATCACTTTCTTTGTATTTCTTCAAGAAGCAATTCTGTGGCGAAAAATCGCTTTTCGACATCTCTCGGCTTCAACTCAAACGACATCCGATTTCCGTGTTTTTGAATAAATTCAAATTGCCCTAACCGAACGGAAATTGTTTTGTGAATCACTTCCAACATTTCTGGGAGTTCACTTTCCACTAAAGTCTCTAATTCCTCAGCTTCAGACTTTTTCGGTTGATCAGGGTGCTCTTTGTTGGCGACGAATTAATCATTACTTTCGAAGCGTCCAAATCGCTTTCTGCATGGCTTATTGGTTGTCACAGTTGCACCATAAGCCGCCACAAGCATTTGATCAACTTCAGTTGAACTTTTTGTACACAAATGAGAAAATCAAAACTTTTCGCAAATGATTTTTACTTAGCACAAATCTGGACAAAATATATACAAATCTCAAAAATAATTAAAAAAAAGGTTTTAAAAAGTCGAGTGATTTATGTTATAAAATATCGAAATTATTCCGTGTCTTGATTATGTTTTCTAAGATTTTGTGTATCAGGATATGGCAATAATATTTTTCCTCTCATATATTGATCTAGCAAAACATAAAATACTATTTTTGCATTAAATTGAAGGCATTATTTACAATAGTTCATGCCAAATGTGCATAGCTTCCATTAGAAAAAAAAAAGTGGTACAACCGATTCTCACAGGCTTCTCTTGAACCAAATCATTCTCCATAAACGGGAACGGCTGCTAATCACTTGGTGCGAGTTCCGGACTATAAAGTGGATGCATGAAAACCTCCCAACCAAGCTCCCGAAGCTTTTGGAGAGTCACTATCGATGTGTGTGGTCTGGCGTTGTCCTAATAAAACACAATTTCTCTTTCCCACTTGGCGTTTCTTTGGCGATTCCTTACTTCAGATAATTGTAAGGAAGCAGCTCACCAAACATACAACACAAAACCATCCTGGTGGTCAATCTTTGATTGGAGATCATTTATGCAGACTCACTGCACTTCAACCACGACCACCATATCCAGCTTTTTTAAGTGGCTCCAAACTGGTTTTACGTGTATGTAATGGAGCTTCGGGGCAATCAAATTAGAGCTCGAACTTTTCGAAAATTGGCCTTCCACACCATACACCATGGAGCATTTTTTTTTCTCTACAATTATGTATGACTGGCTGTTACAATATCAGGACCATAAACACTGTCCATATTTTCAGCTGACTCACACGCGTTTTCGCCTTTATTGTAAAACATTGAAACAATTTTAGCTTATTTTCTTTTTCCTTCTGTTCATATTTGGTTTACTCTCAAACACCACTAAGTTAAGTGATTAAGACTACTTCCATTATGCTCTTTAGTACAAAATGTCGTCTTTCTAATGCCATCCAGCTTAATCCAATCGCCCTTAGAGAACGTGGTATAGAGATCACTAAAGCCATTCGTTGCAAAATTAATGGACTATTTTACTATACTATATTGAAGTTTGAACTTTTTACATATAACGGCATCTTTTACTCTTCTCAAAACTAAAATTTGAAATAAAATTTTCCTAAATTTTTCCACACATTCCAAATTCAATTGTCGACAATTTTAAATCTACTGAATAATAAATATCGAAATGTGATAAAAAAAATGCTACAAAAGAGGCCACAGATTGCTGTTTTATTAAAACTATAACTAACAGTTTTTTAAAGCAAAAAATCCAATAGATGTCATAAACTAATAAAATACCTATAAAATGTGGACTAAAGTTAAATAAATAAATAAATGAACAGATGAAGAAATGAAGAAATGAAGAAATGAAGAAATGAAGAAATAAATAGCTTAAAGGTGTTCATGCAAAAAAGTAAAGAAAAATGGTGAATAAAAAATCAACACCGGTGTGAGGTCAAATAAGTCGTACAAAAAACAATTAATAATAAAAATTAATATTAAACAAATAAAAATAAAAACTTTTTCGCTATTTAAACTAACAACAAACATATATAGTTTCTGAGTAATATCAACTATTTACACGGATAGAAAAAGCGCAAAGGTAGGTGCAATTGAAGAGAAAAAGTTTGTAAAAAAGAAAACTTCTTTAAATGCCAGTAGAACCATTAACCGAAAGCACATTTCGATATAAATTAAATTTAACAACCACACACACACACACATACACACACACAAACCGAAATCATTTTCAATACGTTAAAACACAAAAAGTTTCGTTGTTTTTATACACCAACAAATTTGCATAGAGTATATAGAAAAATGCTTATGCCTGCCATTGAAAACAAAAAAAAAAACAAAAAATAGAATTTTTTTTTTTTAATAAATCAAAAAAATTTATAGAAAAATGAAACACGCTTATTTTGCATTGCTGTAAACGCCTCAATGCCAGAATTGCACAAAATACAGTAACAAAATCGAGCAACCGCAACAAAGCAAATACATATAACAAAATACAACAAAAGGAGAAGCGAAAAGAAATAAATAAATAAAAAAAAAGGTAGTAAGAAAACCAAACACACAGCATACAAAGAAATACCCAAATAATCACATATTTGCTGCCATTAATGTCGCTTTGCTAAATAAAATGAAAAAAAAAACACAAAACAAAAAATTGTAAATAATATACAAACAGCGCCAAAGACAAGGCAAACTAACAAAAAAAAACAAAAAAAAAAAACACAAAATTAATGCAAAATGTAAACGAAAGAAATCAATATCAAAGATAGAGGCATAAAATTTTAATTCATATAAAATAAAATTACCATGCATTGATACTTCGATAAAACAAACATATATATACCATATAAGTATATATTGTATATACTAGTATATGTAGAAGTTCTATCACATAAATATATACACACGCACAATAATGCTCAAACGCGTTTACCATACAATATATATTTATAGATTTATTTCTATAAAATACACACATACATATATCAATGTTAGTAAGTGAATAATACATTGTATTATACCTATATAGACTTATTCTGGCACTAATATTTTTTTTTTATTTAGTGTTTACACATTTTGCTTGTAATATGGTGGCATACATATATACAGACCCCACACAAACTGGCTTACATACATATATATATATATATGTATATTTTTTATAGCTAATTTTGAAATTTGAGTTTGTAGAATTTTTTTTTTTTTTTTTTTTTTTGAGTGTTTAGCTGATGTATAGTGAGATGCACATTTTGAAACTAAAAAAAATTCATATTTTTAAAATATTAGGTATAGTAAAAAGAAATCAATTATTTCTCCATTAGTTGGCGTTATTTATCCGCATCTCGCGTTGTATACTCTTAAGTCCGATCGGGACGCGATGAAATTTCGTAGTAAAAAGGCTTTTGTGACAGTTTTATGATTGGTTGATTCAGTTTTGTTTGAGCGTGATATTAACGTAACAGAAATTGTTCATCTCAAGTTCAGAACCACTGCACAATTCACTTCATTATGCAATTTGATCAAGTGTAGAAAAATTAACCAAAATATTAAGGCCCGGTTATATTAAGTTGAAGTGGCTGTCGAGCAACAACACTTTCCGGCAGGCCTTTGTGATATCACTGAGGATCCCAATTAGCCACCATCCGCTAATCAAACCAATGGGAAAGTTAGCAAAACAGCAATATTTGCAAGCGCTATTTTGCTCAACTCTCCAAAGGGGGCTACTACCCCCAAGTGCGGGCTTTTCAAGCTCCGTATTTTATGGCTTAATACCTAAGGTGACATTCTTAGCACACTTTTCTACAAAATTGAGAAGTTTTCAATAAAATAAACTACATTTTTTGTGGTAAACGATCGGAAGTTTATTTCAATGTAAAGAGGAAAGTATGGTATGCCGTTGTTATTTGACGTAGCTATCGAGGTGGAAGTGGGCCTTATCAGTCAAGATGATTTTTAGATAAAATTCCTGATCATTTTCATGGATTAAATCAGCAAAAACACAACCCTTTGTTGATCGGCCCATTTGAATTCTTGTGTTAACTGAAAGTTTATAAAGTTTGAGACCCAAGTCTTTATGCAAAATACAGTTTAATGCCGTTTGCGGAATACCAAATTCCAAAGAATGACAAGGAATAGACAAACCTGGGTTTTCTGCAACACTTTAGGATACAACAGCAATATTCTCAGTTGTTCTTGAGAGACATGCACGTGGTTTATTCTTCACAAGTTATCCCAGCAGCTTTATTTTAACCACCAATTTCTGTATTGCGCTCCGACAAGGTGCTTCACGACGACCGGAAAGTGTTTTAGTTTAGCCCCACCCTTTATGAACCGTGAGAGATGATTTGGATGTTTGCTATATGTGGTGGACCTTGCTTATCTCACTATAAAAGCTCATCATCAAGCTGTTTTTAAATAAACTTAATCAAGTTATGACCAAATCCAAATCAAACAGACATGACCACATCCTAATAAAAAATGATCCATACAAAAAACAATCCAATCAAAAAATCTCCATAAAAAACTTCCGATAAAATAAAAAGTAAAAATAATTTAAACATGGAAGCAAAGTTGCCAGTATTTAAATCTCATTATATTAATTCTTATATTCGAAAAATTGGTTGGAGGTGACTACACCTCATACTTGAACAAATCGATTGTATAGGGACTCTGTGACATTGCTCTCTGATTTTGATGGTTTTCGGTATATACCATATACCTTCTGCTCAAATATAAACGAGACTGGCTCAATAAAACAAAAACGGTTAATTATTCTGCAATATTTATTTTATCCCCTTCAAAATAGTCACCATTAGAGGCGATACACATATGCCATCTTTTTTTCCAATCTTCATAACACTTCTGGTAGGCCGCTTTAGGTATGGCTTTCAGTTCCTTCTTCGAATTCTCTTTTATGACTTCAATCGACTGAAAATGCTTTCCACGAAGCGGTAATTTGAGTTTAGGGAAAAGAAAAAAATCACACGGTGTCATGTCGGGTGAATACGGTGCTTGCGGAACAATATTTACGTTGTTTTTGGTCAAATAATCGTGTACAAGACGAGACGTATGAGCAACAATTTTGGAACAAGTCGAGCAGACACACGTCTCATGCCCAAAACATCGTGAATACTGCTATGAGCGGATCCATTTGATATGTTGAGCTCACTAGCTATCTCTCTTTCAGTCACACGACGATTTTCCAACACAATTTTCTTTACTTTTTCGACGTTTTCTTCGTTTATTGACGTTGCTGAACGACGATCATGGGGCAAGTTCTCCAGCGATGTACGGCCGTCCTTGAACGACTTATACCAATCAAAAATACGTGCACGTGATAGGCAAGACTCCCCGTATGCCTTCTGCAACATTTTCATTGCGTCCGTCGCACTTATTCCATTGGAATAACAAAATTTCAAACAAACTCTTTTGCTCAACGTTAATTTCCATAGTAAAATTCGAAAAACACACTCTAGGTTGACTTGTTTATAGTGCCGTAAAAAAAAAACTATGTGACAAATCGCACTCAAATTTGACATGTAAACATTGGTATAACAGTCCTGCCAACCTAAGCAAAAAAAAGTATAACCATATGTCTTGTCCTTGTCCTTGTCGTTTATATTTGAGCAGAAGGTACATGAAAGAAGAGATGGAAATCGTTATCATTTTGGTCTCGATAATAAGTAAAACGCGCCTGAAGAGAAGGTGGTTACTACCCTTGTAAAGAGCAACACTGAGTCAAAAGCCCATTCCTAGCTAATTCCTAGCTGGCTATTCAATTTTTATTTATTTTTTAAGATTTGATCATTTATTGTGAACTTTCTGATATCGAATCAGATTCAGTAAATAAATCGTAATGCTACAAAAACAAATTTATTTATATGTGTTATATACCATAAATTTGATTGATTCCGACAAAAATGTAAAAATACATATACAAATACAAAAAGTGAGGGACTAATAAAAACAGATATCCAGACGAAGTTGGCTAAATCAACTCAACTTTTCATTCTGATCTCTTGTGGGATTTTCTTTTGTATTATAATACAATACTTTCTTTTCAAATATTGCGTATACGCAAAGGTTGCAATGTAAAGATAAATTTCATGTTAATAAAAAAATATCAATCGATTTGGATGAAACATTTGGGTATGTTAACGCTAAAACAGTTATCAAAATAAATTTTATTTAATTTTTATCCGAAACGAAAGGCTGTCGTTAGTGTTAAATCGTTAACAGATACTGTTAAATCTTTAACAGATAATGTTAAATCGTTAACAGAGGATATTAAATCGCTAACAGACAATGTTAAATGTTAAAATTGCAGCGTACTGTTAATATCATAGCAAGCAGCCATTTTAAAACTAACGTTAACAATTAGTTTGTGCAGTTTCAAGGTGTCGAAATGAAAAAAGCACATTTCGTTAAAATGAAATTGCATCGTCTCGTTAGTTGAGCAGCTCTGGTAAACTCTATAACCGAAAGCAATATAAGCACTGCAACTCAGTAAAGTAACCTACAGCAGTATTCAGTGTCAAGCATGTTCAATCAAAGCTTGTACATACGAGAACACACATCTATCGCAATGCACATGCAATTGGGTGTGTGCATGCCAATGTTCTTATTTTCTAAACAAAATTATATTTCCCCACTGAATTTTTAATGGGTTCAATTGACCATTCATTTTGTGGCATAGACAAGAAATGCAATTTATACATATATGTATTTATAAATGATTTTCTTACATTTACATTATTCTAAGGTTGCACGCATAACTAGCGATTCGTCTTCGGTTGACAGTTGACGGTTGACGGTCGGCATTCAGTTGGTTCGTCTCAAGATAATATTTACGCCCACCTGTACTCATTCGTTGGTATACCTATAATATATTTATATGTACATATGTGTTTATGTATGTATATGAAAAGTAGAAGAAAGGTCTACTTAGGAAGGTGCTCTTGCCATGGCATTAAAAAGTGTGTCACAACAATAACAGCAATAGATAGAGTTAATAGAAAAAGAAGAAAACATTTTAAATAAAAAATAAAAAAAAAACAGAAACGAAACTATTTGCAATGAGGCTAAATTGTAGGTAGACAACGAAACGAATGTGTTAAAATGAAATGAAAGTAAACAAGAATACTCGTATTAAATTAGCGAAAGCGCAGCAAGAAAAACTAAATAGGCTGGTATGGGAAAAAAGCGTAAATGTTAACACCGAGATTACATTTATGCGAAAATTATAATGTTGTAAACGGTGTTTTTTTACTCGTGTGGCCTATAATTTAAAGAATTGCCAGCTTGCCCGATGTGCAGTTGCATGCGATGTCCCTTAATCCGAGCACTCAGATCACGGCAGCGATACATTTACTTGAGAGCTTTTCGAGAGTCCGGTTTTAGATCTCATCTTGTTAATGGCCTTCCTTCACCTTTCAGCCATGTGACGGCTCAAATCGCGTTTACAATCTGATATTATACCAGCATGTTTGGTTTCAGTAGAAAGAGTAACCTCACATCTTTTAATAGAAATGTGTTACTGTTCTTTAGAAGTAGATCACCTAGACCTTGACAGTGTTTTCCTGTCACTTTTTTTTGAGGATATCGTCAGAGTATGGTATTACCCCCTCGTGCTGTTCAGTTTTCGAATTCGCGTATTTACTTAGAGACGTCACATTAGTGGTGGGAATAAAACTCCTCCTTAAGCGGTGTCTTTTTTAGTGTGAATGGTAAAACAGGCTCTGGCCAACACATCGAAAACAATCCTGTTTCTCAGGAGACATTCCACATTCCGAGATCAATTTCTTGTGGAGTTTATATTACAGCCCTCTATGGACTGACTTTAGAGTAGGCTTATTAACTCCTTGAGAAACTCTTTAGGGGTAATAATTGGTGTATAGCTGCCTACTTCTTTTTGAAATAAACATTTTTAAGCCTTGGTTCATGTCCAGGGGATCTACCCTTCGCGCAGACCTGATGAAAAGATTTTAAATAGATGAGTGTCTTCAGTCAATCATAGTTCAAGCGTGAGGATGACATCAAGCTCTGAAGATTTATAGGCATACTATCATGATTTTATCGTCCACTCCGCCCTTCTGAGATACACAATGTTTCTGTTATGAAAAAATACTCGTTTGTCCTACATGGGAGATGGTTGTGGTCTATAGAGTAACCCGGAAAGTGGGTGCTCTTGAGGATGTACAACAGTTCGTGGCGAGATATAGTTCATTCCCAATCTGGCGGTTGGAATAGCGGATCCCTTAGAAAGAACTTTGCTTTGCCGTTATGTTCTATAAATTTTTAGCACACAACGGGTTTGTTTCCTATTCTAACACGCTAAGTACGCAAATTGGTATTATTATTCTTAAAGCACGACGACCGATTGACTAAAGGTTGTCACTATATATATATTTATATTAAACTAGTATTTAACTAGTATGAATCTGATGCAAAGTGTAGTTAAGGCAAGGATGTAACGTTCCAGTTAACAACTTGTATATTTCCCTACAGGGTAACATTGCCTTCAATGGAAATTCAAATACCAAATGACAAAGCAACAAAATAAGAGTAAAAATGAATAGGAAATGAATGACCAAAGAATAAGCAAATAAAATCAATCTCTCGTGAAATGTGAGAAAGGAAAAAGAAAATAATAAGAGAGAGAGTTAAAACATAAATAACTAGAAGTGTATGTACATACAAATGTAACATATGTATACATGTATATGGTATATGTATGTCCTTAGTGGGACGTACCCATGGCACAATTTTTGGTTGACTTTGGTCACGACACAACTGCAAGGCAAATCAAAAACGAACGAACGATAATACAAAAGTACGAAATGCAATGAAATAAAAAATAAAAGTAAGTAAATAACAACAAAGAAATTACACATGCATAGTGTCGTGATTCCATGCAGACTGAAGTCAAGAAAATTTGTAACAAAAGTCAATAAAGATTCCTTATAACGAGCTTTGATAACAAAGATATTTCATTATGTTAACTAAAAAAGATATTAAAGAGATATGTTAAAAGAAGATGTTTAGTCTGATGCTCGTTTTCTGACAGACCCAGACGTTTCGTTTTCTTATCCAGTCTGAAACGAGTCTCTGTTGGTACCGAAGGGCTCAGAGAGGTTCTTTGCATTTTTAAAGGAATTTATGACGTTGTCAGGATAAAAAACCTTTTCTGGTTAAAATTTCATATGTGATGGAACTACCAGATATAAATCAATGAAGTTCTGATGGTTGGCTTTAATCTTTTAATTCATGCTTTATATGGGGCCTTATATGCACTCGTATGTAATGTCGCGAAAACTTATCTTACAATAACTGTTATCCCACTTTCTTTTGGACTGGTCCGTGCACACTCACGTTCCAATAGTCAAGCGATCTTTCGATCGTTAATGTTGCTAATGCATATACGTTATCAGTTCTTCGTCGCTGCTATATTTCTATAGCTCTTGCCATTTTCTTATTCTTCAGCAGGCAAACTCTCAACGTCAAGGTCAGCAACGTCGTCATCGTTTGTGGGTACGGGTTTTCAAAGCTCAGCCTTTTAATTATCACTACATTAACCAATCGAGAGAAGCGTTTACTGCATAAATACACAAATGCTCTGGTCGTATGTTACCTTTTCCAACACTAGTGGAAGAATCTCTGGTCTGGAAACATATCCAGCAGAATTTTCCCTATAGAGAAAGCCAAAAACAGCTTACAAACATACTTTGAAATCAATTTGGTACAATAACAACAACTTTAACTTATCTTCAACTTTTCGTTCCGTTGAACGAGTTCTCTATATTCTTATTCCACTCAATGGATATGTTTAAATAAAAGTATCGAACCAACAAGTACTCTCAATTATATTTTTGACTCAAGCTTTCTCTTCAAAAGCTATTTGCCATTATAATAAACAAAAAAACATACTTTATTTACTTAAAATTGTAAACAAGAAGCTTAACAATTTAATTAATTGAATATGTAAGTAAACAATATTATTCAAATGAAAAGCCATAATTTTGTGGTTGATGCATCAAGTTTTGCTCACTAAAATTTCCATGCACATAAATAGAAAGATTTAATTTTACCCGAATTTAAATTTAGTTAAAATTAAGTGGAAAATCCATAATTCACTTACAAAGGGAAGGCAGCCAACAGCAAACAACCAATCAGCGAGCTTCAGTTTAATTCAATCCATTGGCTTTATAAAAATAGAAATTTTCGCTTAGTGTTTTGGCAGAGCGCACGATTGTAATCGCTTATAGAAAGGCATGGAAGCGTAAATATGTATGGTATGTACGCTGCTCCTCTCAGAATTTCAATTACAACGCATATAAATTTGGCGACAGTTATTTTTTTTTTATAAATTTTCTATGCATTGTGAATCACTCCAAAAGTAGGCCTGAATAAATGTTTATTTATTATATATATTTAAAAATATATTTTAGGCCAACAATACATACGCAATGATTTATCGCTCATGCGTACATAAGTATATGTATATATAGGTATAAATATGTTTATATAGTACACGTATGTGTGCACAGTCAACATGCGTAGCTAATGCGGCAACACATTGTTTTAGCTGAACATGCAAGCTCAGGCCTTGTGCTATACTTAAACAGATATACTGTAGAGAACACATGCATATAAGCGTATAAGTGCTAGAAAATCAAACGACTTTTTAGTTGTGCATCGAAAAGTTTAAAAAAATCCACTATAGATACTGTTACGCTTTCTCTCAGCCTTTGCCACTAATCCCTAACCAATATGACCCATGAGCTAAGTGAATCTCACACGCACACATACAAGCCGTGAAGCAAAAACACTTAGATATACGCAGCTGCATTCTTAGCCCCATTCTCAAGCAAAATTAGTTAAAATATAAAAAAAATAAATATAATAAGACAAAATTAGATTGTATATACTAAAATAAAATAAAATCAATAAAATTAAATAAATAAATATACAATAAAATTAAATTAAATTAAATTAAATTAAAATAAATAAAATGAATTACATAAAATAAAAAAGAAGTAATATGAACTAAATTAAATAAAATAAGTAGTAATTAAATTAAAATAAATTAAACTAATTTGATTAAAGTGAATTTAAAAGAAGAAAAATAGAACAAAACAAATAAAATCAAATTAAATTAAATTAAATTAAATTAAACAGAATTACTTGAAATAAAGTAAAATAAAATAAAATAAAATAAAGTTAAATTAAACTTAATTTAATTCTATTAAATCAAAACATAATAAAATAAAATAACGAAAAACTAAAATAAAAAAAGAGAAGAAAACAAAATAATGTTAATTTAAAAATAATTCAAGAAACTAAAAAATAAAACAAAACAACTAAAATTAAACTAAATTTAATTACTTAAATTAAAATTAAATTATAAAAAATAAAACAAAATATAATAAATAAATGGTATAAAATAAAACAAAATAAAATAAATTGAAATAAAAAAAATTTATTAAATTAAGATGAAACAAAATAAAGTGAATCAAAATAAATATAAAAAAAAAATAAAAACAGGACAAAACAATTAATAATAAATTAAATTAAAATAAACAAAATTATCATACATAAAATAAAATAAAATTAAATAAAATTTAATTAAGTTAAGCTATATTAAATTAAATAAATAAAGTAAAATAAAACAATATAAAAATAGAATAAAATAAAATAAAGTAAAATCAAGCAAAATAAAATAAAATGCAATTAAATAAAACAAAATAAACAAATTGAAAATAAAAACTTTTTTAAAATAAGATGAAGTAAAATAATGCAAAACAAAATAACACAAAATTATGTGAATCAAAATAAAATTACAAGAAATAAAATATAAGAGCACAATTAAACATAAAAAAATTTAATTAAAACAATTACTTAAAATAAATTGAATTTTAATTAATTTAAATTATATTAAAATCAATTTAATTCAATTCAAATCAAATACAATATAATAAAAAAATATAATATAATAAAAATAAAAAATCAATTAAATTAAAATAAAATCAATTAAATTAAAATGAAATAAAATAACATAAAATGCAAAAAAAAAAAAATAAAAAAATTTAAAAAAAAAATTATGTAAATAAAATAATATAAAATAAACGAGAATAAAATAAAATAAAATCAATTAAGATAAATTAAAATAAAATAAAATAAAAAAAATCAAATAAAATAAAATAAATTAAAATAAAGTTACATAAAATATAATAAAATAAAAAAAATAAATAAATAAAGTTAAATAAAATAATTAAAAAACATAAAATGAAAGAAAATAACTTAAACTAAAATATATTAAAGTAAAAAAATAATAAAATAAAAAAACATAAATAAAATAAAGTAAAATACAATAAAATGAAGTACAATAAAATGTAGTAAAATATAATCAAAAAATTAAAAAACATAAATAAAAAAAATAAAATAAAATAAAGCAAAATAAAATAAAATAAAATGAAGTAAAATAAAATAAAAAATTACATAAAATAAATAAAATAAAATATTAGACAAAATCAAATAAAATAAAATACTGAGTTATAGAAATTGAAATAAGTTAACATAAATTAAAAGAAAATAAAAAATAAAATAAAGTAGCATGAGTTAAATAAAATAAAAAACATGTTAAATAAATTGAAATAAAACTAAATCAACTAAAATATGATACAGTGAAATAGGTCAAAAATTAATTAAATAATATAAAACAAAATGGAAATATAATATAAAGTAAATTATATTAAATTAAACTAATTTAATTAATAAAATAATTTAATAAAAATAATATAAAAATATTAGCTTAAACTAAATCGGATAATATTATATTAAATTAAATCAGTGAAATGAAAGAAAACAAAAAAAATTAAATAAAATTAATATAAAACGAATTAAAATAAAATAAGATAAAATAACATAAAATAGCATTAAATCAAATTAAATTAATTCAAGTGAAATTGATTCAGACTAAATTATATTAAATTTAAATTACAAAACAAAATATGATAAACGCAGTTAAATTGAAGCATAATAAAATAAAGACTAAAAAATAAATATTATATAAAGTTAAATAAAAATAAATTAAATTAATATTAGCTAATTTAATTTAAACTAATTATAATGACTTAGTATAATATAGTATAAAACAAGCATCAAATCAAATAAAATAAAACTAATAATATGAAATTAAATAAACTAAGTTAAAAAAAATAAAATAAAACCAAAAATTAAGAAATAATATAAATTGAATTGAACTTAATATAATTAAGATTAAACAAAATAAATTAAAATTTAATTCAAACTCCAAAAGAGCCGGTCATGCGGAAGTCAGATCGACATTGCTGAATCAGCTCAACTCCCCATTCCGACCCGAGCAGTATCTCTTCTCCTTCTGGTCCTAACATACTTCGGGCCAAAGTTAATATACAATATAATGTACAAGTATACTATAAAAATATTATATATAGTAACATATAAAATAATTTAGAATTTTATTAATATTATTTACTTTTTTAATTCAACTTTACTTTTTCGTTTACATAACGAATAGCTCAAATTTAAATAGCACGGTTTTTAATAACAATAATAATAATAATAACAATAAATAGCACGGTTAATTGAAATTATTTTTAATTTAAAATTCTCAAAAATATATTCCATAAGATGTACGTGTTTCGTAATTTTAGTGATAATCGAATGAGGTTTCCTCCATTCGAAATGGGTTTCAATTTGCTGAAGTATGTGTACCTTCTCAACTCATCCATAGATTTTCGGTAGAATAACTTATCTACGCTGTGCATTTAATTGTAGTCAATCTTCCATATTCGATGTTGAAATACTTTGGTCTCTTCTCCCTGTTTCGATAGTATTTCATTTAGTCAAGAAATTCGCCGTCAGTAAGCCAGGTCCATTTCTTCCGTGCATTTTAATAATTGGTGGCTGCGCTCACTTAATTTTCAATGCTCCGGATTGACGTTTATTTCAGCACGTGAAAAACGCGTCAGCATAAGCGTAGTACGCCGTCACATACACGTTCATACATGCAGTATATTCACTTGTGTGTATGCGCACTGAAGTGTGTTTGGAAGTGTGTGGGCGTTTATTGTATGGGTGTACAATATTTACATGCACATATGCTTTACTTCGCCTCGCCACCGCCCACGTTCATCATCATCATCATCATTTTCCTCTTTGTCACCACATGCTGGCCACCGTGGCTGTATGTGAATGTGTGTGTGTGTGTATGTGTGTGTGTGGATGTTTGTGGCCGCTTGAATTTAATTTCACACAGTAAGTGACCACACAAAGCTAAATGGATTATTGCCGACCACGGCTATAGCGTTACACCATGCATGCACATATGTGCATGCATATGTAGGTGTATGCATATCAATAAATAAACATATGTACATGTGTATAGGTAAATGTCGGCGAGTTTGTATATTTTTAAAAATATTTACTTTATATGCATGTATCATGATTCCTGAATGGGTTTGTATGGTGAAATTGGTATGAAAGCGGCAGTGATGTGATTATATCTGTGTAATCAAACAATTATCCTGTAACATATTGATGGGTAAATCTTAGATTTTTGGAATTGGAATGTACGATTAAAATGTATCGCGTTTGTGCGAAATTTATGTGGAGCTATCATGCAGAAGGCACTCAAATATTCATATATACATTGGAGTGTTTAAGTGTTGAGGGTTTTGACTTGGTTGGAAAATAAAAAGAAGTTGGAAAAATATTGTTGGTGAATGAGAAATTCGCGGGCTGCTGTATTTAAAAAGTGGAAATCGATTAAAAAATAAATATAATATACTATAAAACTCAAATATTGTTTTTGGGCTGAGTGAAGAG
This sequence comes from Ceratitis rosa, assembly GCA_037013455.1. NCBI lineage: Eukaryota > Metazoa > Arthropoda > Insecta > Diptera > Tephritidae > Ceratitis > Ceratitis rosa. Next base: position 23,701,250 of record JAWMAG010000037.1, on the reverse strand, counting down.
GAAAGCGGAAGAGGAAAGAAGTTAATGGCTTTTGTGAAACATTTAAATTTTTTTTAATTTTTGCTATAATACATTTTTTGCCCCGTTATATCGAGCTGTTAAATAAATGTATGCCGAAAATCTAATTATAATTGTCAATTTGGTGAAACCTAAGCCGTTGAGATTACTCATACGCACCGGCAAACGATGGTTTTCAGTTGATAATATGTATGTCTTAGGAAATACTAGAAGGAATACTATTAGTCTGTAATTTTTCGATAAAAACATATATATGAATATTTAAAAAAAAAATTAGGTATCTTTATTATTTAAGGTATTTATGCTATTATGAATTATTACCATTTTGAAATTAATTAAATTTACTTTATATACCATAAGTATATGCATATAAACATTAAAACGTTTTCTCTAATCAAATCAAAATTAAAATAAAAAGATAAGCTTACATTACTTTATTCGCTTTTCAAATTTAAAAAAAAATACAACATTCCCCTAAACATTAGCGACCCATTCGTTGCCTCTCTTCGCTGTTTTTCGCCAGCTGGAAATACCAAGTTGCTCTTTACCGGATCCTTTCAATGGAATTTAAGTCTTTTTCTTCCTCTGTGTCCACCGGCGGGTGCGCTAAGAACCATAAATCGTTCGCTAAACTATTCTGGCGAACACTCCCAGGGCCGACTGATCGGACATCGACATTATCCAGGCTTCTGCACCATATGAGTGCCTTATAGAGTTTGGTTCTGGTTCGTCTAGAGAGTTAGCAAGAATGCCTTTATATTGGCTGATGTTCTTGTTTGTATTAATGCAGGTTCCAACGTAGATGAAATTATATTCAATTTCAAAGTTGTAACATGATTCGGGTTCACAATCTCCAGGTGTGACATTTTCACTACAGTTATCCCAGCTTGGCATTCAAATCGCTAAGCACAATTTCGACATCGTGGCAAGAGCAAAGCTCTTATTATATCGCCTTTGGTCAAATCGCGCCCTTCTCTTCCTTCGCCAATGTGTTGAAGAACTTTGCATTGATGCGAAATGTGGCTAGAAGCCCATCCATCGGGGTTAATGTCAAATCTCGCCCTTCTTTTTATTACCATCTTAGTAGATTTTACAAGAACTCATCTTTTTCTTGCCTTGTTCCATAGATCGTATTGTTTGGACGGCGGTGCTAAAAGCTTTTAGTCTTACGGGGACATCAACCAGTTCAACCAAAGACTTTTTGTGATTTTTCATTGAAACCACAAGTGGTTCCGCATTCTACAAGAATATAACTGTGTAAAAACGAAAAAAAACTCTTGTAATTTGTATGAAAAATGTATCGTTAAAACAACCAACACTGAAGGCAATGCAACAATTTTTAATGGACAATTTATTTTTTTGATGTTTTATTGACCGATTGCCGGCACTGTACGGTTGTCCTCTTAAATGTGCTCCTTTCGGAGCTACTAGTATGTTCCTATATACCTATGTGTGTAGTCTGGCGTTGTACTAATGAAGCACAATTCCCCTCCAATGGTGGGCACCTCCAGCCGATTGCTTCCTTCAGACAGTTCAACTGCGGACATTAAAGAACCAATTTAAGAATAATGGAAAATTCCTTGCCAATTTTATGAAACATGCAAAAAAAACCTTTCTGGTCATCAATCCTAGCTTGGAAAACATTTGTGCCGGCTCTCTGTCCTTCCACCACAACCGTTTTTATTCGACGTTGCTTCAAATTTGTTACGATTCAGCAGCAATTTGCAGACGGAAAATCGATTCAAAATTCGGAGTTTTCACGCATTTTTTTTTAAATCATATTAAATTTAAGTTATTTAAGAGATTTTAAAAGTTAATAGATTTTTCATTATATATGTATGTATATAGAGGCATTTGAGTAAATAATATTTAACTTAGTAAGTAATATAAATTATTATATATAGGGTATGAAATATAGTATACATATATTAAGTTGTATGTTGACGAAAATTGAATAATTTTATTAACAATTAAAGCTTTTATTTTATTTATTTTTTCTATTTCCAATTTTTTTCTAATTTTTTTTTTTTGTTTGTTTCTCATATATAATTTTTTATTAAAACATCTAGTAGCTATTTACTTAGAAATGTACATGCCTAGTATTATATTAAGCTTACAATCTTAAAATCCATAAATTACATATAACCAACAAATTCTCCACAATTTCAAAATCAGTGTTTTGAAAATTTTTATTAATTATTTCCGCTTTAATTTTAAGACATTTCTGAAATTCAAGTATAATTGAAAAAAAATAAAGAAAACCCATAGAGCAATGAAATATTGCAAGCAAGTGCATATTATGACAAACCTACCTACCTACCTACCTACATATATGCATACATGTGTACATAGTAAATAAAGTAATAACAACAAACCGCAAATGCACACCCACACATGCTCACATGCACACATACACAACGGATGAAAGAGAAATGAACTTGCAACAGAATTTCATAGCCTTTTGTTGACATATTTGTGGCGATGTAATTTTGCAAAAAAACATCACCACATATTTACAGTACATACAGTACACTATATGCAGCAACAACAATAATAAATGTAATACAATTACATAAGTATACAAACCTTGCACGCGATATTTAACTTTGAGTAGGAGCAAACTGTGTGTACTCCCACACTCACACACACACACACACCCATACACCAGCACACACACACACTAACACCCACACACTGCCAAACATACAAAACATACGTGTAGTTGACGTACAATCATAATTGCATACGTGTGTGTAATTGCAAGTGAAGGGAAATACACATACAAGCAAACAAACATGCATACAATATTCAAAGCTATAAATATATGTATGTATATGTACAATATAGAAATGATTGCATACGGATTGCCTTTTAATAATCATTAATTTGATTTCTTCTACTTCTATTTTTTTTTCATCGCCCACCAACACCATCACCTAATTGTTTACCAAATAAATTTATATATATAATTCCATGTGTTTGTGTGTGTTCAACAACAAATTTGAAAACTGAATTGAATTCGTGTCGACTCCACCCACCACCCACCACCGAACTCAACACAACACACACAGCATCAGGTATTAATATTGGTGGCAGTGTTGGGGGTGTCAGCGTCGGTGGCGTTGGCACCGGTAATGGTAGCGGCGTTGGGGTCAATAATGCCGGCGTACATTTCATATTATCGCCGAGTGAACTGCAAATCCATGGCAACGTAAGATAATAATATATAAATAAATATAAAGATCTCTCTTTCACTTACACACTCTTTTTTCCCCCACTCTGATTAAATATAATACAAATTTATATATGCATATATATATAAATATACGTGTAGATTTATACATTTTTCTAACACACTCTATTAACGCTCGATCGCTCGTGCACTCTTTTTGTTAGCGCCTTTGCTCATTAGCAATAATTATGCATTGTTTTTGGGTGTATTGAAGCGTATATTTTTGTTGTTGTGTTGTGACAACAAAACAAAAGTGACTAATAATATTGAAATAACTACACATTATAAATTTGAAAAAAAAAACATTTTTTTAGCCAACACTTGGGCATGCTTGAGTTCTTATTAATAATAAAAAATACAAAAGAAATATTCATTTTTAAAGTAATTTTTTTTTTTGTTTGTTTTTTTTTTTCTTTCACACAATTGAAAGCACACCTTTTTTCCGCATTTGAATTGAAATAATCTTCAATATTTATATATTTTTTTTCTTTTAAAATCTTTACCTGCATAATATATATGTAAATATATTTTTACATTTATACTATACTTAACTAATTATTATTCTTAATATCATGCGTAAAATCACTTATCTATGCATCGTTGTTTTATGTCTGTGTACGTGTGTATATGTGAGTATGCTAATTTTTTTATGGTAAAGCAACTGCCACAAGAAAAATACATTCTCAAAAACCCCAAAGTAGGCACTAAAACACAAATGCCTGCATTTTGAAACTCAAATACAGCAGAACACTCCTTCAAACATACACGTATATGTACACACATCCACTGCTGTTATCTCTGTTGCCACACATGACACCTTGTCTCATATTCTAGCTCACACGTGCCTTCGCAAATGCACTTCTTGAGTACTTTTTGAAAAAAATTTTGAAACACATATATTAAATTACTATGAAAATACTTTTCGAGGTTCACTTTTATTCAACTTCTTAAATATATTTTAGTTTCTTAAAAACAAAAAAAAAAATGTATAATATTGATATGAAAATGTGGACAATTTGCATGGGCATTGTAACTTTGTTACTTTTTACCTAAGTATAATAAATATATGAAAATTATGTACGATTTAAATATATATAAATATATACATACCATATACATATATACTAATATATTATTTTCGAAACAACATTACATAATGCTACACATACTTATGTATATGCATTTTAAGACAATTTAACACAAAATAAAACGAATTTAACAATATTTTTATTTTAATATTTTTTTAAAATAAAAATAAATTTCTTACAATTAATATGGATTAGATTTTTGTTTTTCAATTTCTCTTATCTTATTTATCACAAATACAGGATTATCCATTTTACGATTTCGAAAAAAAACGTAAATAAAATGCATTTAAAATAAAGTTTTTTTCCGGAAATTCCTTGGAATTAAATATATATGTGAGCAACACTTATTCACTTACTTACTTTACTGGCGTAGACACCGCCGAGTTAACAACAACATTGCGCCATTCGTTTCTTTTTTTTCTTCATTGCATTCCTCAAACGACCGCCTCGGGAATTTTTGCAAATTTCAACCTGTTCGAGATAATTTTCGACCACTTTTCGGCACATATTAGACGGTATCTCAGTCATAACTTGACGTATGTTGATTTTCAAGTGCTTAACAGTTAAAGGTTTAACCACATCAATGCGATCTTTCGTGTGGTCCCACAAAATAAAAGCCGAACGGTGTCGATTCGCACGATCTCCGTGGCCAACTGGCATCACCAAGACGAGAGATTACTTATTTTCTTCAATATTTATAAGCAAATAATATCTGATCCTCACACGTTAACGATTGGTACTGACTGTAATGGCAGTAAACACGGACCAATTATGGTCCGGTACACCTAATGCTCCAAATAGTCTCTCATTAAGAATGAATTGACTTTTCTATGGTTACGTGTGGATTTTCTGAGCTCTAAATGCGGTAGTGTGTACTTTTTAATGTGTACACTGCACTTGTACTTGCACTCAATAAGCCTTCATTCCAATAACTTAATTCAAAATACTGCACAGAATCAGCTTGCTCACGACTTGTGGCCCACATTGATACACAACCCACCTGGAAAATGAGTTATTTCGCCCGTATTTCGTGCGTATTTTAATGCAGTTCCGATTTCAAATTCATCATTTTGGAAACTTAAACTTAACTATTTCTTACTCGTAAACCTTGTACTAAATATTGGGATTATCGTATTTAACTCCATATAAATCGATCTATAAATGATCTTAGCAAACTACTAGATATTTTAGCAGCCAGATGACGCCCAAGTCGGTTCATACGCACAACAACTGCAACTTAAGCAAGACGAGAGCTTTAAACATTTCCACCATCTGGGAAATAAATTTTTCCACCATATGCCATAATACTCTCTTTATATTTTTTTTTAATTTTGTCCAAACCATATGGATAAATAGCTGCGTTTTCGTTCACTATAGAAGTGTGAAAAGGAGTTGAAAAAAAAATAGAAAATTTTAGTGGTGATCAGCTTGGCGTTTCCTAAATTCTATTCAAATTGGTGTACTAGTCTTTTTTGTGAAGCGCATGCTATCAGTATTTCTAAAAAAGATTTCACAATGTTGGAAATCTGTAAATTTTGGAATTCTTCAAAATCAGCTGAGTGTCATATACATACGAGGCTCAAAACGGGTGAATTTTCAATGCTCTCAAAAAATGGCAATGTATGCATATATGTCCGATCTGTTACCTTTAAAGTTCTCAATTGTACGCGTAACACAAGTGCGAAAACGTTTTTTCCAAATTCTCTAGGCCTAGAAGATGTGATTTGACCTTTATAGTGTGCGAATTTATTTCCATATTTTTATTTCCTAAGTGAGCAGATGCAATGGGCCGAAGCGAAAGACTTAAATTATCCTACCAGAGCTCGAAACCTATTTTCGTATTACTTCACTCAACAACCAGTTAAGTAAACTCCTCTTTGAAGAAACCATTTAGCAAATTTGTTCGATTTCGCTCTTGGCTCTCGGTGCTATTCAATTGCTATAACGTCAAGCAAGTCAGAGGAGCAGTAAATTACATTCAACGATTCATGGAGGGTTTTTGCGAAATTCTCGGAAAAAATGTCAAAATGTCTCTGAGTCAATCGTTATTCTGTCATTTTTAACATTCTCGACCTTCTGTACAGAGCTGACAACACACCTAATAATTTGTTTGACGCAGTCCCGACTTAACCTGTGCTCCCGTCAACGCTTCAAATGTGTTCGAATTCGATATCTTTTATCCATTTTTCTCTCCGCGCTACATGAAAAGTTCGACACCCATAACCTGCCTCTGTGTTATACGATTTTCTTTCCAGCATAAAAGCGATTCTCAATTTTAAAATTTTCATTTTAATTGAATTTAGTTAATTTTATGAATTATTCAAATAAGTTTAACCGCTGATTCTGCCAAGAAATCACCAAAATTCGGCGAAGACGATAACAAACCGATGAGAGAGAGAGAGAGAGTAAATGTTAAAAAGTTTCTACGCCGTCCGTACTAATTTTTCCCCCCCAGAACAACTATTTTTACTACTAACCGCAATCAACTTGCATAAACCACTATAAACTTTCACTCCACAGGCGTCTTACGTGAGCCCTGGAAGCAGCAGCGCAGTCTCAACGAACGTGATCTCTTGAGCGTAACGAATTCATATGGTGCCAATGACTATCGCTTAACGAGCACAAATCGCCTTTACTCATCAGCTGATCGCGATCGCTACGATTTACATCGCGAACGCCTCGAACGATATCCACTTACACGAACTGCACGATTGGATGTGCAACAGCAAAACGTCTACAACAGAACGAATCACGATCGACAACAACAAGCAAGTACAGTCTACGGGACACGGCGTACGCCATCTTCAGTCACCGCTACGGCAACTACAGGCGGCGGCGGCGGCAGCGGTGGTGGTGGTAGTAGTAGCAGCAGCAGTGCTGGTAGCTACCACCAACATCACCAGCAGCAACAGCAATATCACAAAAATCCACAAATCGTTATTGATGATAAGCCACTGCCCGCCAGTGCTTACGATCGTTACGGCAGCACACCCGGCATTTCTGTACGTGGTGGTGGTGGTGAGGAGGGTAGTGCAAGGCGTATTGGTGCTGCGGCTACACGTAGTCTTGGACGTGATCGTAGTCTAATGGCAGATCCTTATTGGGATGACGCCCATTTGACGGGTAGTGGTGCGCAGGATTCGAGACGTTACACGGAACGTAGAATAAAGAAGACCGTACGTTTTGATGGACACGACGATCCATTGATCACTACATCGGCAACAAGTACAGCAGCAACAACGGCGAGTGTCATGGCCGGTGCACTGCCACCGGTAAAACAAATTTTACCATCAACAGCTGTAGATGTGGGTGCGGCCACTATATTGACCAGCGCTAAATTGGGCGCAAATGCAAACACTGCCAATTCAATGAGCATTTCAGATGCCGCCGGCGATTGGACATGTTGGGATGCCGAACGTCAGGGTAGTCAAGATTCAACAACCAAGGATTCGGGTATTGAGACAAGCAGTACGTTTACGAGTAGCGAGGACTCGAATCGTGGCGATGGTCCAAAGGTAGTTTTACTCCATGAATTTAAAGTGACGATGATTGTCGCCTCGACTTTCAAAGTCTTTTAATACTAAATGTCCCTACCTAAATCCGTGAAAAAATCCGAAAGTCAACCACGAGAATACCTATATTTGATCTGTCTCATCAGTGTTTATGTCTGTGGTGACGTCAAGGTGGCGCATTTTTTTAATTTAATTTCCTAATTCTGTTTTACTTAAAAGGCCTTATTTCTCTCTCCCAGAACTACCGCGATACATGCAAGTTCCTTCTTGAAAAGTTTTGGTCCGATTTTTATCATTATTTTGTTGTTGTGTTATTGTCGGCTTTGATTTAAACAACACTTGTACACTATCCGAAGAAAATTACACATTGAAAAAAAAAAGTTATTTTACTGGTCAAATTATTTTTCTTTAATCTATATTATATATGTATGTATACACATTTATGATTAATTTAAGAGTAAGTAAATAATTCAAGCTAATTCCTCTACATATACGTATGCATGCTTGTGTCCAAAAACAATTTATTTGCATAAATGCTATTTTTTTTTAAACAAAAACGGACGGTTTATTTTTCCAAAAATAAGAATATTAAATGACATGAAATAAGATTTAACTAAAAGTAATAAACTAAAAAAATTTAATATAAATCAAACAAAATTGATTAAAGTCAAATATATAAAAACAACATACAACAAAAAAAATAAAACAAGTAAAAAAAATAAACTTAAAAAACATTAATTCAATCAAAAATAAAATACATTAAAACAATTAAAAAATTAGAACAAATAAAATTAAATAAATTTAACGAAATGAGAAAAAAATAAAACATAAAAAACTAATTGAAAAAAATAATAATGTAATACAAAGTAAAAATACAATTATAATAAATAAAACAAAATAAAATAAAAAAAGAAAATAAGGTAAAAATAAAATAACATAAAATAGAATAAAATAACACAAAATAAGTTAAAATCAAAAAATATATATTAAAATAAAATATAATAAAATAAAATAAATTAATACAATGTGGTATAAAATAAAATAAAATATAATAACGTACACGTAAATTAAAATAAAATCAAATAAAATAAAATAAATTATTTTACATTAAATTTATTACAATAAAATGAAGTAAAATAAAACCAAATAAAATAAACTAAAGAGAAATAAAATAAAATAAGATAAAATTATATTAAACTATATTACACTAAATAAAATAAAATTAAATTAAATTAAATTATATTAAATTAGATTTAACTAGCCTAAAATAAATAAAATGAAATTAAAAAAATTAAATAAAATTAAACAAAATAAAATTTAATTAAATATATTGACTAAATCAAATTAAAGTAAAATAAGTTATATTAAACTAAATTAAAATAAATTGAACCTAATTAAATTAGATTACATTAAATTTAATTAAATGAAAAAGTAAAATAAAGCAAAAAAATTAAAATTAAATTAAATTAAATAACATAATATAAAATATAATATAAAATAAAACTAAATAAAAAAATAAAACAAAATAAAATTAAATTAAATAACATATAATAAAATAAATATAATCAAATAAAATAAATTAAATAAAACGAAATAAAATAATACCGAAGAAAATAAAAAATTAGATATAAATAAATTAAATTAAATTAGAAAAATTGAAATAGAATAAAATATAAAAATAACAGTCACAAAACAAAAAATAATAATTTAAAAAACTTAAGAAAAAACAAATAAAATGAAATAAAATGATATAATAAAATAATATGAATAAACAAAATTAATTGGAAAACACAAATTAAATAGAACAAAATTTATAAACATAACAAAAAAGAATATAAAAAATTAAACCTTTCAAAGGATAAAATTCCACAAATTAAATAAATTAAATTAATTAATAATAATATGTAAAAAATAAAATGAAATACAATAAATAGTATAAAAAAATAAAGGACACAAAACAATATAAATATAATAAAAAATTAACTAAAATAAATTACAACTGAATTAAACAAAATGTGGTCAAATAACATAAAATGAAATGAAATAAAATTATATTTAAAAGTATATTTTCTTACTTAAAGTAAAATAAAATATTGTAAGAATAAAAAAATTGATAAAATAATATTTTATTAAATTAGATTTTATTTATTAATATAACAAAAAACAAAACCAAATAAAACCAAATACAGTTAATGAAACAAAATTTAATAACAAATACAATATAATAAAAATTAAATTAAATATACTAAAATAGCGTAACAATATATGAAAAATAGAATCAAATAAAATGCTAAATATCATTCGTAAAACTTTTTGCAATAAGCGTTTGTTGATTTTATAATTTATTAAAATGCTAACAAATTTCAAAATGCCACAAGTTGTTTGGGTTTCGGTTTGTTCATTAAAAAATTTTTGATATTTTTTTAAGCATCCTAAGGGGTGTATTATTTGCGAAGGAAACTGTTGGAAATTGCTTACAAAAGAACTTAGAATGCTTTTAAGAATTTAAGTGCTTTAAAATATCCTAAGCCAAGCAGAGTTCCTTTCCAAATTTTTCTGTTCCACTTGTTTCCAGTGAACTACTGAATTTTTATTCATTCAAAGTCACAGTATCATTATTATAAATATGCTCAAAATTTTGATTATTCATATTTCAATAAGAGTTCACACAATACATTTTTTTTGCAATGAAAAAAGACTGCTGACATTTAGCGGTAATAACTAAAAAAAAAAACTATAATTTTATGACAAGGGAATTTTTGTTTAAAAATAATAATTTTTAAGGAACTTAATTTGTGATTTCGCTTTACCACTTTTCCTTTCAAATAACATGTATTTTTATAGTGGTTTTGTATTTAACAAAGTATTTGCACATTTTATTAAAAAAAAAATTAATAATATTTGTGCGAGTATAAGTGCTTGTAGCTAGTGCACTTTCATTATCCAATTCATTGATTCGTTTTTTTTCTACACAAATTTGTTGTTGTTGTTGAACACCTTTTGTCATTTTGAAGCCTTCAAAACCAGAAATATTTATTGTAATTGCTTTGTGGTATTTTTTAATGTCTGTTTGTTGTTTATAATGTATGTACATATGTTTGTAATTATGAAAGTATTTAGTGTATATAAAAATATACAAATAGGTAGACATGTATGTACATACATACACGTATGTGTCAAAGCACCTACACAAAATGTTTCACTCTACAATTTGAATGCCAAAAACTCCTTCTCCAGCGACGCATGCAAAATAAAAATTATATTTATTAAAGAATTTTTTTTTTTTTATATTAAAAGTGTAAATTATTTTATAAAGCTGTCTATGTATGCGTATGTGTTCTCATTAACATTAAGCTTAAACTTTTATATTTATGAAATGAATTCATATACCTTTTTTGTATTGAAGAAATGTGAAAAAACATATATTTCCTGATATTTTGTAGTAAACAACAAAAACTCTATGCTTACCATCAATTGTGTCGATATTTCCATTGATTTGTTTGTATTTTTGCATAAAAATGTATGCAGAAGAATGTCTTAGAAATTTAAGTGAATTGAAAACTTTGTGAAGCTCGTGCTATTTATCTTTAATAATTTTCTCTGTACATATATATATATGTAATATAATTAATAAAATCGTAAACATACATATGTATATAATAGCATATACATATGTACAGACATATGTATATAGGAAAGAAAGTAACATATATTTCCTACGTCCACTAATTATAAGATTAAAAAATAAAATTAAAACTTAAAAAATAATATATACATATATAAATATATAGATATACTAACACCTTTGCTACAAGAAAATTACATAAATTTAATTAAAAAAAAATAATAATATTAATGAAATATTTTCATGTTATATATACTTTTCATTCAACATGAATTTTATGCAACCATCATCCTCGCCACCAACTCCCATCCACAAAAATATGAAATTAATAAAAAAAAATATATATATATATAACATATATTCGATTGGTCACACCTCTACCAACATACCAATTCACCATCACCACCACCAACCACTAACCACCAACCACCAACCACCAACCACAACAATTATCATAACCAAATACGATTGTATGTAAAACAACAATCAATCAAAACGACCACGATATCGTCCCACAATCGTTTCTCCTGCAAAACAACAACAACTAACTATAAAATGTATGAAAAACAAAAATCTTCCAAATTTCTTGAATATTCAAAAAATGTACACTTAGCAACCGGTAAATTGGCAAATATCGGCGGATAATACATATATGATTGGTCATATGATATTACGAAAATATTACGATGGTGAGGATATACTCGGGCTGAAAGTCATAGGCGGTCAGCGGCATACGACGTCAACAGGAGATGCTGCGGATGCCAGTGGTGGTGCTGCCAGCAATGGGTTAGTCAATTGTGGTGCGTTCATCGAAAAAGTGAAACGTGGCTCAGTAGCCGATATTGAAGGACAAATACGATCAGGTAAACAAACAGAGTTAGCCGAAGCAACACAGCCGCATGCATGTATTGCATTTAGTTTCCTTCATAAAGCACATTGCATTTTAGTCGCACCAAAATTTAAGAAATCCAAATATTTTTTTTTTTTATATTACATAATTATTACCAACTCATTAAGCTTCACTGTACCTATATCCACCTCGATTCTCTCATGAGCGTGATTAGGTTCTTTACCATGACACCTAATTGTATCTAAGACAAATCATTAAGGTTGAAAGGTTACTTCTTCCTCTTCTGTGTGTCCTACGTAGCAGTAGACTGTCACTCTCTTTGGAGTTTTATTCTCATTTATGAAAGTTTACTTCGCGTTGACCTTTTCCATCTCATTTCGGCAATTTTAGGTTAGGTTGTGGTGGCCAGCGATCTAACGTGTCGGATTTACTGACTAAGACGAATTGTGATGCCACAAAAATTTCACCATCAGGCTTCATTATGCAGCTATTTTGATTCTTCAATGAACATCATTTAATCCATGACTTTGACCATCCCGTAGTAGGTTCCCAAACTTCCAAAACCTAGTCCTGCTCAAAGCAGGACAGTCGCATAAGAGATGGGTTATTGTTACCTTCTACTCATCTTCCTTGCAGCTTCTGCAGCAACTACTATAGTTCTTCCGCGTGTCATCCAATCAGACAGTGTCCTCTCAGAACTCTAGTTACTTTGGACATGTCCCCTCTTTTTAAGGTATACAAATTTCGTGATCTCTTCTTATCTCATTTTCGCCAGGTGTGCCTGGTTTTACGCAGATTGTAGTATCATTCCGTCTCGATGCGGCTTGTTCATAAGTAAATTCCTTCAAAAGCAGTTTGCAAATGGCAAAAGTCATACCAATGCGTTCTTTATCGCAAAGAATCTCTTTGGTCGTACCTTACCTAGCAAGTTCATCCAACTTACAGTTTCCCTCGAAATCCATGCGACCGGGGAACCTCGTGAGGGACAGTCTGCTCTGTTTTGTAGAGATCGGCGAGAGTCCAACGCTGATTTGGAATTCACACATAGCATAAGCGAGCCCAGTGCTTTTATTACTGCTTGACAATCGCTGAAAATGACAATATCCCTTATATTCCCCGATTTGCTTTGCAGCCTCCATGGTAGCAAATATCACCGCATGGAAAACACCGCAATGGTCAGTTAGCCTGATGAAGAGTTCCGTCAGTGGGTTCCCTGAGAAGACACCTCCGCTAACTTTCCCTTAAGCTTTGATTTGTCATTTCGGTAAAGTTTAAAAAGATTTGCTGCAGGTCAAAATTATTTAAGTACCAGTTTTCCGTAACCAAAGGCATACAAATGTATTCCGGATAGCACGCCTGGCTTAAAGTTTCCTTCTATGCCACAACATAATGGTTCAGTGTCGATATGATGCCCTTACAGCCTTCGCACATCAAGAACACTGAAGGCATGTCGTCCGTCTTTCAAAACATAGAGCTCTGAAAAAATACGGTCTGTCTAACACCACATGATCGATCTGTTTGCGAGATTTACCGTCCGAAGACAGCCATGTAGCCTACAGATAATCATAGTTTTGACTCCGGGAAATCGATCAACTCGTTTAGGGATGCTTAAGCATGGAACTAGTACTTTCTGCCTTTACTATTGGGAAGTGTGCGCAAATCAGTGATATGTTGAAGAACATTGCTTAAATGCGGATTGAAGCTAGGCGCTCACTCGCCAGAGTAAATAACAGAACTCGACAAGAGAGTCTCTCTCACCAAGGGTCGGATACTAAATTCCGATTCACTTCTTTCCCTGTCACGTCCGTGGCACGGCGGTGATGTCCGCTTTTACTTTTGTGAGGACATAAATTAGCTGTGCAGCGGCACTTGTCCAATTAAGAGACCAACCATTCCAGGTTCGTGGTCTTAAATCGTGATTCTTAAATCACGATCGCTTACGAAGCTTGCTGCTATCTTTCATAAGAACAGATTTTAAATAAGTAGGTCGCAATAACTGTGCGCTGTGCGAGTTTTTTTAGATACTCCAGCCACATTGACATTAATAGCAAGACAGTTGGCTCCCTTCCTTTTAACCATGGTTTGGATTGAGAACACCTAAATATATTCTGCAAATAAATTAACGCACGCACCTTGATAATTCTTCCCCGCCATACTTGTTTGTGTTTAATATATATACTCTCTCCTCAACCATCCTCCCTACTTACGTCGAGTCTATGAAAGTTCTCTGACTCATTAATGAAAAATACTCAGTAAGAGCTTTGTAAAGTAAAAATTCATATGTGTACTACGATGGCGAGTACTAAAGCATCTCTGACAACACTATAAGGTCACCACTGAGAAGAACTTAAAAGTCTATCGAAAAATAGAGACAAATCCACCATTATCTCATTTTTCGTCTGTTGTTTTTATAATTTCAAAATCATTCACAACTATCTCTGGATCTCTATCTATCTATCTCTGTCTCACTCATCACATTTGTATTTCATTTGCATCAGGCGACGAAATTCTCGAATGGAACGGTCGTGTATTGCGAAATAAAAGCGCCGACGAAGTTTATCGAATCATCGACGAAAGTCGCTTGGACGCACAAGTCGAATTGGTCATTTCGCGACCGCTATCCGCGAATGGCAACACCGTCGAAAGCACAGCGCTACGCAACAGAGTTGGCCATCAGACACCGGGTGCCGTGCTGCAAAATCCAAATCTCGCAAATACTATAGCCAGCAGCGCAGTGGTCAGCAGTGGCGGACGTTATTATCAACGAAAAGGTACACAACAACAAAAACAGTTTTTTTTTATTTCGATTACATAGTTATTTATGCATAGTTATAGCACAAGTTGTAAGAATTTCCTTGGGAAAAACGAATTAGCCCTTAAAGGACTTCACGTAGCTTATAGTGGCTCCACATACAAACAAACTAGTTAGGGCCTAGTAATAAACTCATTAGCTTTTACAAAAAAAAAAACAAGTGAAATACAAAACTCATTTCCCGCAATATTCGCATTCACCCAACACCAAGAAAACCTGAAGAATCTGGTATTTGAGCGCGTTTCCAGCTTAAAAAAAAATACATTCAGTGTGTCAGCCTCTAAAAAAACACAAAACTCAAAATATAACAAATCGTATTTATTTGAATTTTTATTGAGACATACATACATACATATGTACATATATATACTTACAAAATAATCTCACTGAAATTTTGTTACTCCTCCCCCTCTCTCCCCACAGCACCCGCCAGCACAGCTGCTATCGAAATCCATCGTGATAAGCCGAGTGTGCTAATCACATCACCCGGTTCGCCCGATTTGCACGCCACCAGCGTCGGCGGTGGGCGCACATTGCGGCAGACGAATGTGCAACAACGTGGCTACAGCGGCGGCGCCGGTACGTATCAGCAGCAACACTCTAAACAGCGGCAACAGCAGCCCCAACTACACAGCACACATCAGCGGTCTCCAACACAACAACGGCAGGGACCGAACACCACAAACGCCACAGTTAACGCCAGCACAGCAGCAGCAGCAGCAGCAGCAGCAGCAGCAGCAAAAACAGGCGGTACAGAAGTCACAACAACGACGGCGGGCCATCATCATCACTGTCACCAGCCACCACCGCCATCGCATACGCATCCACATGCCGGTGCACACCACTTACCGACAGTGGTGGGCGTGTCGCATGCGTTGCCGTTGGCCGTCGAAGGTCGCCTGCAGTTGAAACTCGGCTACGACCAGAATACACTGCAGTTGATAGTGACGATAGTGTGTGCAACGGGTCTTACGTTGCGTCAAAACGGCCCCGCACGCAATCCTTATGCAAAAGTGAGTCTAACGTACATTTGAACAGACACACCCGTGCACCGGCAAAAAAGGTATATAACGATAATCGTGTTCTAATTTTCTCATCATACAACTTAGGTGTTCCTTCTACCCGATCGGGGTACAAAATCGAAACGACGCACGAAAACTTTAGCGAATACATGCGAACCACGCTGGGGCCAAACGTTCGTTTACACAGGCCTAAGGCGTTCTGATCTCACCGGTCGTTTGCTTGAAGTAAATACTAATATATCCTGCTGATTATATTCGAAATTCAATTGATTTACAAAAATTCTTTCATTTTTTCTCAATTTGGTTTATTTTTCGTTCATTTTCCATTTGCTTTTTGGTCACGGCTCAGGTAACGCTGTGGGATTATGTGCGCTATGGCGCCAATGACTTCATCGGCGAAGTGGTCATTGATTTGGCGCATCATGTGCTCGACGACGAAGCGGAATGGTATCAATTGCAACCACATCAGGATACTTCGTATCTCGTATGTGTGAATTCATGCAAATATTCCTATATATATATATCCACATATATTTATTTATCTTGTAAAATACTCGTTAATATTAGTGATCTATGTTAGAATTACAAAAAGTGTACAAGAGTTAACAACATACATATCTACACAGACTTTCAAGAATATTGTGAACCACAGGAAAGCGCTCACACAAATAAATATGTACGTGTATATATGGTACTATAGTGAAGCGAAACAAAACAGAGAAATCAACGTTATAGTGTTTCCTCGAAAGTTTCATTAATTCTGTTTGTAAAGCAGCGAAGTCTTCATATTGACGATCACACCCCAAACCAATGTGTACCAACCCATGTTCCAATTGTTTGAGAAGAGAAAATCCTCTAAATCAGCACACTATCAAAAGAAGAGGAAGAGAGAAGGGAATAGCAAGCGTGAGGTAGCAAAGAAACAGAGAGAAAAAAAGAGAGAGAGAGAGAGAAGTTTGCTTTTGCAAACAAAGTTCCCCACATAACATTAAGGTTGTCTAAAGTTCATAGAGTGAATTGTATGGCCGCTTTTTAACACGAATATGCTAACCGACCTGTAGAGTACTGGGCGAGAAGATTTTATTTTTCAAACCACTTCAAAGTGACATCTGTTGGCGATATTTTGTACTAATTAACTTAAAAAAGTCTATCCCCATTTCGACTGAGCTTTTGACCAGCCTCAAAATGAGCATAATTTTTCACCAAAATCAAATCACGTGCTATTCTCCATTCTTGTTACCGAAATCAGTTTTAAAATCTCATCGGTCTTTCATGGTTTTAGCAGACTTTGAATATTTGGCATGAGATGAGGCCAGCAGTTTTAAGGTCACAGTGATAGGATTAGACGGTGGATTGAGTTTGTTTTACTGGGTCGAAACCATACAATATAGACCTTTGAATGTGTTTGTGTGTCCTCGGTTATACGAAAAGAGATCCGTAAAGGATAACAGTATTTCTTTGAAACAACTAATCTTGCAATAAGTCGATAATTCCATATTCTTTAACAAGTAGTCAAAACACCGAAAACACAGATATATAAATTTTTAAAAATATTCAACCACGAATTCCATGGAAAGAAATGAGAACAATTTTATCACTAAAAAATTTTTTGTTAAACATTTTTTTATTGTTGCAATTCTGATGAATTATTTGTAATATGAAAAATAAGCATACCGTAAAAAAATTTTTCCGATAAAAAATTGACATGAAATTTTTTTCATTTGAAAAATAGTTAGGAGAAATATTTTTCACTTGAAAAAAAAATTTTTGATGCGCAAAAATTCGGATGGACAATTTTGTCACTTCAAAAACTTTACGTGGAACAGGTTTTCACTTAAAAAAAAAATAAATTAAATATTTTTTGACTTAAACAAATTTAGAATAAACATGGTTTCACTTCAAAAATGTACATAGATTAAAAATTTTTCACTTAAAAAGTTGAGGTGAGAATTTTTACATTTAAGTGAAATATGTTTCACCTGAAAATTAGGTATAACAAGTTTTCACGCAAAAATTTTTAAGTGAAATTTTTTTTTACTAGAAACAAATAAATATTAAATTCAAAAATTCAGGTCAAGTATTTTTAATTAAAAATATTCGGTTATAAAACTAAAAAAAATTGCACATAAAATTTTCGGTTTCTTAAAAAAATTTGGGTAGAAAAATATTCAATTGAAAATGCGGATATAAATGTGTTTT
Organism: Ceratitis rosa; assembly: GCA_037013455.1. Taxonomy (NCBI): domain Eukaryota; kingdom Metazoa; phylum Arthropoda; class Insecta; order Diptera; family Tephritidae; genus Ceratitis; species Ceratitis rosa. The sequence continues at coordinate 23,682,892 of JAWMAG010000037.1, read as the reverse complement.
ACTGGAAAAATTAAAAGAAAAAGTTATAACAAATATATTATTTTTTCATATCGAAATTTTTTTCTTAATTTTTCACTTGATTAATTAATTAAAACAAATCATTATTATATAACTATAAATATCACACATTAGATTTAAAATTATAACGTAATAACATAACTACATATCACATCCAAAAGTGTTTTTGTTTCTTCATTAAACATTTACGTATAACAATATATATATACATATATAATAGGAGCACTAGATACTCACGCTTATTTATACGATACATACTCGTACATACATAAGTACATATCCGCACACCCAACCCCAAAGTGTTATAAGCGAAACCTTTATGTAGTATTTATTTGAAATTTGAAAGACTTTTTTTTCCAAAAGCTTAACATCACCTCCCTTCCTCTCCTACTCCAATCACATAGTTGCATCACGACGATCAAAATGAAGCGGACATTATGATTTTGACACCGACAGATCATTTATCACCGCCCAGCACAATGTCACGTCTAAGCGATTCCGATACGACGTCTGAATGTGACATCGATGGACTGATGCCAGGACGTGATGGCGCAAGTATATCGTCATTGGGCAGCTCATCGAGTCCACCACCAGAGGTAACAGACACACATGCATACGAGTACATACCTACATGCTTACCATACACGTCAACGCATATGTACATAGTATGTTCATTAAAGACACTTATTTATATGGTACATATTTACATACATACATACATACTGAAAAAAACTCATCATGCGTAAAAAATTTTAATATTTATATAAAAATATTTTTCTTTAAGTATGGAAAATGCAATATAATATTGAATTTATTTATACTAGTACATACATGAATCAAACATATATACATACATACTTACATACACGTACATGTACAGCAGAACCTTAACATGTCATGTCATACCCTTAAGAAATAAATTTTGGAAAAATTCATTTATAAACAAAATGCGTAAATTATTAAGGCATATGCACATCTATATTTGCAATTTTTTATTAGCTTCGTGGCTTAAAAAAAAGTGTTGCTATGAAAAAAAATGATTTTTTTCATTCCTAAATATATTTCTGCTCGCGTACATTCACATCATTCACATATCACGGGTTATCCAACAAAATGCATTCAAAATATTATATTTTATTACAAAAATTTCCGTTTACATTGTAAAGTTTTAATCTTAGTATTATAAAGGTTTTGGCTACCTACTTTCTTAAAGAAAAGAACACAGAAAATTCAAAATTGTTTTAAAATGTTTATTATCATTCGAAAGACCATTCTTTGGCATTTATTTTTTGAGAATTATCTCTTTCAAATGTTTACTCACCCAGGAACTTTTCAAGAGCCCATAGAGCGAAGCGATGTCACTTGGGACGGTGGAGCGACTTCAGTTTTTGCACAAGCTGTATTTACCTATTTACGATTTCAATTCAAGATCTCAAGTCGTTCCATACATTAGTCCGAGTTGCTGCGAACGGCGCCGATTCGACTCTCCACGGCCTTCGTGTACACGCTTTGCAGCAGCACGTAGTCTATTCGGTCATAAATTATCCAATAATGAATACTGGGTCTCAAGATGGGTGATGGTATTGCGAATAGTATATTCAGTAGGCAGATTATGTTGAGAATAAGTTCAACGAAGCGCGTGAAACACATTCTTTACAGAACGTGAATTTTCGTAATAAAGTTGAACGATTTGTAAAGGTTGTTCAGGCGTAAGTTTTTCCACGATGAAATGCCATGTAATACTGAACAAAAATAACAAAAAGTCTATTGAAAAAAGTAGTTCGGCTTGGATCATCCGTTATGTGCAACAATACATCATTTAAATCATTACCGATTGAAGATTCTGCAGTGTTTCTGCGTCAAGTAGGCATAGCCTTTGCATAGCCACATTCACAGATTATGTTTTCTACAGACCTAGTTTGAGGGCATGCGACGCCAAAACGCCAAAATGTTAACCCTTCATTTTCTTCAGCTGTAATGTGGCCTCAACTCATCTTTAGTTTGATTCGAGTTGGTATTTTTTTATTTCCAAATTTATTTTATTAGTGTAAACCTTAAGTCCTGCTGAAATATCACAGTTGTTAATGGTTTTAATTACCCGATTCTCCAGAGATCCAAAGGGATGTCAAACACTTAACGCTTACTATGAATAAGATATCTTCCGCATGGGCTGTAAGCATTGCGGCTGCCCCTTCCATCTTCTTCGGCAATCTGTTAAACGCGAGGGACCAGAGTATAGGTGATAATACTTCACACTAGAGAGTTTCTCTGTGCACGTGGTAGTGTGTACGTCTAGTTCCCATTGCGGTTGCATTTTCCAACAACTTAGAAAGATGAAAAAGTTATTAACGTATTGCATTGATCTACCCTGCTGGAGATCGTATAGGGAGTTGAAATTGTTAAATTTGATTATGCGCTCACATAGAGACTTTCCGATGAGAATTCTATACGCATTTGTTAAGAGGATAATGAAGGAATCGATTAAAAAAAATGCATTTTATGACATGCTGAAGGTTTGTTGGCTAAAGCTGAAGTATTTTGAAATACACCACCTTCAGAAAACTACAGCTTTGCTGACGAAAATCGTCCTTAACTAACGAAAATTTTTGAATTCAAAATCTTTTTTATATGAGAAAGGGGCTTTGCAGCTTCGGCAAGAAATAGTGATTAATCGTGAACTGTCAATTTTGGCCGAGCACCTTCTCCCATTTGCATTGTGTACCTCGAGGTTTTACGAACAAATGGAGGGATCTACAATTGATTCTAAGCCGCTTCTGAATGGTTATTTTTGAAGGAAGTTTTTCTTTATTGAAAAATAATTATCAGCAAGTACGTATTTACCATTGTTATTGATTTTTTGCTACTTGTCTGGTATCTTCATAAATCCATCAGTTCAAAACTAGTGTGGCTAATTGGCGAATAACTCGGCCAAATGATTTCCAGCTTCCTGTTGGTCTAAAAAGTTTTCATGATACCGAAACAGATGGTACAAGGTGCGTGCTATATGAGGGGTGTATCAAAACTACCCAAATAGGCTTCGTTAATTTTTGTTTTGTCATGATGAAACAGACAATTTTTAAAGGGCTTCATCTAAGCTATTTAATTATTGACAGTAAAGCTCAGAGTTGATCGCTTCGCCAGATTGTAGCAATTCCTTTCCGATTCCACCATACACTCAGCATTCTCTGTTTGCCGTCGATTCAGACTTTTAACTCGTTTATGGAGAATTACTGGGCTTTGATCATGATTTTTTTGTTTCAAATTCACATATCTAACCCATTTTTCATCGTTCGTTATTGGTCGCTTCAAAAATTATTCAATTTTCTAGCTTTTCACAAGCGTTTCTTTGAAAGTGATTCGGTCAATCACTTTTTTTTTTGTTAAGACAAAACATCAAGCTTTTTTTGATAACTAATTCAGTCGATACTGCTGATCTGTGAATGATACCTAAATACCTACGTACAGCTTTCACGAAGTTCCTTCTCCATCAGTTACAGAAGTTCATTGGCTTTTTGAGTGACTCACTGCCCAGAAAGAGCTGCTATTTTACAACAATATTCGGGGTCCCGCGTTTACTTCTTACAGCATTCTAATCACACAAAAAATCTTTGAAATTTCCACTAATTTTCAAATCAAATTATCTTTTCATACGAATGATGATTTACAGAACTGTCTTCATTTAAAATATTGCTTGAAATATCTGCTTTCAAAAATATGTACATACATATGTTGTTTGACACAATTTTATTTGTTGCTCGAAATACCTATGAGTATCAACACAATCTAGTGACGAAAGTCGCGGAGAACTTTTTGCAGATTTCATATTTTCGTTATTTCCGTAACGGTATCGAAATTTTTGAATTTTTCAAGCCACTGATCAGTGCGAACATTAAAAGTTGAATATCATACAATAAACATGAAATATCATAGAATATACATCGAACACCAAACACAGTCATTATGAAATATTTGACATTATCACACTATTTAAATATTCTAAATGCACATTTTGTTCTATAGAAAAAATACTATTTTTATTATTTATTAACGCCAAGCATAAATGTCTGCATATGTATGGGTATAATTTTTATTATAGGTATATATACATATGTTAAATAAGCATACTTTTTCCTAATATTTGTCGTATGAAATTTTTTTCTCTGCAAAACCAGATCTCCATATATATATATTAGCTTCTCTATATATGTTAATAGTAAAGTTCAATGAACTTGACTTCTTTAATGACTACCTACGTACTACATATATATTTATCTCTCTCTTACACGCACAAACACTTATACATATATATTTGCTGATTGATTCTGTTGCAAATGGAATTATGAGTAGATGTCTCTCTCGCTCACTGTACTTCTCTCTGTCTCTTTCTTAGCAGTGTGCTTGATTTTGTAATGAAATTATGAACTTTTGAAACAAGTGAATATACGAGTACTTATGTATATATTTAGACATTTTGCGCGAATTTGTAGCATTTGGTTTTATTATTAGTATTTTTTTTTTGTTTTTTTTTTTTTTTTTTTTTTTGTTAACTACAACAATGCCAGAAAGTTAAGCGCAATTCATGTGTGGTTTTATGGAAACAGTCACAATTATTGTACTTGTTAAAAAAAATAAAATGAGTCAAAAAAATGTACGATATTGTTGAAAAAATGTTTAAGAATTAATGTAAGAATTTATAGATATTTTAATGTAGAAAACTAAGCGAAAAATATAATGTAAAGTATCTCATGTTTATTAAGAAATTGTCTTAACAATGTTAAGTATATTAACTAACTAATGAGAACACATACTTAAGTAAAATTTGGCAAAAAGTGTTTTCTTAAAGAGAAAATCAATATTATTATTAACCCACTACATATATATATACATATATATATAAACTTTCTTAAAAAAATATTTATAACTAAAACCGCACTTGTATATAAGAATATTTATGTCAACCCTAGTTCTTTCTTCTAGTGATAAAATGCATGCAATTTTATTTCTACTTAGTATTCTTCGTCTATAAATGTCTATGTGAATTTTGTTAGTATTTTTCTGTCTTCAATGTATTTTTTTATTTGCTTTTAGGCCATATGCATTTGTTTTGCGTCTGAATGTATGTTATAAACCGCTGTCCTCCTATAAGAGTCTACAGAAAAATGTCACGCCACTTTAATCATAACACTGCAACCACAGTACGGAACATATTCAAAACAATTGCCCAAAAACCCATCCACTACCACGTTCAAATTACTATAGCCACTAAAATAGCACCCCATCCATTTCACATGCCAGTCACTTATCATTCCCATTCAACTACGTGTAGTGTATGTCTTCCATTCCATACCAGCTTTTTCCTTACACTTACAGACAT
>JAWMAG010000037.1:23660000-23672500 GCA_037013455.1 Ceratitis rosa | reverse complement strand
ATTCCCATATTTCCCACCAAAAAAAAAAAAAAACAAAAAAAAATAGAAAAAGCTTTCGTTTTGGGTTGCTGTGTGTTTGTTGTAAACAGCCGGGAAACAAAATTTTCTGCACCAAAACCATGTGAAAACAAAAAGAAATAAACGTACCTAAACGCGCCAAATCATTTCAGAAAAAATAGCTCAAATCAGTCGAACAATCAGCCGTTACAAAAACAAAATTAGTAGATGTGGAATTAGTTGAAATTGAAATCAGACACAAAAGCAAAAATTTTACAACAAAATTTTTTTACACATTTTTAGTTTTTTGTTTTTTTCGTTTTGTTTTTTTAACATCTGCAAAAATTAGCAATACAAATTCGAAGCGAAACAATTGAGTTCAAGCGAAATTCTCTGCTCAATTACATAAATGCAACCCTGCCATGTTTTTGAGCACTATAAACACACATTTGCTTAATATGGCAACCTTTGTGGAAGACAAACAAAAATTTGTTTTCTTTTCTTTATTATTTTTTACATACCTACATACCTACTCTACTCTACTCAACTCAACTCAACTCAACTCAACTTTTACTCAACTCAACAAAATCTACTCAACTCAACCCAAAAAAATAAAAAAAAAAATCTACTCTACTTCACTTCAATAATGACGCCCGCTAATTTTATGTTGAATTGCTTTATATGTATATACGCCAAAAATGTTTGAAAAAAAAAATTACAACAACAACAAAATAAATCTACAATTACAACCATAATAATTTAATGTAATATCGATGTATACATGCAAATGTCACACAACAATACAACACCAACAAACACAAAAACAACTATAAAAATTGACGAACTGACGAAAACCAACAACCATAACAACAACAATCAAACATTCAAACAACCAAACAACCAACGCATTCAATACAACATCACAACATAACCGTTATATGGCAATTTCGAAATGATTTTCTGTGCATAATTTTAAATAAAATTTTATTAATTTGCTTTTTATCGCAAAAACGAAAATGCAAAAAACCAACAACAACAACAACAAAATTCTAACAAACAACAAAACAATAAAACAAACAAATTTGTACCCGAAATGATCCCTCATCGATCATTTGGCATTTTTGCATGCGCATGCGGATTAATCAACACAACAACAATAACAACAAAATAACACCAAAACAAAATGCAACAAAAAAAAAATAACAACAACCCAAACCATAACCACACAAACCCGTCCGCCCACCCAAAAAAAAAAAAAACACACACGCGGCTCCACAAACTAATTGCAAATAACAACAACAACAACAAAAATACAAAATATAAACCCCGAAACCACAATCGGCCGCTCAACACTCACCTCAAAAGCTTGCCACGCAATTGGCGTACACTATACGGCGCCGACCCCATGCCCGGCGGTGTCCCCACCAGCACGCTTGCCGGCCACCATGCACAAGCTCGCGGACGCGGGCGTGGCTTCTTTGAACGTTATCGCGCCAATACGATCGAGGTCGATGATTGTGATTTTTTACCAACCAGCCTCACCGGAGTGCCGCTAGCCGTTTACGACATGCAAATGCAGTCGCCGCCACATTTCAATGCAATGTCACAGCAAATGTTGCTGCTCGAACAGTTGGAGCAGTTACAACAGTTAGCCGAGTTGGCGGCTGCTGATTCGCCACCGAATACGGCAGCCCTGGTGGCGACGTCCAATCCACACAACTTGCTAAGTACTGCAACAACGACAAATACACCACCACATCATCTATTACCACCACACCGACAATTGTTACAGCAGCAACAACAGCAACAACAACAACCGCAACAGCTAATCGAACCAACACAACTGCCAAGCCAAGTGATAATGGCCGACAGTAGCGGCAACATTTTGGTCGACCATTTTATGCACGAGCCGCCGGCGGGCGTAACGGTGATACCGCCAACACCTCCACCCACATTACCGCCGCCGCTGCCGCCGCCAGCGCACACAGTCAGCACACAACAACAGCCCATACATCCACAGTCACACCCCCATGCATTTAATCCGCATCAGTATTTACCACACATACCGAGTTCCATACATTTCCCTGAGTTTTGGACGCATGCAGCCGATTTCAGTCCCTTCACCGAGAAGATTTTCCAACGTGATAGCTCGCTAGGGTCTAGTAGCCACTATCCATTCTACGATCAACTGCAGCGTCTCACGTCGCCAGTAGTCAGTTTATTTCGTCATAGTCCGAGCTCAAGTCTAAATACACCGACTGCTGCCGCGGTCAATACACCACATCAACACGCTCATTCCGTATCATCATCACCCTCATCGTACATTGCCTATGTGCGCGATCATTATGACAATACTTGTAGCCACTGCCAGAACGGTAGCCAACCGGTGGTCTTATCGACCAATGCGGCACTCACTACACCCGGCATTGCCATTGGCGCTTGCGACAATCCCTTTTGCATTGCCGAATCCCATCCACATCCGCAACATCATCCTGTCGCCTATCCATACACAGCGGAGCAATTGCTACGTAGACCGTCATTATCCATGTACCAACCATCGTCAGAGCCTTCACTGCCAACTATGGATCCGGCAATTTGCGGCGAATGTGTGGATCAGCATTTCGTGAGCGGTTTTACCGCACCACAAATAGACTTGGGCGCTGTGCCCACCTATCATGTACATACCCCAACGCCAACGGCGCACAAAAAGGCCAAGTCCTCACTTGCTCCGCCACCACAACTGCCCACACAATCGGTATTGCGTCTTTCGCGTCAATTAAGTGAGGATGCTCTAATAACAGCTGTACCCATTGCCGAATCAAAGGCCCAGCCTACTTCTATACTGAAAAAACCGAAAGTGGGTGTTCCAACGGGCACAACTTTAGATCGTCGAAAAATGTTTCATGAGGGCCAGTCACGTTCTTTAGATTATGACGATTTACATGCGAAAAGTTGGGGTCGTCGTCGCATAAGATACGAAGATGAGATATATGATCCGTCACTGGAAGAACTCTCTCGTCGCTACGGCTCTGAAACAAATATACGACAATCTTATATGGGTGCCAATGTCGATGCAGTCAATCCGCTTAGTCACTCACATTTCCTTGTGACAGACGATAAGATCGTCACTATAACCTACGACTCGGACGTTGGCTGGACGCGACGCGGTGTTGCACCATCTGTGTTCCACGATCCCCGACGCCGCTTTGATGGCCGCGAACGTAATCACATGTCATTGAATTTGCAACGCACCAATCAAGAAAAGCTTTACGGCGCTGCACTGCCATACCAGAAGCGGCGGCGCAATCTACCGCATCCACCAAGCGCACAAAATGCTCACAACTTTTCACCCGTTGAAGGGTATGACGACGACCCAATGCTAATGGATCCCACCACACATTCGTCTGCTACGCTGCCACCGCATAGTGGCGACGCACCACCCATGAATGGCACAGGCACCGCTGAGCGACCGGGACCTATTGGCGAACATCGTGATCCGCGCGATCTCAGTCGCTCAGCCGGGCCGGGCTCATCTCCAAGTCAGGCACGTCATCATTCATCGATTGTCTCGAAGCGCAGTAAATCATCGATGGCCACCGGCCGAACACGAGTAGAACAGTTACAACATGAATCGGGCAGTGATCGCAGTAATCTCGTTAGTATAAATGACCAACCCGAATATTTTGAATACGATGATTACGGTGATCCCTACACAGACCCGCACACAAGTAGTGGTAGTGGTAATCGTAATTATGCAACAAATGCTAGTAGTGGTAGTTATGTTAGTAGTAGTGGTAGTGGTAGTGTTAGGCAAAAAGGGAAAGAAGTTTCATACGGCGCGGAACAACAGACGAAATCTAGTAGTGGGAGTGGTAGTGGTGGTGGTGCTTCTTCTACTGCTGCTGCTGGTAATATCGTCGTCGGTGGTAATATTTCTAATAATGCTTCTTCTTCCTCTTTTGCAAATTCCCATCATGGTGTCGCTAACTCCACATCACCTAAACGTGCCTCATTGAAACATACAAATACAATTAACGACGCTAACCGAAACGTAAACGTTGACGGAACTACAACAACAACAACAACAACAACTACAACTACAACTACAAATCCCATACAAACAACAACTACATCCACAAACATCACAACCACATCATCGTCGAATACAACAACAACAACAACAAAATCAACAACGTCGTCAACAACCTTAACAACCTCAACAACAACTGCAACAACAACCACGACAACAACAACAACAACGAATCCTGCTGCCACAACAACGAATACCGGTGATACAACGACTTCCGCTGGCGATGCCGCCGCAACGGATGATGCCGACGCGCCACTTGACGTCATCGATTGGGATGCCATTGACGCCATGTTGGATGATGATTTCAGTGAATATGATAAAGATAAGAACGGTGGTGGTGGTGAGGAGAAGAAGGACGATGCCAACTTTAGTCAGAGTGTAGATGAGAAAGTTGGTAAGCCTATATGTATATGTTTGTTGTAAATATATATGTATATATTTGTGTGTGTGTGTATTATACTCAGAAGTATGTAAAACTTTTGTATATGCGTGCATTAATACCCTGTCGGAAAGTGTGAGCTTTCTATGCTAATATAAAACTTATATTACTCAAATAATATAGAAGGCAAAATAAAGAAAAATATATGTAAAACAAATTAAATTAAATTAAATTAAATATAATATAAAAATAAAATAATTCAAAATAAAGTCAAATAAAATAAATAAAACAAAGTAAAATAAAATAAAATAAAATAAAATAAAATAAAATAAAATAAAATAAAATAAAATAAAATAAAATAAAATAAAATAAAATAAAATAAACTAATATAAAATAAAATAAAAAAAAATAAAATAAAATAAAATAAAATAAAATGAAATAAAATAAAATAAAATTAAATTAAATTAAATTAAATTAAATTAAATTAAATAATATAAAATAAAATAAAATAAAATAAAATAAAATAAAATAAAATAAAACAGAACAAAAAATTAATTGAATAATTAAAACAAAATAAAATCAAACAACAAAAAATAAAATAAAATAAAACACAACAAATTATTATGAAATTATGAAATAAAATAAAGTAAAATAAAATAAAATAAAACAAAAAAAATAAAATAGAAAAAATGGAATAAAAAAATTAAATAATTATGTTAAACTAAATTAAAAAACAAAAGTGTAATAAAAAATTTAGAACAAATTAGAATGAAATAAAATAAACAAATAAAATATAATAATATAAAATAAAATAATATAATAAGAGTTAAACTAAAACAAAGTGAAGCAAAATGAAACATATTAAATTAAAAATTATAATTTATATATAAATTTTATTTATATAAAGAAAAAAACCAAATAAGTTAAATAAATTAAACTCTTATAGAAAACAATGAATAAGAAAGAAAATGAATTAAAAGGAAACAAAATAATAAAAAAAGAATTTCAAGTATATTAAATAAAATAAAATAATACAAAGTATCAAAAATTAACATAAAATTTGGGGAAATTAATTAAAATAAATTTAAACTAACCTAAGTTATATTACAAAATAAAATTAAATATTAGATTAAATTAAATAAAAAGAAATAAAATATATTAGAGTAAATAAAATTTTACTAAAATAAAATTAAATTAAATTAAAGATCCCAAAGTGAGTTAAAATAAAGTAAAATAAACAGAAATACAATAAATGAAAATAAAATAAAGTAAAATAAAATAATTAATAAACTTAAAATAGAATAATAATGTAAGCTAAAACTCAAAGAAGATAAAATGGTAAAATAAAAATAAATAAATTAACTTAAAATTGAAGCAAAAACTATAATACTAAGAAATGTAGTAAAGTAAATTTAAAAATATATTGCCGGAAATGGGGAACCACTATATAAATATGCTCAATTGCCCAATAGTAGAGTATTGTTTTTTCTGTTGCTACTGTTTCTTCATTCTTATTTTGAATTGATTGCTATAATTCTAAATCATAACGGGCTGGTATGTCTTTCATTACTTAAAATTTGAATTTCTTCCTGCAGGGTATGCGTCTATATACCTAGAATGTGTTTATGTAGCAGGATAATAGTTATTCTTTCTAAGCTATTAATAAATCGGATATAAAATCGGCATTTATTTGTAATGTAAACCAAAATAAACTGTATTAGGAAGGAAATATTGTTGACTTCATAGCTTACAAGTGAATATGTGATTTATTTGAAAGTATGAGGTTAAGAGCAATAACTCACCGGAATGAATATATCTATGAGAGCAGCGAATTTGAAAAAGATTTTACTTAAGTCATAAAATATGACGCAACAATATATGTGTACACATAATAGTTAAATTTTTGTTGTACTTATTCACAATAGCTTTTCAAAATCATTGGAAACAGAGAAGCTCAACAAAAAAATACTAAAATGAATTTAGCTAACTTTGATATAAATACTTAATTAAATTTAATTAATTTGTTTATTTTTCGCCAGAAGTCTTCAATACAAGACTTCAGCTCTCTAAAACCCATAGTTTCTTTTGTTTTTTTATGACTCTTTGAATTGATTTGTATAGATCCGAGTTGTAAGCCCAATTGTCTTAGAGCTTATTCGAAGAGAAAAAAATAAATAAAATTAATAATTGACTTTTGGCCTATTCATTGAAGTACAGCTACAAATTCTTCTTCAATTCTTTCTAATTATTTAACTAAGAGCCACTTCTAAGGCCTTTCTTTTCAAATACTTTGTTGTGGTTGAAGCTATCCTATGTCTCTAGAACTTTTTATATATTTTGTCGTTGTTTTTCTAGTTATTTTTTTCACATTCTTATATCTATTAATTAAATGAAATCCACTAACTCTTTGTATTCCCACTTAGATGGCAGCTTATCCGATACAGCAACGGATCGGAAAAAAGGCGCTGTAGAGCAAGAGCGTTCACCAAAGGGCGGCAGTGGTATGGGTAAAAAATCCAACTCCACATCACAGTTATCAGCTACAGGTATGGGCACGTCCAGTTTTTTGCTAACAGTTTTAATAGTTTTTTGTTTTAACGGCAAATTTGTTAAATAATTACTACTTCGCATTAGATAAGTACACACACACACTCATACAAACACACACTAAGCATTCAATATAAATTGAGTACGACTTTCATAGCAACATTATGTAGAATATTATTTGAATATTTTCAGTGCGAAAAGTCTGGAAATTAAAAATAAGAAGAAAAAACATTAATTCAAATTAAACATATGAATAATGAATGATATTTTTAAGGTTTCACATTCAACGCGCTATTAGTTTAGTATTGCTGATAAGATTCATAATATGTTTTTTTTTTAGTTTGTTTTAATTATTGCTATTTAACATTGTAACTCATTTAAATTATGCATATTTATTATTATTATTTTTTTTTGCACTTTACAATCATTTTAAAATTTACAAACAAACATTTATATAAATAGAATTATAAACATTACCATGCCAAAAAGGTGTTCAAGCAAAAAACCAAAAAAAAAAACATTAAATCAGTCATCATAAATTAAATTAAAAAGAAAGAAAACAAATAATAATAATAAAAGCATTATCAAATTATTCGATTATCAATGTACATATGTACATACTCAACTAAATATATATATATATATATATAAAGGTCGTAAAAGACGTATGGGCTTTGGAAAAAAGGGTAAGAACTCATTTACGGTGCACCGCAGTGAAGAAGTTCTGCCAGGTGAGATACGTGGGGCATTGTCGCGCGGTTCGTCATCCGAAGCCGATGGCGGCGAGGCTTTAGCTGATGTCGGCGCCGGCACTGGTGGGGAAAGGTGCGCTAAACTCTATTACTATTTATTTTCTATCTACTTCTCTCTTACGCTCTTTCGCTCTCTCTCTCTCACTATATCTACTCTTTGGTTAACTATCACTTACTTTCGATTTCGATTTCGATTTCGTATTATTGAAATTATTTTATTTTTATGTAATATTTGATTTCAATATGTTTTAGAGAAATATTTTTGTTCATATAATAATTTTATTATTATTTATATGTTAAAAAGAAAGAAAGCAACAAAATGCTTCGTAAAGATGATAAACATTAAGATAAATAGTAAATACAATTGAAAATATTTAAAATATATTTTAGTGTATGTATGTATTAACAATGTGGCTACATAAGGTATACACATGTTGCACATACAATATTTAATAATTAATTTAAAAAACAAAATTAAGAAAAAAAACATTAAATCCGCTTACACTTCGTGCTATACTCGTCAAAGACCAAAAAAACAAAAAAAAATATGAGAAAACTTTCATTTATGCTTTGACGTTTTGAGATACTTGAAAGCTCGATTTTTTTTTCTACAAACAAAATTTCAATACCCAAGCTTCACACTCTTTCGGCAATTACCAATACATGTATGTATATTATTTATATGGCTGGATGTACACAAAAAGCTTACTAACTCCCACTAAAGCTTGGTTACAACCGCATGCTTATGTACGTGTATATAAAACAGGTGAAAAGCAAAAGCACACAAAAATCACACACGATACAGTGTCCAGGTTGCATGTACAAGTGAAAGCTAAATGGAAAACGAAAAAGCTCCACAAACTTGTGTATGGAAATTCTCAAAGAAATGCAATGCCAACACTATTTATAAACCTAAATATATAAATATTTACGTTTATAAGTGGATACATACAATATTATAGACATACATATGTATATATGGTATACTCTTATGTATATATCCGAGCATATTAAGCTTGCATAAATTAATATTTGAACAGGTCAAACGTACAGTAACAGGTCCAAAGTCGATACGTATTTTTAGGCTCTTTTTCAAATGCAAATAGTCAAAAAATAAAAAATAAAAAATGGCAATCAAAATGCTATTAAATGCGTTTTAACACGAAAGCTTTTCACTACCACGCACTTAACTTCGTAGCGAAAGTGCAGAGCGTGTGTGAGAAGCTTTCGTTTTAAATCGAAACCTTTCGCTTCATAATGCCAATTAAGCTTTCATAATTCTTTAGCTGCTCATTTTTCAATTCATTCCGAAATTTATTATTACAAATAGTAATTTACATTGCATTATACAATATTAGTACAAACGCTGTAGTTCGTAGTAAGAAAAAGCTCATTGTTGATTTTTAAATGATTTTTAAAGCGTGTCATTACGCCATTGCAATTTCACCTGCATTACTTAAAAAAAAAAACAAAAAAACAAAAAAAAAATAAAGAAACAACAAGGAATTTCACCGTTGTTGTGGAAAAATATTACATAAGTAATAATTCATATTTATTTCACTTATAGCAAAAAAATTTTAATAAATCCTTTTGTACTAGCATTAAGATTGCTTTAAATTAGTTGAACAGTTTGCATGTTTTTCTCAATCGCTTTACAACAAATCTAAATCTTAAAATGCAAATAGAAATAAAACTTTCAGCATATGAAACCAACGGACTTAGTAAATACGGTAAGCTCGTTAAAAATTTATTACAATAATAAAAATAAATTATCCATTTTCTACGCCATTTGGAATATTGAGATTACAGACACAACTGAAAATTATAGAAACTTCTACTTGATTAAACATGGTTGATAGATTAGACAGCAATCCATTGAAGTATTCAATTCAACGAAAACTAAAGAAGACAGTTTCTGCAATGTCCTTTGAAAATATTTCTTGATATAACCTAACTTTTTGAACTTTCCGGGTGAACGAAATGAAAATTTGTATAAAAAAGAAATATGTCGATTTATTGATTTAATTTAGTTACTTAAACTTGGAAACCCCGCCAACTGAACCTTACAATTGATGCTTTTAAAAAACCGAGTTGTCAAATAGCAAGTGTTGCTATCAGCGCATGGATTTCGGATTTAAGTCCGGAAAGCGATATTGAAAAAAAGAACTTAACTTCGATAAGAAAATACTGGAATTTAAATCTGGAACTAGCTTACACTAATCTAGAAGTCATTAGCGCATAGTTTCGGTATCCGTAATATTCTTCTAGCGCCGAATAATCAGTTCTCACCGTCCACGCTTCTGTACGATCTAGTAAAATGGGTATAATAAGCGACTTGTAGAGTTTAGTGTTTGTTCGTCGAGAGGAGAGGACTTCATTTTTCAATTGCTAAATCCAAAGTAGCACATGTTAGCAGGAATGATTCCTCGTTGGATTTCAAAGCAAGACATTGTAATTGGTGTTAAGGTTGATTGCAAGATAGACGAAATTATCTACGACCTTGAGGTTGTCACTGTCAACAATGATGTGTGAGACGAGTCGAGAATACGATGACTGTTTGATTGATGACAAGAAATACTTTGTCTTATACGCTTTCACTACCAAACCCATTCGCATATCTTTCATTTCTAGTCAGGACAAAGCAGAAGCTACGGCAGGGTTTTTCAGGCAGATGTTGCGAACATCTTCGACATACGTGAATTGTTGAAAGCTTTTATTGAAGATTATATATTTCAAGTTTTGTAGCTCACGACAAAAAGCCAACTCGTTTGGCATTGAGCGTCGCAGAGAGATAATTTCTAAGCCTAACGAAGATTTTGGTGTTGCTCAGAGTCAGGTTACATAACCATATAAGCTTTATGGCAGATATAGCGGCGTAGAAGCAATTCCTTTCCATGCTGGTCAGTGGTAAATTTACCAGTTCTTAAGTCACATTGATAAAATGCAATCAGTTTGTTGACGATGAGCTGTGGCCTTTTAGACAGTATGCTAGTAAAGGGCTTATATGAAGTATTAAGAAGGCTTATCGCACGACAATTGACGCAGTTAGTAAGCTCGGGAAGGCTTTCTGTAAAGTAGCTAACGATTGGCTTCCACTGCCGTTGTTCTTCAGACGACCAATTGCCAATCAAACATCTTAATAATCGACTATTGGAACATATCCTTCAACATCATCAATTGGAGACTCGGCTTCACCATCTTCTGGTATTCAAGTTTGACTAGATCATCTCTTTGGGTCGTAAGACATTGTTTTTCTGCATTTTTTGTATTAATTTTTCGGATGTTCTGACCTTACTTGACGAAATGTGACATCCAGGAATCGAATCCATAACCCTCCGCATGGTACTGCGCACTACTAGTCACTGGGCTACTGCAGCCGCCAAAAATTACAAATTACTCCAAATAAAAATTAAAAAATGTGGATTACCAAACGTTAAGCTACATGACAAAATTTCACGCAAAATAATTCCATAGAATATTTCCATTAGCTTCCATCTACAAACCTGCATCAGAAAATCCCTTAAAATCCTTAGATGATGAAGCTGAACAGATAGTAATCACTTGGTGGATACATAAGAACCTCCCAATCAAGCTCTCGGAGCTTCTGGCGTGGCACTATCTGACGTTATACTGATGAAATACAATTCCCCTCCAGGTGGCCCAAGCTGAGCGCTTCTATGCAATATCAAACCGTCCAAATCCTGACAGTACGGACCCAAATTTAGAGTTTGGCGAGTTAAGGAAGTTACTCATAGCAAATAATTTCACGCTAAAGCCACCAAACACACGACAAAATATTTCGGGTTGGGAATCCTGGCTGGGAGACCCTTTATACCGGCTCAGTAGCCTTCGAACACTACCGTTTTCATTTGACGTTGCTGTAACTAATCCACTTTTTATCACCAGTCACCATCCGCTTGAGAAAGGGGCAATTCACCGATGGTAATTCGGTCCATTAGGTTTTTTCTTGTTAACTCTAAAGCTTAGTTATGTATCTAACCTTTTTCGAATTCTTTTTTGTTCATTGTTTAGCTCTTGAGCAATCGTATAACTACTGAATTAAGTTGGCTTCTTTAGTACAAAAAGGTTATTTATATCACCTTCCTAGTGCTATCCAGCGTAATCCGATCGCACTTATAGCACGCGGGCTACAGATCACTAAAGCCATATATTGTAGAAATAATGGACAACTTTTTACTTGGCCTAATATTTTTATGTACAAAATGCAAACAAAAGTTTTTTCCCAAAAAATTGCAAAATTTTATTTTTTTATTAAAAAATCTTTAAAAAAAAAAATGTGTGTCAAACGAAATCACGAATCGCGATCGGTGTTTTTTAGTACAGGAGAAATTTTCCAATCAATCCCATAATCGTTTTCCTGAACTTTTTTGATATTTTAGTTTATATGTACTTTATAGGATTCTTAAAGTGAGTGACAAAAGTGACTGTTAAATAGAGTTTGTAAGCACTACAAGAATATTTTACTGGAGGAACTTACTACGACTTATTCCTTTTCTGAGTCATTAAAAGAAGAGTAACTATCTTTGGCGTGATTGTTTGCGTTGGAAACCTTGTACGTAATTGAAATGACTACTTTGATGGATTGTGGTTCTCGCGCCGCCTATGCTTAGTTTAAAGGAAAAAAGAAAAAAGGCAAAAAGCAAAGCTTAACCGATAACCCCCCGACAACCCACTTATCATAGCTGCAGTATGAAATTGCTTATTTTTGCATGCT
>JAWMAG010000037.1:23430000-23655000 GCA_037013455.1 Ceratitis rosa | reverse complement strand
AGCGCCATTATAGTGTTCTCAATGAAACTACTTACATCCATTACGCTTTTTGTGGACACGTAGTCAAGATTTAGTAACAGATGACTTCCCAGTATTCTACTTCGAACTTGTGATAGAGCTGGGCATTCACAGGG
This sequence comes from Ceratitis rosa, assembly GCA_037013455.1. Taxonomy (NCBI): domain Eukaryota; kingdom Metazoa; phylum Arthropoda; class Insecta; order Diptera; family Tephritidae; genus Ceratitis; species Ceratitis rosa. The sequence continues at coordinate 23,654,866 of JAWMAG010000037.1, read as the reverse complement.
AAAGTGGAAAAATGTTTCCTTATTTCTGCCAGTTTGCGGCTACCTGTTTTATGTCGGATCTATTTTGTATATACTTTTCCTAGATCTATTCAATAAGTACTTACTTAGATCATGTCCTGTCATGTACTTGGTACAGATCTATTTAGTTATCTTAGAGTTTAGTATCGATTTCTATTTGTTCTGAGCTCATTATACAAATTGTATATGAAGTTCAAGCTCTCTGCTGATCATTCCTATCGGGCATGGTATTAACTCCGTCTCGAATTGGTCTGGAGATGCTCGCCACTTTGTCAACTCGTCAGCTTTTAATTAAATATATCCTCAAGCTCTATCTAGCGATCAATCACAGATAATATATCTTTCTTCAACGTCATTCATTGGATTTTCGTTTCAAGCGACGTTTACGAGTTATTGAATTATTGTAATTTGGGTATTCATCTTATCTCTTTAAAATTATTTTTAAACATAATAATTTTTCAACTTGCCTCGTCCAATATGGAATACATGCAAATAAATATTTAACTAATATATTTGTATTTACATAGATATTTTTTTGATAAGCATGCATTTAATAAAAAATAAAATTCTCTATATTTCCAAATTTATTTTCACCGCAAAATGTATGCAACAATCTTTAATGCACTTAAAGCACTTACAATTACACACACAAATACATAGATAAAATGAAAAAATTGCATAACAAGTTCTAATTAAAATTTCAAAACGGCATGTTATGTACTTATGTATGTACATATATATATAAACATATCTAAATGGTTTGTTAAAATTTCATAAATAATTTGGAATAGAAAAATCTCCACACCTACTCACTATCCGTATGCAACAACCACAATAAACTTACACCTACTCACTTACATATTTATCTCTATATCTCCCTGTGTATAACTGGAACTTGTAAAGTTGATATTGTAATTTAATTGCTTTTCTAATTTAATTTATTTACATAAAAAATCGTAATAAATATTTATTTTGAAATTTTTCTTAATTATCTATCTTCGATTGTTTTCTCTATATATACATATATGTACCTACATTTACATAATCGCACATTGTCTGCAAAAGGAGCACAACTCAATAATTAATATTTATCAAAATAATAAAAAATAAAATAAAATAATCTTGCGCCCAGAAATAATAAAAAAAAAATTTTTTAAAATTCAGAAATTTTCCCACCGAGGGATTTCTTATTGACGAATCAAATGTGAAATTTTGAAAAAAAAACGCGCCTCGTGTAATTTTTAATATTACTCAAAATTTAAAATTTTTGAGTTGTGCCTTTCTTTGAAATTCAACGTGCGGTTCGCATTTGTAGCACATACTCACTTTGTGTACTACATTTTTGTTTGGCACTGTAATTTACAATTAATTTTTTAATCTTTTCCACAAAAATTCCAACAAATGCGCAATTAAATTAATGATTGCAATAAAAAAAACAACAAAAAAAAAACAAAAAAATAATCACAATTTACAACGAAAATTGCGCAACAAAAAAATAAAAAAAAATTAAAAATACTTTGAAAAAATGTGCACAATACATACATAGATTTTCGCCCTCTCTACGTGGCAATGATGGTCAGCTGTCGGAGTTCATAGACGGTTTGGGGCCAGGACAATTGGTGGGGCGTCAAGTGTTGGGCGCACCATCGCTGGGTGATATACAGTTATCGATGTGCCATCAAAAGGGTTTCTTAGAAGTAGAAGTCATACGTGCCAGAGGCTTACAGGTAAATGAAGATGGAAAAAATTATTTGGAAATTATTAATTTATTGCATTTTAAATAGCAAAAGCCGACGTCGAAAATGCTTCCCGCTCCATATGTTAAAGTGTATTTGGTTTCTGGTAAACGTTGCATTGATAAGATGAAAACATCGACAGCCAGACGCACTTTGGATCCGCTTTATCAGCAGCAATTGGTATTCAAACAGCCATACCAGGGATGCATTTTGCAGGTAAAATATATATAAATACATATGTACGAGTATACACATGAACAGGGTGTTTTTTTTAATTGCGGTTTTCAAGAAGCACTCGGCTATCACATATACGTACATACATACCACAAACCTTCGCCGATGTCCAATACAATGCGTTCCGCTTAGTTCTTTTAATGCTTTGCATTTCTAGGTTAACGAAGCTATACTTGTTGCCCGACTTTGAGTCAGCTTGAGTCACTAACCAAAAGGTCGAAATTTTCAGTTTTGCTAGCATAAACTGTCGAAAAGAACACCGTCTTCTGAATCCAAAAAAGTTGCTCATCAATTGTGACATTCTCAGTACAGTTGGGAGAACATCTTGCCAAACGATCCCACAGTACTCGAAGTCTCTCAAGGCCGACTCATCGGATATCGATATCGTTCACGCTTCTGCACCATATAGTAGGAAGAGAAGGATGAGGGACTTGTCGAGTCGGGTTTTCGTTCGCCGAGAGAGGACTTTACTTTTCAATTATCTACCCAAGGTAGCACCTATTGGCAAAAGTGATTTTGAGTTGGATTCCCAGGCTGACATTGTTGTTGGTGTTAATACTGGTTTTAAGATAGACGAAGTTATCTACGACTTCAAAATTATGACTGTCAACAGTGACGTGGGAGGCGAGTCGCGTTTGATGACAGGAGATATTTCATTTTGTCCTCTTTCACTACCAGAGCCATTCGTTTCGCTGCTTTATCAAGCCTGGAGAAAGCAGAACTAATGGCGCGGTTGTTAAGGCCTAAGATTGTACCTTCTCTATTCAGCTCTGCAGCTCTTATAATTTTCTCCAGCATCAAATTGAACACACGATAAAAAGTCACCCTGTCTGAAACGTCAATTGTTATCGAACATATGGCACATGGTGAATATCAGGTCAATGAGTAAGTTACCAGCTCTAATACCATTGCATCTTGGCACTCCAAATCGAGTTGATCCGAGTCGTGTTCAGATATTTTTCCAAAAGGGCGTGGTAATGGAGTGGCTTTCCATACCATTGTGTTTTTTTAGCAATAAATAAAGTATCAACCAAACTTGCTGCGGCCAAGACAGGTTACCATTCGCTATCTCTTTCAGATGGACTTGCTTAACCCTTTTCCGAAATATTATCAATATCCGAATTCGATATATCCGAGTCACTTGCTCCATCTAACTTCTTCTCGTTTTTTTTGGAAATAAAATAGTAAATTACACATTATATTATTATTTATTCAAAATAGGTTCCATTTGACTCAACACAACGTTTGGAACGATCAACCAGCGCATGCATAGATTTTTTTATGTCATTTATAGAAATGTTCTCAGTACCTCGGTTACGGCTGCTTCATTTTTTTCAATTTTTTTTTTAATTTTTTGAACTTCAATTTTATTTTTCTTTTTAAGTTTGACACAAAATTTTATATTTGCTCTTTGTTTGTTCCATTTTTTTTGAACCATTAGCACACTTTTGTTTTTATTGAAATGTCTGTCACTTTTACATCTGTCATCCGACTTACATGAAGTCAGGTGCGTTTGAAAGAGGATGAATGTATCTTTTTAATGTTGCAAATTTTCAATAGATGGCGCGGTATGTTGTATGATTTAAATATTAATTTCGGTTATTTTTGGGACACACGTCTGAATTATTAAAAGCAACACACAAACTAAAGCAAGCAGGGCAAATCTTTGGTGCTTCTTCACAGCTAATAACAAAAAATGAGGGAATCCCACAATTGTTTCTTAAGAAAAATGCAAAGAAAAGGCAATCCCTCAACCAATTTTGGCATAAGCTATGTTGCGTAAGAACAAACACTTCGGTAGTATTGAACCAAATTAAATACAGAGAATGAGACAAAATTGTTTTTTTTTTCTTTTTTCCGTAAATCTATGATTAAATTTAATTTCAAAACTCAATATTTTAAAAACAAAAATTATTAAAATTCATTACAAACCTTATTCTATTTTTCTTCCACTCTAGGTGACCGTTTGGGGTGACTATGGCCGCATCGAGAAGAAAGTATTTATGGGTGTGGCACAAATAATGCTCGACGATTTAAACTTATCGAATATCGTTATCGGCTGGTACAAACTATTCGGAACAACATCACTGGTCAGTTGTCCCACTAATTTAGGTCTATCTAGGCGCTCATCAATTGCATCACTTGACTCACTCAAACTGTAGAGCACACGCAAGCAAACTAAAACAAAAACACTTTAGTGAAAATTTATTAATTGAAATTTTAATATGCAAATAATAACATATACAAATTTGCGACCATTTATCCCCTGAAAAAAAAACAATTAAATTTGAAATTTAATTCGAAATTGGCAATAATAGAGCTCATAATTAAGAATTGGTATTTCTTTAGCTTAGGCTTCGGCACACGCCATTAACCAAAAAAAAAAAAAAAACAAAAAAAAGCAAGAACTTTTGCAATTGTTGACACTGTAAAACTATATTTACCCAATTTCACTTTACTTAACCTTTTACAACTTGTTATTTATTTACAATTACTCACTCACTTACTTTATTACTTACTTACTTACTTACTTACCCTCTTTCAAATGCTTCACTGCTTGTGTCCATATATTTAGTACTCGTTCTCTGCGCTCGAACTACAAGTAGAAACAGAATAAATCATTTAGCAAACAACAACAATAACAACAACAACAACAACACTTAACGGATAACTCTAACTACATACTAGTGTATACATACATAGTACACACCTACCTATACATAAATATTTATATTATTCCAAGTTTATGTATTGTATATACACAACACAGAAAGCAACAACTTAATTATGGTACATTCAATTATATATTTAATTACATAAACAAAAAACTACACAAACTAAACTTAAATCAAAAATAATCAAACACGAAATTATATAAAAAAAAAACAATAAGAACAACAACAATAACAAACAAATGTAATTTAAAACAGTAATTTTTGGCTTTATAATTGATAAGAAAGAATGCGAAAATTGTAAAACAATGTGCAAAAACCAAAAAAAAAAAAAAAAAATTACCGTAATATCCACACTCGTTTAGTAAACATTTCACCGATTTAGTCGCATTTGGCATTGAATCGCTCAACGTAGTTTCTAGGTATGTCCCATCCATCTTTAAAAAATTTTTAACGAAATACTTTGTCTTTCAAAAATATAATTCAATTTTATTTTATTTTTCTAATTTTTTTTTTTTTTTTTTTTTGTTTTGAATAATATTTGCATGAGTGGACTGTTGTTAAAGCGATTCCTTACAGCTTTTAGCTTGCGCAATATCCTTTGAAAAATTTTTAAATACTCTATTTGTATATGACATGTTTTATATACATACACACAAACCTATTTAATTATATTCCTAGTTGTGAAAAACGAACCAAAATTATTTCAAATTTTTTTGTCATAAAAGAAAAAAAAATCTAGAAATCACATACATAACTTTCGCAACGATAATTATCGCAAAATTTAATATATTGCTTAACGGCGCATAACCTCAAAGTAATATTCCTTATTTACTGTACGACCTGTATGGGAAAAATTGCTGTGGTCATAACGATGAAAAGAAAAACAGTGAACAAAAAAACTCTTACACTTAATCGAACTTGGCGTACTTTTCTGACAAGGCGCTTCTTTCAGTATCATAAAGATAGGTATAACCGTGATTCGTCATCAGTTATGACTCATTTAAGCGATGATCGTGTCACAAGTTTATTGCTCAAACTTTACACTTCCCGAGGAATCAATGCCACTGTTAAGAAATCAAAGAAATCAAGAGTTCTTGAGCACTAAAATTAATATAATATTTGGTGAATTCTTCGAACCATTTCTGTTGATAGAAAAAATCGCCGAATGCGAAAAACGCTCCAAACTTTTGGGCCTCTCAAAGGCAGATTAAACTAAGTGCATATATTCAAAATTAGTTAAACCAATATTGCTCTACGGTGCTCTGGTGTGGTCACTTATAGAAAATCAATATAGAGGCTCGCTGCACTGTGCATAAGAGAAGCGCTAAAAATCACTCAAACGGCGGCACTTGGAAGGTTATTTGACCTACCACCCATCGACATCGCAGTGGATTACACTGTAGCGAACTCCGCCATATGATTGTTGGGCTTTAGACGAATTCTCTGCTAGAACCTTCTACACAGAAAACCCTATACAAAATATCAATAAATATGTTTACACCCTGGCAGCTGTTATTGCTTCTACTGCTTTCGCAGGGTAACTGATTACTTATATACCGGACTCCATGCCGCAAGAGCATTATTGGTAACAAAAATGCTGATGAGATTGCCAAAAGTGTCATCCAATTTACTCTGTTTCTGTCCGACCTTAGTTAGAAATCGTTATAGATATCTCGGAGCTTCGCAGTTCAAAGAGCTAGATGATAATTCATAGTTCATAGTCTCTTAAACTTCACAAAATGCGATGACTACTCTAGATCGCAATGATAAAACGGATCTCTTCTACCTAGTACTGCACAGCACATCGGCCGGTCAGTATAACCTAACCTCACCTATTTATAATAGACAACATAATTTAAAGGCAATACTCTGTTAATAACCCTGACAGCAGCCTAGAATCTGACTTTTTCTCGCTTACTCTGGATGGTTCGGTACTGAAAAAACATCTTCTTTATCTAGTTCATAGTTTATCTCGTTGCTCCGGTGACTAATATCTGTGAATGTAGGTTTATTTTGTTCAATTTCCTGCAATGCCGACGTCTTGCTAAAGCTTTGAGTGTTACAGCGACCTTTATCGAAGAAAATTGTAGAAAATAATGTATTTTCTCTTCTTGCTGGTTTCCATCTTTGACATGTGTTCAAACACTTCGGAGTTAAGGGATGATAAGGATAATACTACCTTTAGCTTCTTAAGTATTGTACAAAACATCGTCTTTCTAACGTCATCTAGCGTAATTCAATCTTGCTTATGGAATGCAAGCTACAGATCACTGAAGCCAGTTGTTGTCAAAATAATGGATTACTTTTTTCTACCAAACCTTTTATATTAAGACACTCAATTTTGTTTCTTGCAACTCCAACACACATACATACACGTATGTTCATATATTCATTGGTATATAAAACAGATAAACTCACGAATCCTTTGATGTTTCAATTCTTTGCGTAATTTTAATTCAATTTTTATTAAATACATTTTCACTTAATTTTTTATTTCATTTCTTTTTTCGAATGTACCTAACACAAATACATACATACATATATACTGCATGTATTATACAATATTTACATTTAAACATTTACAAATAACTTCAAATCAAAATGGCTAGAATAACTGCATATATAAAGTCTCTTTTATATAATCGTATATATTACAAATATTACAAAATGAGCTAATTAAGAAAAAAAAATCTGTAAATAAATATTTTAGCTAGCAAAGCTTCGAACAATATTGCCAGAGCCTTTTGTTAATCTCTCTCATATAAATATATTTAACATATGTAAATAACAGTGATAATGCGCTGATAGTTAGTAGTAAATAAACGTTACCGTCTTAGGAAGTCTAGTATACGCAAATATACATACACACATATGCGTGTACATATGTACATACATATGAAAAACATTATTTATTAAAATTCCATAATAATTCCCATACACATTCCATGACTGCTCTAGTCCTAACCATAGTTTTCCAAATAACCAAAGCTACAACCATAAGTGCAACGCCTTAATTTTGAATCTTCCGAAATTTTGGTTCAATCGATGAAAATATTGTACATAAATTCTTTCAAACTATTGCCTAGTTTGCCAATATTCTCAGAAAATCATCGAATTATAAAGTCTCCCCTTAAATCATGATATATATTTTTCGCAATTATTATTATACTCAAGATGGTTCCAAAAATAACGAGAATTTTCTTTTACTGAAATAAGAAACAAACCCATCCATAAAATCTAAGCAACAAAAATCAGCAGCAAAAGTAATGATGTCAGTTTACTTCTTCCGATCTAAAATCGTAGCTACTGTTCCACTGGAAAAGGGTCAGATGGTAACTGCAAAATGGTACACCGAAGAGTGCTTAACAAAAGTTTTCAAGAATTGATTGGAAAACTGGAAAACGAGTAATTTTATTGCGGTTCTGTCACTGGGATCGAAGTAATACGTCCCGTACCATATTCCCCAGATAAATCACCTTGTGATTTCTGGTTATTTCCATAAATTGAAAAAAAATTTAAAAGGAACGGTCTTTAATAGCAACGAGGAGATAATTATCAGGTTGTCATTCTGACATGTCATGTTGTTTCCATAGTTTCTAAAAAAATTCGTAGGTTTCGAGTAGCGGACCAGGGACTGACTTATTCGAAAAAGTCTTATCTATTGTACGATTTATTTAAAATTTGATGCAATGGTGGATTTTTGCTTAAGTTAACAGGAAGACTACTCTTCTCTCCGGGAAGTGGAACAAGGGTCTGACGTATACGAAAAAAACCGTATTTTTTAATAGTTTTTGCTTGAATTTTTTTTTACGAGAAGTGGATTGTTCCTTTTTATGTCTAATGGAATGCTTTTGTTTTCTGGATATAGACCAGAGACCCGGAAACAAGTTCAATTTGCTTGAAATATTTAAATTACTTTCTTTACGGCAAAAAAATCACCGACAGTTGGAGAAAAATGAATTTGATTTAGGTAGATATAAGCATAGGTCTTGCATAGGTTAGTTCGATTAGCATTTCTTTTATTTTAGGGTTGTAGGCTTAACTTAAATGTGAATAAGTCTAAAGCCGAATAATGCGTTTGGCTTACTTAGAGACCTTCATGTTGATATATTCGTAAAAACAGAAGAAGTGACACACATATGCAAATATTTAAGTAGAAAGATATGTATAAATCTTACAATTGATTATAAAGATCAGCATATCTCGAAACCACTACTTGTGAATCCTCAATCGATACCAGCTGACGAGATTAGTGCTTGCCTAAAATACTCAACGTTGTGTCAATCTCCAAACTGATCCATCGACCGATGTATTTTCATGCCAATTACTGGAGATGAGGAACAGCAATATGCCATTTGATCGCTTTTCAAGACGGATTATTTGTCCTATAACTTCTTTAATTTAATGGCAACAAAAGTAAAACTGACTTACGGAGTATTTCCAAATATCAAAATTCATTATAGGGATCATGGGATCATGAGCTATTCTCTCACCAGGAAACTAGGTTGTCTACGATCTTATCCAGACTATTTGGTCAATAGACACCATTATGGAATCAGACGAAGCAATTAACTATTCAATAGAGTTTCTGAATTTATTCGACTCAGTGGGGCTCAAACCGCACGCATTAAGTTTGAAAGTATCTGTCCCGGAAAAAATTTTCTCTACGCATTGATAGATGCAAAGAGCCATCCATGTTTCACAGATTAAGCAAAACCGGATCATCGAATCGATTCCAGATCCACTTTCTGAGAGAAAAAGTTTTTGAATGTAAATTTTAGCAAATAGCCTACCTATGTACCAAATATCATTAAAATCGAACGATTTAAAAATAAATTCATTTATTTTTTTCGAATAGATCGGTACCAGTTCCACATCCCAGAAAATCGTTTCTCATCGGTAGCCTACCTCTTACGCAGAACACGTCCTCCTAGTTTCATGTCTCTACGACCAATGTTTTAGGCTGTGGATTGATCCGTCAGCCATTCAGGACAAATATATATATATATAGATAACAATGCCCTAGTTATGGTATTGTTTTTGTTCAAAAACTGACGAAATTTATAGAAGCGTGAGTAGGTGCATTAACGGGGTGCAAAAACCATGAACTGTTTTTTGACAAATCCGGGCGGTTTTTCCGGATTGTTTCGCGCTGACTATGTTGAACTGCTAGATAGTACTACCTAGTGACCGTTCGACCTAGTGGCGAAGAACATAAAGAGCTTAACCTTTACGTTCCATGTTCACTTGTCCAGCATTTTTCTGTTTTGGCGAGCTACAACTCATGCCCTGTGATGAAGTGATTTTCGGCCTAGCTATTTATCCAATAAAGGGCGCCTCCGAACTACCTATGAATTTTTATACGGTGCTTTTATTTCATGTCAGAACTTCAAGGAGGGCTTAAACTTCCCCGACGAGGGGAGAGCATAATTAGAAAAATAACGTGGTTTTTTATATAAATTAAATTTCTTTAATTTTATGCTGTTGGTCGGACCCAGAACCCTGAACTTTCAAGTGGCAGTTCGACTATCGTGGCCGCGAGTAGTGGTTGACATCGGTAAAACACGAAGAATAGCTGTAATATACCAAACTGATATAGTTTCAAGAGTTGGTCCAATAGTTCATTACAAAGGAGTATATTTGTAAGTACTCCAATGAACCGTAGGGTGCACATTTTTTTCCAGGGTGATGTGTGGTCCACAGCTTGAAAGAATGTATATATGTACTCATGTATATACTCGTACATACGTTTATGTAAATATACCCACCAAAAATGCCTTCAATCCCAAAAAGTGTAACCATTAATTTGGCTTACTTGCACTTAGCTGAAGTTCTCATCTTATAATATAACAAATACATAGATGAAAAATGCTTTCAAAATAAAAAAAATAACAAATATTTTAAAGAATAAAATAAAAATAACCACTTATATACATACATACATACATATTTTACCATACATAGGCAATGAACTCTAACACTAAGTTTAAAACCAATACAAATACATACATACATACATAAGTAAGTTGATTACAAAGTTTGACAATTCAAAACCTAGGGACGTCCCATTGTTTGGCCCGGTGAATCGGTCATACTTGAAGAGGAAGGCGAAGAGATGCAGGTGAACTGAAATAAAGTGGCAACAGTGCAACAGTGCCAAAATTTACAATAGCCAAAGAGAGAAAAGAAAAGTAAAGATAACAGACGACAACAGTGCATTGGCGTAAAGTAAGTGTGAAGACTAAATAAAAATGCATATATGTAAATAGCTAATGCGGAGTATAGAAAAATAAAACTGCAGCGCTTTTAAGCTTAGGAGTTTGTAAGCTGTGCTAGTTTCCTGTGTACGCCATTTTGTTTTGAAATGCAGTATTACTAATACATTACACCAATAAAATGGTATTGAGACATACATATACTAAATATATACCTACATTTATATATAAACAATTATAACTACACATATCCCCCACACACACACACACATAAATATGTATGCAATTTCTATTTTTCACTTCCTTTATGTCTCCTCTACTTTTACATAATAAATAACGGCATTTTGGCCTGCAAGAACCTTATACCCCTTGCAACCCTCACAAATACATACTGGAAAAAGTTTGCAAAAAATAAAATCAAAAATTAAAATAATAAAAAATAAAAAATAAAAATAATAGAAATAAAAAAAAATAAAAAAAAATAAAAATTTTAAAAGAGAAAATAAAAATAATAAAATTAGTAACAAATAGAAATTTAAAAAAAATGAAAAAAAAAAATAAAAATCTAAAAAAATAAATTAAAATAAAAATAATAGAAAATAAAAAGAAATACAAAAAAATATATATATATGGTATAAACACATACATACATGTGTACGTAACCTTTGTCACTAATGTTTGCTCATATTGTAACCCACCCACGCATCCAACCACCCAAAATCGACCGTCATAATCTCCTTCAAACAACACAACAACAATAATAACAACATTTTTCGTTGGTTTACTGATTATATTTATATATGTATGTTTGCAGTAACCTCTGCCTAGAGCTGCTTCCACAGCAGCGTCGCGAATCTAAATCGCTGGCTTAGCTGGGAAAATTGAAATGCAAGTGAATCAAATTGGAAATCGGGAAAATGGAAGTAGGAGGAAGTTGGAGTCTGGATACATAAATATGTGCATACATATGTATGTTATTGCCAAAAAGCGAAGGAGCTAAAGCGTCTATGGCTGTGGCCGTAATAGCCATATAAAACGGCAGTGTACATACAAAAATATATACATATACATATGCTTATTTGTACGAGTATATATGTACATATGTATGCCTATGAGCGCTTGAGGTTCCGACGTCCGAACGCGTGCAGCAGCTCAACGGTGAATTTGTGAATTTAAACAATTTAAGTAGCAAAAAAAAAAAACAAAAAAACCAAAACAAAAAAGGAAACAAAAACAAATTACAAGAAAAATAAAACAAAAAAACTTTGCATATACATACATAAATTCAGAACAAAATATTTTTAAAATAATTTTTTTAAGCTAAATATTGTATTATGAAAAATATGATAAAGACAAAAAAAGACAAATATAAATAAAGATGAATAAATAATTGATGAATTTGAGCGGAAAATAATGCTGTAAATGAAATATGTATGTATGCTAGCTACAACTTGGTGATAGTATATGTATAAGCACATTAATATATACATATGTATACATACATAACTACGAGTACATACATACATGTGTACTAAATCAAAGTGATCATAGTTGTAAAGTTGACAATGATGTTGTTTAATATGATGTTGATGAGATAAAAAAGTTGCATTTAATATTAAAGAAAACAAAATTGTAAAATAACACTTACACTCCTCTACATACACACAACACACACACACACACACGCGTCTATGTAAAGCAAGTAAACGAGTAAAAAAAAGGATTTATGATACATACATACATACATATACATATATAAATGAAGAAGAAAAAAATTCAAAAAACAAAGAAACAGTTTTGACGTCATTATTTATTACATCTTATTATTGTAATAATTATAAGTAAATGAATATGTAAAACTATTGTTAGTAAAAATGCAAATGAGAATGGTAAAATATTTAAAATAAAACAAAACAAAAATTCAAATAAAACGTAATGTGAAAAAATTTAACATTGGTTCTTTATTTCATTAAGCATATTTAACGAATGTGAACTTTACGATAAATATTTATCAAAAAACGAACAAACAAAATATATATATATATAAAAATAATTAAAAAACAAATAATAATAATAATAAAGTAAAATAAAATGAATTAACACTCAATATGAAATACCTACATACATATATTAATACATTTCTATCAGATAAAAATAATTTGTGCTGTAAAATATTGTTATAAAAGCGATAAAACAGTAACAGTAAGTGGGGAAAAAGAAATTTCTTTGTAAATATCAAATGAACCATTAACGTCTTGACTAAAATATAGGTACAGCTAAACATATGCATACATACATACATACATAGTTGCATTTTAGCAAAAACAAAGCACGTCTCACATACATAAATATTTTACAGCTAAATATTTTTGCTCAAAAATTTAGCACATTTTTTTTTAAATTTTTTTGTTTGTTTGTTTTATGCTTAGATTCACAGCCGTGTGTGAAGATAGTTCTTTTTCCGTTATTTTTTTTTTTTAATTTTATTTTAGAAAGTTGAAAATTAATTTTTTTTAAATGAAATTGGTAGCACAAAAATAAAGTAAAAGTCAAAAAATCTTTTTATGTCAAATGGTTAATATTTTTGAAAAAAAAAAAATTGAGTGAAACTACCTTGCTTTTTTGTATCAGGCTTCACAGAGTAGCAGATGATTCTAGCATCCCACGGTAAACCAAAAAATATTATTTACAAAGGAATACTGGGAAAGGTGTAAAACTTCGTTTTCATAAAAATATTTAATTTCTTTTTCATGTTTATTTAAGCTTCAAATCTGTAAATTATAACAAAAATTGTTAAGCGTTAAACAAATTTCATATAATTATTTGTGTATTACTATAAAGAAATATCTTTAAAAAAATTAACGTAAAACTTTATTAAATGCATTTTCAAATTGTTTTATATATATTTTTTTTTATAATTTACTGCAACGCGGCAAGTCAAAAGTGCATTTTTATTAATTTTTTTTTTAGAAACATTTCATTACACATATTTTTTAAGTTATCTGGTTACTCTAAAATTAAATTAAAAGTTAAAAAAATAAAATAAATTCTTTTCTTAAACTTTACAACGCAATCAAATTTTAAAATATGCAAATATTTAGCTGTAACAACCATATGTATATCGCAAAATCATTACTGAACTCAATATTAACATTATTGCATTCTCAAACGTATCCAAAATCACACATAGGTAAAAGCACAGTTTGAAAAACTAACATATGTACATACCATATACATACATACACACACACAGGCATACGCTGTAAAGCATGTTAAAGCATCTGCAAACAGACAACAAAATAATAATTTTCTTTATCTTTCCATAAAGGTTATTTTTGCAAGAAACATTTATTAATGCGAAATAGCAAAAAAAACAAAGCGATAAAAAGTAGAAAAGAGAAATAATAAATTTAATAAATATGAAAGTACCTTCTTATAGAATGAGCTGTAAAAACGATACCTGCTTGCAACTATAAAACGAAGTGAATACAAACAATTAAACAAAAAATTAAATTAAATATACACGCATGCATACATACATACAAAGCTACACGTATGTAAAGCTAAACTAATTCGTATGAATATTTAAATTTTGCTTTATCACATATCTCATTCAATTGCTAATTAGAAAATAGACATACGCATACACACACATGCATATATGCATACCAAAAAAAAAAAACAAAAAAAAAACAAATCCAAATAGTGAACAAAAGTTTTTGAACAACTCAAAGTCAATAATAAATGCTTTTTCAACACTCATACATACATACATATATGAACTCTATAACTATAGAGAAGTAATTTTTTTGCATTACAAATACAATATATATGTACATATACTGTATATTTACCGCCCAAAAACGTCATAAAGAAAGATTTTATTAAAGGGTAGAACCACACCAAATTAGATGTTGACAAATAGACTCATTTTTAAGAAATTATTGTAGAAAAATGGAAAAAGGAATAGAATTTCTATTTAACCATTTCATTGAACATATATTGAATGTATAAAAAAATATTCTTTAATTATTATTTTGTTGCAAAATGGCGGTGATAAAGTTCATTATTTAATCCATGTTTTTTTTTTTTATTTTTTGAAACTCGTCACGGGAGGACCGGTTTCTTCTAAAGGATGAGACCTAGAACAGAAAAGCAAAAAATTTTATGATCTACAAACTATGGTCTTTGGAACTGCGTACGATTTTATTTTTTAACTAATTTTTGCGAAAGCGGCAAATTTTTTTTTTAAGATTGATTTTTGGCTAAAAAAATAGGTACTAAATTATTAAAAAAAGTTTACATTTAATCGAAAAAGGGCTACGTACTTCCAAAAAAATTTATTTGTGAAGCTACCATCAAAATTTTTAGATAAATCGATGCAATAGGGTCCAAATAATCTGTCCTCCCAGTTTGAAAAATGCGATTTTGAGAAAAACACGTTTAAAGTTTTCATTTACTCAGCGCACGCTCTGTGGGGCTGCAGCAAAATAAAAAGTTCTGTATATTCATTCTAAAAAAAAAATTCCCCAACGAAACAAACGAATTCTGGTGCCAAAACTAGCATCTTTATTCATATGCATTAAGACCAGAAAGTTTCCGGGAATTGTTTTCATTTTCAATATTCGCGGATTGGTTCATCATGAATTCGTTCCAACGGGACATACGGTCAAAAAAGAATTATTAGTTGGGCATTTCGAGGCGTTTGCGCGAAAACATCCGTTGAAAACAGCCTGAATTTTGGGCCAAAAATGTGCGGAAACTTTCGTGACGCCATCGCGTCGAGCTGTAGTTGTGAACGAATTTAACTCGTTCAATACCACCTACCAACCACCGTATTCACCAGACTTGGTCCCGTGCGACTTTTTTTTTTTTTGTTTTCAAAACTCAAGTTATCACTCCGTGGAACCCATTTCGTCTCAATTGAGGCTGTAAAAGAAAATTCGCAGAGGGCCAACGGAACGCAATTTATTTCGAAGTTTCATTCGAACTTTCATTCCATCACTGAATTGTATTCGAACTCGTACAAATCGTGGAAAACATAGGTAAATTAAAAATAAAATTTAAAATATGTGCAAATAAATAAAATTACTATAATTTGAGGACCAATTACAAAAAGATAAATCTAGTTTAGAATGAGTTAATTACGAAGCTTAGGCTGATAAACAAAGACTAAGCAGCAAAAAATTCCTTCAACAACAAGATCTCTGAAAAAATAGACAAGTGGATGACCCTGTGAAAAGGTGTTGTTGACCTCAAATAGGTAGATCCATATTGAAGCATTCATCATTGCACTCGTACTCTTTATAAATCCCATCCTGCTGAAGTAAATTTTTAGGAAATATAACATTGATTTTTCGATTTATTTGAATTTCAGTATATAGATATATTAATGGATTGCGAAGAAATCGTGCAAATAATTATTTTTATTTGAAATTCTTTATTTACTGTTCATGGTTCGGTTCAGTTAAATTGGATGATATGCCAAAATATAATACTTCTGTTTCCTAGATATATACCAGAGACTTGGAACAAAAAGCGATTTGCACGAAAAATAAATTATACTCTCCTTACGGGAGAGGGATCACTGACAGATTGAGAAAACTTAGTATGATTTGGATATAAGCATATGGTAGATCGGGCGTAGGTATGTTCATATTGACATTTTGGTGTAAGACTTTGAGCAGCGAAGAAGTGACCTGTAAAAACTTAATATTATGACTAAAATAATGCTTCATTTGGGATTTTTTATCATTCTCTGCAATACCTATTAGAAAAAAAATTTGTACAAAATACAAAAAGCCAGAGCAGCGTGTGGTCGGGTCTGCTAATTTTTTTTTTTTTTTTTTTTTTTTTTTTTTGTTAAATTTGAACAGTTCAACAACTATTGAGAAACAACCATCGAAAAGTTTATTATGAATTTGTGAGAATTACATTCCGCTCATACGCTTGACGTATCACGTAATTTGTTTCCGTACACCCGCCGATACGTTCACGGTTATTGCGAGTCGAGCCCTTATACACTCACGTTTTTGTGCAAGGGATTGCCCGTTCATGATTATTGCGGTGGAAAAGTTATTACTTACTATAGATAGACACAATTAGAGTTCGAAAACGGTTTGAAAATATTTTGGTTGTAATATAATTATTTCATTTTATTTAATACACTGCGAAAATGTTAAGAATTTTTTTATGATTTTTAGATTGAGAATTTTACAAAAAGAATTTACTTTCGTTCGAGGCGTGCCACTTTCCAAATCTGCATTGTTTGAGTTTTGTACAAACGCCTTTTCACATTAGGGTGCACTTAAATAATTTTATTTAATTATTTATTATAATTAATTAAAAAATATAAAATCCAATAATTACGACAAAAAAGAAGACCACTAGATACCAAAGCTATCAGCTCTACACTTTAAATTCCAGTTAAATGCGTGATTTCAAAACAAAATTTTCAGTTTGCTCAAAGTTGAAATATCATTTTTTGACATTTTTTTTTTTTTTTTGTTAGTATATTTTTATAATTTTTTTCATGCAAACGCTGCTAAGTTCCACATATCAACGTTATCAATGTAATTCAACTTCAGACCAACAATTTATTGAAATTTAGTTTTTTTTTTTGCAGTCTCTAAGTGTTGTCATGTTTAGAGCAAAGCATATGTATGTATTTATACAACTCTTAAAAACTTAAATATTCATTTTTTCTAACCAGCTTTACAAACATTCACACATCCTCGTCAACAAAACAATACAAAAACGCTTCAGTTAAAAGGTTTTCTAATGAAAAAAAAAGTAGAAAAAACGAACGCACAAAAGAAAAGTAAAGATTTTTGAACTATAAAAAAAATTTTTGTAAATCAACAGTTTAGACGGCTAGTGTAGTGAACTTACTAAGTAGATATGGACATATGTATGTAACTGAAGCGAAAAAAAAGCTAACAGATATTACCTAAACAAATACGAATACGCATGTGTGTGTACGTGAATTCACACTCTTTACTTTCAGAATTTCTCCGTCCATTCATTGCATACTCAATGGAGAAATTATGAAATTATGAAATTAAAATAAATAAATTAAAATTAACCAAAAAAAAAAATGCAACAAAAACATTCTTCATAAACACAAAACATGAGCCATCCATTGAAATGCATCCTACTTACAGATGAAGAATAACATAGCGCCAAAGTGCATACTACATAAATTCATATACATACATACGTACATACATATACATATAATATATATTATACATATTTAAACGCGCTTTAATAATAAAATATTGACAATTCTTTCACTACAGATTAAATCATACTAGAAAAAAAAATTAATACTCACAGATATACACAACCAAGCATATATACATACATACATACATACATACACGTACATAAAGTAATGTATGTATGTGTTCACAAATTATGAAACTCTAAATTGTTTTACTACAAACTTAAGTGTTTAACGTCCCAATATTTATGTATGTAAAAATATTTGCGCTCAGATTTTTACTTTCGTGTTTTTCATATGACGTCATTTGAATACTTTTGGAAATATTTTGGAAACAAACTGACTTAGGTCTTTATAATTTGTGAACAAAAACACACATATTCGTACATACATACAGACAAATATCTACTTTTTTTTAATATAAAAACTATATAAACTAAATATTTGTCTCATGCTATAATAAAAATGTTACATTGAAACCACAAATACTTCGGTTTAGGTATACCTATGTATGCATTGCCCCACACGAAGAGATCCGAAAGCTTAAAATGGAAATGAATGCAATTGTTCGATAGCAGAAAGATTTATTATATAAAACTACACATCATATACATATACATACATACATACATACATATATTTCTATGTACATACAAACAACCATAATACATACATACATATATATGTATATTTCAAAGTACATACATACAACCAAATAAATATGTTTCTCCCTTAAGTAAAGAATTATTACTAATTACCGTTACAATTTGATAACTACAGTTTGAAGAATTATATTCAGTTTTTTAGGAAAAATTAGTAACAACAAAATTTGAAAAAAAACGTATTATTTCACATGGCCTGCATATGTATGTGTGTATATTACTTATGTATGTACATACATATACTTGTATTTGGCTATATTTTTCACTTTGTATACAACAAAAATCCTTTAAAACTCCTAAACAAACATTAATTAGAAATTATTAAAACAAAACAAAAAAACTTGCATACATGTTTTTTTTTACAAAATTTCTATGAAAAAAAAAAAAATCATAAAAAAAAATTGTTCACCAATAAAAAAATTTTCAAAATTTCTTTAAAAATAAAAATTAGGTTTTCAACTGTTAACAGTACCATAAATAGACGTTTTTGAAATACACAACATTCAACTACATATTACAAACAAACAAAAAATCACAGAAAAAACATAAACTAAATAAGTGAAATCCACAAGCAGACACACAATAATAGCTAATAACATACATACATACTAAAAACTAAAGAAAATATTAAACTGCATAATATTAATAAAACTAAACTTTTATTATTATTATTATTATTATTATTATTATTACTATTATTATTAACTATGTATATCTATCCTTTTCTCTCTCGACGCTAGAACGAATGTCGAGAAACGACAATAAACTGTGAAAATGTATTAAAACAAGTAAAACCACAAAAAAAAAACAAAACAAAATAATAATAATAAATATAAAAAAGGCAGTAAAAAATTTGAAATTTATTAAAAACTATAATACAAAGCATAACTTAAATAAATACAAACAGGAACTTAATACGCAAATACTATATATATATATATATCTAAATATATATGTATATATAAATATATATATATACAATAAATATATATATATACACACATATATATATGTATATATTTATTTAAATTTAAATCAGCTGATGCATGATTATGAATAATGAATATGATTACGATTATTATGATGATGATGATGATGAAATTTTCCTGCAACAAATGCGAAAAAGCAAACATAAAAATAAAAACAAAACAAAACAAAATAACACAACTTATTATTACATATAAAAATGCATAAAAATAAAAAATTAAAATGAAATGATTATTACATTATTATAAATAAATGAAAAACTAAAATTGTTTTCTAATAAAGAAAAAATAAATAAAAAATAAAAAATCTCTATTGTTTTTCATTAAAAAAAAAAATTATATAAAACAGCATACACTTCATGTATAATGTACAGCGTTCTTTTGCCTCACAATAACTAAAACTTTGATATTGAAATCTTCTGCTGTTCGCCATCTTCTTGAAATATTCTATTTCGGTATTCGGCAATCCTCAACTAAGAGTTAGTTATAAAGGCATTTCCAATAAGAGCTGTTATTTTGATATTTTTAAAGCAACTTTTATCTTAAAAGATCGATGGTTTCGTTGTTTGTCTGATACGTAGCGTCGTAGAAAGTACCGAAGTAGCAGTAATATTCAAAATAACAGCTCTTATTGAAATGAAAAATCACTTCATACTCATACAATTTGTAAATCGCTCAAAAAAGCCTATGTCTATCGATTGGTCGAGAGATATGTCAAGAAAAAAATATGTTAGCAGTGCTTCGAAACACATCGACATATGACATCGTGGCAGGTGATAAATCGTGGATTTACGCAGCAGTCGATTGTATGAGTGTTAAAGATGATCCGAATCCAAGAAAAGTTGTTCGCGCACGAGGCACTTCCAAGCAAATGGTTACGTGGTTTGTTGTTTTTTGCAAATCGTAGCACCGAATGACTTCTTTTTGTTCCCGTAAGTAAAAAATAAACAAAAAGCTCAACGTTTTTCGACACCTGAAGAAGCGGTTTATGTGTTCAGAACGCATCTTTTGGAGATACCTCAATCAGAATGGCAAAATCGCTTCGAGAATTCGACAAAAAGTTTATATGTAGATCTTAATGGAGAATATTTTGAAAAGCGATTTTCGAGGATTAATATTTAATTTTAGTCTCTAATACCGAAATATACAAAGCAAAAATCTTACATACATATAAGTAAATGTACTTTTAAGTGAGTAAGAAACAATAGAATTTGTAAAACAATAAAAGCTGTAATACATTTATTATACAGGCAACCAAAAGTTCTTTCCATGATTATATAAGACGCTTAATTCGAAAGGAAATGTCAAATCCTCCGAATGTATTTCTGACATGAAATAAAAAGCTCTTTATAAAAATCCAAGAATAAACTGTATGTCTCTCCATTTCTTGGGCAAAAAATATCAAAACGCAAACCACAAATTGGCAAAGGCCAATTTTATTGAATTAAAAGTAGTAAAAAAGAAATGAAGTAGAGGGAACTGCATCCTTAGCATTGTTTGAGTTCTATATCACATAATAAAAATCCAAAAGTAGTGGCTTATCATGACTTTATATCGAGATCCTTGGCATGGTTTTTTGATGTTGGCCAGATCTTTATTTAGCCGCTCTCTCTGCACGTCGCTCATATGGCCCAAGTTTTCGTGGAACCCACATATATTTATTTCCTTTTTTATTTATCTCTCGCTAAAAATAAACTTTTTGTCGAAAATTAAAAGCTTTTGTATCGATAAAAGCGAATTTCAGTTTTTCAATCTAGGCCCAAAAGCTCAGCCTCTTTTTTAGACAAATTCAAATAACCAAAATCTAAAGATAATAAATCTTTCAAATTGTTTTGTGTCAAGAAGTGCGGTGTTTTTTACATTGACGATTCTTCCTTGGGTCCCTATCTTTTGCTACCAAGTCGTGCTGACTTGTGACAAATTTCTCATTATAATCCGGTCTTTTTTATCGATTTGGAGGCTTTGTTGCCTCATGCAAGTCAGCACTAGGTCAGCTGGGTCTTTTGACCGGAGAGGAATTTGAATATCTTAGATAACAAGCTCAACTGGATTCGAAAAAGATGCGACCTAAACCCGTTCACTGTTCATTGGATATATACAACGGTAGTCATACTCATTTTATTCTGCGAAGCCACTGTCTGGCGGTCATCACTCCAAAAACCCACTCTCAGGAGCAGCAATTCGGCAGCTGTTCTTATTACTTTAGCTCTACCGCCAACTCCATCAAAAGCCCAGAAAACTCTTCTTAATTTTCTTCCACTTAAATTGTGCTGAACTTCAAACGCGTTGCAATGTTATTAGACTAGACGCAGCTCGGCTTTGGAGGTAACGCGCTACAAAGCACAACTCGATGAAAGGGTAGGCTGTGGAATTCACTCACCAACATTATCAACCAATTTGAAGCTGCCAAACTACTGCAGCGTCTTCCAAACAGAACTGTTTGCAATTACGGAATGATTGCTGAGGTCAGATGCAACGCAGTCGTGGTCTGGGTGCCCGAACATGAGGGGCATCCCAGGTAACTATGTAGCTGATGAACTAGCGAAGGAAAATACCATCAGTTTATACTAACGGCTGACCGTTTTTTATGAGGAGCCCTTTTTTCGTGTCAGAAAAACACTCGGAGGGGTTGACATTTCCTGCCGAGGGGCGACCACAATTAGAAAATTTAGCTTAATTTTTTATTTCAATTAATTTTCTATAACTTTTTGGATGTTAGTACAATACCAGGATCTGAACCCGAGCCTCGGCTACCGCGGCCACCACGTACCACTTTAACTACAATAAATTCTACGCACATCTCGGGCGTACTCTTGTGTACCGCAAAACGCAGGCTAAAGCCAACAGCCAAACAGCCAACACCAGATGGCTTAGCGAAACAATCTGTTACTTGAATAGACTAGACTAGAATATAATCCTCCTAACAACTTAAATACAACAACTGATGCACTTCCTGAACATTGTTTAATGGAACTCTACGGTAGGAGAATGGACTATTTTTCTAAAAATTTTTGTCGTACCTGCAAATACAAAGAAGAGAAAGAATCTGTCGAACACTTTCTCTTTCACTGTCCAGCTCTAAGCACTATACGGCATAAATACCAAGGACATCCCTTCTTTTACCATACTGCCTGGCTAACGTAGCAACGGCTGGTATAGACAGTATCGCATCATTCAAAGGCAATCGAAGTGATTCGTACATCTGCCTTCAGACAACCACCACAACTCTACTCCCAACTCGTATGCATGCATTTGATGAGAAAATCTGAGTTTCTTGCCACTTGTTTTTAACCACTTTCTGCAACTCCTTACCGCAGACTTTCTTTACTAGAACTCGTTAAAACTTGTTTTCATTTATGATAAAATTTTCCACCGAAACTGAATACACTTAATCTCCATAAACTACAACAACTATGGTAACAGCGAAATATTCGCCAGCATCGCCTGTCTTTCCTACAAACCAACTCCATACAATTGAAGTTCAGCTATCCACGTAATGTGTTTGGAGCAGGCCACCACCACCACCACCACCAAACCAAGCAAGCGCTCTGTTTTCGCGCTGAACTCGTCGCCTTTTCGCGTTTAAAGCGCTTTTGCGGCGTCAAAGAGCGACGAGCCCAGCAGGCTAGCAGCAACAAGTGCAAGTTGATATTTTATAGAATTGTTTTGATTTTCTTGCACACTCACACCACACTTGGCATAACAATTGCCCGCCCCTCTGTAACATGCCGCATTGCGCACAGGTTTGGCTTTTTTTTTTGTTTGTTTGTTTGTTTTTTTAGCTCAGTCTACGCGGAATTGTTGTGTTGCTATCGCGACAAAAAGTTAAAAAGTGTCACAACACACTTCAGTGTAGGTTTAGGAAAACATTATACCCTACATGCATACATGTACATATTTACTAGGGAAGAAATCAAAACTTTAATAGCAAATAAAAATTTATTTTCAATTTAAGTGATTTTTTGTTAAAGGGTTTGACAAATAAATTGAAAAGAGTTAATTAAAATATAAATATGTATTGTATAATGATATTGAGGGTATAACTGCTATTTTTAATCACTTTTACATTAACTACCTGTTTGCGTGTACGACAATTTCGTTGCTGTCTAATGACAACCGTAATTATATACTTTTTTCTATTTGCCATAATTGCTTAGACAGTTTATATAAACACATACATACATACATCTATGTATTGTACATATGTATATACATATGTATGTATTCGTAATAAATATAATCATAGACTTTTTAGAAAAACTTTTTCATGTTGTCAAGCCATAATTAGCTAAGCTTTCTTTGCACACCCTACAGGCTTGACAGTCTAGGTGCTTTGACGAAGAGTCTTCAGAAGAAACAGTTGAAAAATTAGAGACCGGAAAAGAGGAGAGTTTCTTGCAGTCAGAGCCAATATGGTAAGTATCCTTCTGGTGATCATATAATGGAATAGAGAGGTAAAATATGAAATCTACAACAACTACAAGTATGGGCTTCAAACACTTTTACATGACAGCCATGGATGAGTACGAGATGTCTTTCATACACAAGGTTTCACTTCATCAGTCTGCTGCTATATACAAAGAAGGATTTTCTTATTGGTCAACTTCCTTTTCTTCTTCGTCTTCTTCTTCTATCTCTTCTTAGTCATCTCTAACTTCTTATTCCTATTCTTTTTTTCCTCTTCTTCATCTTCTTCTATCTCTTCTTAGTCATCTCTAACTTCTTATTCCTATTCTTTTTTTTCCTCTTCTTCATCTTCTTCTTAATTTCCTTTTATTCTTCTTCTTCTTTCTTTCCTTCGTCTTCTCTTTTTCTTTCCTCTTCTTCTTTTTCTCCTTCTTCTACTTTTTTTTCTCTTCTTCTTTCTCTTCTCCTCCAGCATCTTCTCTATCTTCTTCTTTTTCTTATCTTATTATGTCTCTTCTTCGCCTTAATTTTCTCTAACTGCTTCTCCTTCTTCTTCGTCCTCTTATTATTTCTCTTGCGCGTCTTAGTCTTCTCTATCTTCTTCTTCCTCTCTACCTCTTCCTCTTCTTCTTCCTCTTCTTCTTTTTTCTTATTCTTTGTTTTCTTCTTCCTCTTCCTCTTCTTCTTCCTCTTCCTCTTCCTCTTCCTCTTCCTCTTCCTCTTCCTCTTCCTCTTCCTCTTCCTCTTCCTCTTCCTCTTCCTCTTCCTCTTCCTCTTCCTCTTCCTCTTCCTCTTCCTCTTCCTCTTCCTCTTCCTCTTCCTCTTCCTCTTCCTCTTCGTCTTCCTCTTCGTCTTCCTCTTCGTCTTCCTCTTCCTCTTCCTCTTCCTCTTCCTCTTCCTCTTCCTCTTCCTCTTCCTCTTCCTCTTCCTCTTCCTCTTCCTCTTCCTCTTCCTCTTCCTCTTCCTCTTCCTCTTCCTCTTCCTCTTCCTCTTCCTCTTCCTCTTTCTCTTCCTCTTCCTCTTCCTCTTCCTCTTCCTCTTCCTCTTCCTCTTCCTCTTCCTCTTCCTCTTCCTCTTCCTCTTCCTCTCCCTCTCCCTCTTCCTCTTCCTCTTCCTCTTCCTCTTCCTCTTTTCTTCCTCTTCCTCTTCCTCTTCCTCTTCCTCTTCCTCTTCCTCTTCCTCTTCCTCTTCCTCTTCCTCTTCGTCTTCCTCTTCCTCTTCCTCTTCCTCTTCCTCTTCCTCTTCCTCTTCCTCTTCCTCTTCCTCTTCCTCTTCCTCTTCCTCTTCCTCTTCCTCTTCCTCTTCCTCTTCCTCTTCCTCTTCCTCTTCCTCTTCTTCTTCTTCTTCTTCCTATTTATCTATTCATTTTTTTTCTCTTCTTCTTTCTTTTCTTCCTCTCCTTTTCATCTTCTATCATATTTCTCGTTCTTTTTATTCCTCTTTTCTTTCTCTTCTTCGTTTTCGTCTTCGTCTTCTTCGTCTTCCATCTAAGGGGAATAGGCTTTAGTCCATCTTTGAGGCAACAACTCAGAAACATTTGTTAAACAATTGATCATTTGTATGTACCATACATACATACATACATATGTATGTATGTAGGGGTGTAGCATTTGCCGGCAACAAGCAAAGCTAAACATCAATAAAGTTAAATAGCTAACCATTTAAGGAACTGAAACAATAACAACTACAAAAACATTGAAACGCTTCAAAGGTTAATGAGATCACATGTAAACAAAAAAAATAAATAAATGTACATACATATATACATATGTATATATGTAGATACAATATATTGATGGAATACAAGCGGTACATTGATGAATGAAAATAATAATGTACGAGTATATATATACATATGTATGTTTGTATGTAAACAGTATATGCTATTATTATTATCGCTATTTGTAGAGGGTGGAGTGGGGAATGCATACGCCGGCACTTAGAAGCGGACCGAGCCGTGCCCGTACCATACTCGACGGCTGCAGCGCGTTGCGAACAAAAGAAACGTGCTGTGTTTGCAAACGCTTTGCGATCAAGCCGCCAGTCGAGCTCCATTGTAAAGTGGTTTCTGTTTTTTCTTATTTAATTTATTTTTTTTTATTTTTTTTTACTTTTTCTACATTTGAAGGCGGTGCGCGTTTCTATGTTTATTCAGTTGTATGTACTTTTCTGTTTATATATACACTTTGTTTTTTTCTATATCTGTAAATACATACATACGTGTATGTATGTACATGTGCTAGTATGTACGCAAGCAGAGTAGTCGATTTAAGGCGGCGGTGGGTAT
The DNA here is from genome assembly GCA_037013455.1 of Ceratitis rosa. Taxonomy (NCBI): domain Eukaryota; kingdom Metazoa; phylum Arthropoda; class Insecta; order Diptera; family Tephritidae; genus Ceratitis; species Ceratitis rosa. The sequence goes on along the minus strand of JAWMAG010000037.1, from coordinate 23,628,421 downwards.
GCCGCGATAAAAAGCGCCGCTCTTTCTCTATTTAAAAACAAAATTCCAGTAGGGTAATGAAATTTCAACCTACACCGTCAAGCTGGTAGCCTGTTAGCACTCGGTACAGGGCATTACTCGGTTTACTTAGTGATGGTGCCTTTTGCATATTATCTGCTCATACCGAGTGAACAAAGTAGTACATACAATACATACGAGTACATAAATTGCACAAAAGCGAATGCGAGTACAAAAAAAAAAAAAACAGCAAGTACTTGTACTTCAAATAATGCACTGGATAAGTAAGTACAATACACTCACATATGTATGTACTTTAACGTATAAAATATACCTACATACGTTGTTTATTTTCTAGCCGACAAAAACGAAAAGCAAGAAAAAATTTTGTGGTTTGAAATAGTAAAAAATATACTAAGCCTTTCAGGCGCTTTCGTGACACTGTGCAATATGACCTTTTTATAAATAATTCTATATTACAGTAATATAAACACGAATGGGAGGTGGAAAATGAAATTATTAAAGTTTGTTCAAACAAAGAAAAACAGTGTTTATAACTTCAAATCAAATTAAAAAGGACTTAATTTATTTAAAAATTTATTTCACAAAAAAATGAAATAAACAATATAAGTCAAAAATAAATTACATAAAATAAACCTAATGAAGTACAAGAAAAAATTAAATATTACAAAATAAATAAATATAATAAAAGAATTAAATTAAATTCAAATGAGTTTTTCACAACAAATTAAAATCTAATAAATAAAAATTAAAACAAAATGAAATAATATATTATAATATAATATCATAAAAAATAAATAATGAAATTAATTTGATTAAAATAAAAAGATAACAGTTTAAATGAAATAAAGTCAAATTAAACAAGTCCAAATAGAACAAAATAAATTAAAATATAAAACAATTTATATAAAATAATATATAAAAGAAATTAAATTAAATAGGTTTAAGGTAGGTTAAATTAAATTAATTAAATTATTGTTGCAATTTTTTCACTATTTCCAAAAAATATATGGTCTGAAACAGTTCCATAAAAACTAAAACCCAAAAACAATTCAATATAACAACGACCTGAAAAAGCATCTACTTAAATAAAATTAAACTAAATGAAAATAAATTGAAATAAAATAATAAAAAATAGAAGCAAATAAAATAAAACCACTAAAATAAAATAAAGTAATATCAAATACCTTAAAATATAAAAAAAAATAAAATAAAATAGTATAAAATAATTAACATAAAATAAAGCAAAACAAATTTATATTAAATTAAACTTCGTTAAATTATGTTAAAATAAATTAAATAAAGAAATAAAACAAAATGAAATAAAAAATTATTTACTAAAATAAAGTAAATTAAAACAAAATAATGTGAAATAAGAAAAAAATAAAATGGATTAAAATAAATTAAAATCAAATGGAATTAACTAAAATAAAACATATTATATTAAATTAAAATAATTTAAATATATTACTTGAAAAAAATCAAATAAAAAAATTAAATCAATTTAAATTAAATAAAATGAAATAATTAAAATTAAATAAAATCAAATAGAATAAAAAATATAAAATAAAATAATATTAAAATTAAATTAAAATAAATTAAATAAATTAAGAGAAAATAATTTAAAATAAAATAAATTGGAATAAAATAAAAAAATTCCAAATTAAATTGAATGAAATAAAAAAATAAAATAATTCAAAATAAAGAAAAATTTATTTTATTTAATTTAACATATAAAATAAAATAAAATGAAATAACATAAAATAAAATGAGCTAAAATTAAATAAAAATAAATAAATTAAAATAAAATAAGCAAAACATCATAAAATAAAATGGAAAAATTATAATAAGAAAAATTAAAAAATTAAATAAAATAAAATAAAATAATTCGAATAAAATGAAATCAAATGGAATAAACTAAAATTAAGTAAAATGAAACTAATTGAAATAAAATAAAGTAAAATAAAATAAAATAAAACAAAAAAAAAATTAAATTAAAATAATATGAAATTAAATTATGTGAAATAAAATACAATAAAATCAAAGAAAATAAATTAAAATAAAACAAAATAAAATAATATAATATTAAACTAAATATATTAAAATAAAAAATCAAATATAAAAATATTAAATCTTAGTACTACGACTGCCTCCTATTAAATTTCCGTTTGAATAATGAAAATTCAACCTAAATCTGTTTAGTCCACATATTTATTAGCGTAATGACGTATAGGGTATAAAATTGGGTAATTATTTGAAAAGCCATTAGATGCAAATCAGCGAAATTTTCATTCGCCTGTCAAACTGTCAGTCACAGCATCATTTAAGCCGACAGACTTATCTAAAAAATGTTGTCAACAAAAGAAAAAGGCAAAGAAGAAAACCGACAGCAACAGACCATGATGAATTCTTTTTAGAAAAAAAAAACAAGAAATCTTTTGAATTTCAGCAAAAGTTGCTGATGAATAGGCATTCAATAGAAAATTTGTTGCTTGTAGCCTGCATGACTTTGTATATTTTGTACAATATACATACATACGTACATATATATGTATACTTTCAAATGTTTATTTAGATAAGCAGCACTTGTTGCGGGTGGAGTGCGTAAAAAACGCTAAGCCACAATACATACAAACAAACATTTGTACATATTTAAAAATTTCTATATACAATATGTAGGTAGATATGATTGTTTGTATATTTTCAACAGTTTATATTTGTATGTATGTATGTACCATATGTATATGTGTACAATTGTATTCATTTATACATATGTATGTATGTACATAAGTATGTACTTTCTTTATTGGAACGCTATATAACCAAATTTTTTTGTTTTTGTTCTACATTTGTGTCTACGCCTAAAAGGAGATTTGTTTGTATGGATCGCTACAACAACGAAAGTACAGCGATATTTATGTTGTTATTGTGAATTAGAGCAATTGTACCTGTATTGGAGCAGCGAAGCCGCGAAAAAATCCACAACGGGTACTTATAGAAGAAAAAAGAGAATCACTTTTTCGGCTTGCTGTTGCCCTATTCCCATTCAGTACATCTCATTACTTGGTACCGATACTACAAAGGTAAATACCGTCATCTACCAACAAAATAAAAGAGACTTGATGAGTGAGTGTTAGAGAAATAGGTATGTCTGCGTACAGTGGTCGATGACATGGGCCAAAAGTAAAAGAAAAATAATTAAAAATTAAAATTTGTTCTCGTATGTTTGAAAACTTCTTCTAAAAAGAACGATAAATTTATTTTTTCTCTCTCCCATTCGTACGCACAAGAAACAGCGCGAAAAAGCTAACAATAAAAATCCGCTGATTATCTAAATCATATCTTTTTTGTCGATCTCTTGATATTTTATCACCTTCCCGGAAAGAGGGTATACTATACGCTAATTTAAATGAAAACCTGCCAATGTACTTAAATTCAAACAAATCGTCCATTCCTAGCATTTGACAAAAAGTTACTTTTGTCCAATATTAAAGGAATTATAAAAAAATTTGTCTCAGTAAGATCGGTGAGTTAAGTCATAGAAAAAGTTGGGATCTCCTAAGTGCGATTTTCATGAAACTATTCGTCTAGCTATCGGCAAACCACAAACAGCTGCTAGTAGATCCCCAATGATGGAACGCTGCAAGAAAATTTTTCATTCAAGTACTCCTAGCATTATTCGCTTCCATAAAACTTCAGTTCACGGTTCCGGTGTTATTTAATATGAAATAGCTCTAATTGGAGAGCTCTCTCAAGAAGCTGCTTAGTCAAGGAACAAAAACTCACGGGTCGCTACAAATCAGGACATGTTTAACCGATTAATTTTAAGCTCTGATCCTCTCTTTGTTCAAAATATATATATATTAAAATATAAAATTAAATCTATTTTATTAAAATCAGATTTTGATTTAGTTGAATAACAAATATTTAGCAACTTTAACTATTTTTATTAAATTTAAATTTGTTCTCATTTATTTCATGTATATTAATGTACGATTATTTTATTTACTTTAATTAAATAGTCAAAATCAAATAAGAAAATATCTTTTTTTACAAATTATTTATCGAGTCGTGATTAACACTTATAAAATTTTTTAAAAGTTGAGGCAAAAATTTCATTTCGATTTAGGCTGTGGAAATATTTTTGGCCGCTGGTTTTGTATGGAAAACCAACCACTGTGCGGCGCCTCCTAAACGTGCGTAAATATTTATTTGTATACAAAATGATTGTAGTACCTTTTTGTTGTTTTTGTTTTTGTGTTTGTATTCGCTAACATCAATGCATATTCACAATTGCATCGCCAATAGTGATTGCATACATACATACACACATACATATGTATGTGCATATGCATTCGGTAGCAATAGAAGACGGCTAATATTCTTCGGAGTGTAGGAGGGTGTAACCATTAGAATTGAATGTGCAATGTAAAATCGTCTAACTTCCGCTGGCTGCTACCCTGTTCTCTCTCATTACGTCTTTTTACTCGACGTTGTCGATGTAGAATTTATACATACCCACCACACACACGCACGCACAAACACAACGCTCGATCAACCTTGCAATGTAGCATTAAAATTTGCACTGAATTTCTTTGAAGAGCAGCTACAGCGCACAGTAGAGCAAGAGCAAAGAAATTTTTTTTGAAAACATGACTAAATTTGAAACTTAATCCTTGATTGACTTAACATAGTGGGAGTTTTCTTCTTAGACGTGTGGTTTTCAATGAAGCTCGAATTTTTGACTATTGTTACCTGATTTATATGACCTTTGATTGCCGCAAGAAAGCGATACATGTCGCACAGCCAACAAAATATTCAATTTACTGAAGGAAACTTACGGTGAGCGCATTATCTCGGGTCGCTACCTGTGGTGTGACTTCCAAGATCGTGCGATTTAGCACCGCTGGAGTATCTTTTATGGGGTTATGTGAAGTCTATACAGATAACCCTGAGATGATTGATGCCTTGGAAGTGAATGTTCGGGGCGTTATTGATGACACGCTAGCCGAGTGGTTTGCATTGCTTGCTGTCATTCGGAAGGTCCGAGTTCAAATCCAAAAATTATAGAAAACTAATTTAAATAAAAAATTAAGTTAAATCTTCTAATTGCTGTCGCTCCTCGGCAGGGAACGTTATATTCTTTCTTGAAAACCACACCCTTTAGAATTTTTACAGCATCCACTGTTTCGACTTCAAAAAAAGTTGTAATGATTGAAAAAAAACTATATTTTATCTGCCGATATCCCACAGTGCAGTGTGGGGTCTATGATAGATTATTCTTTGCTTATGTGTTGTATGTAAGTATATTCATATAAATATTCGTTTTAATATGTACATATATAAAAGGCGTAGGTTGTTGTTTGAAGTTTGATCGATGATTTTTGTTAATTACTTTAAATATTTAAAAATAAAAATGAAAAATATTCCCAAGAGATGAGCGAAAATATTATATAAGTTTACCCAGTAAACCATTACGTTTGAGTTAGTCAGTCTATGAAACAGCGAATTTTTACTGTTTTCATTACTTTTGAAAATAGGAAAAAGCCAACCGAAACCATGTCTGTGACTGATTCGCACATACATTCGTAAGTGAAAAGGATGTGTTCATGAATTTTGGATGGCCACTCTACGTTGATCGTTCCTTTGTTGGCAACTGTCTTTGTTGTTCTGCGAATAGCTGCTGAGTCGCAAAAAAAATCGACCCATTTCTGAAGCGTATGGTGACTGGTGATGTAAAGTGGATCACTTACTATGTAGGTATATAAGTTCTTAGAATGCTATAGCTAGAGATTCCTTGGAAAATGAACCAAGCAGATGATAAGCTCTTGGCTGCAGTTAGATAAGCTATACACATATATATTTTCGAAACAGTTTTTAAGTCAAAAACAAAGATATAAAAATTAGCAAAAAAAACTTTAAAATTTAGAGCACCAGTAAAAAATCACAGTTCCTGGCGAGACACTATCGCTTCCTTCAGCCTGCACAAATAAAGAATTTGGCCGTAGGGGAGTAACTTCTAGTGGATGATTCCTTGCCAATCCCATCAAACATACAACCAAAACCTTCCTGGTCGTTAGTCCTGGCTTGGAGAATGTTCGTGCCGGCACACTGCCCTTCCAGAAGTAGCCTGATTTTGTTACGATTCAGAAGCGATTCGCGAATAGAAATACATCGAGCTTTTTCGTGTATCCAGCTCCTGGATTCAATCGAAACATTGCTCGCATGACTTTAGGCGACTTTTTCGACATCATCTATCTAACGCCTTTTAGGGTAATTCAACCGTACTAATAGAACCTCGCGTTCAAACCACTCAAGACTTCTATTATAAAATAGTGGATGACTTGTTACTTGAACAAAAATATATTTTGACTGGTGAAGCATCGGGCTAGAAATAAAAATTTAGAATAAAAATTCAATTCGTATATTTTTATTAGATTTAAATTAAAAGCAGAAAATATTCGAAAAAAGAATAGCAAAATTAAGTTTCATTAAAGTCTATACTTTTTTTTACAAAGCATGCTGAACAAACTGAGCTTGGGTAAAGCAAGCTAAAACGGCATGGAGGCAAATAGCAACAGTCACTCTGCGCTAAGAATCGTTGAAGTAGCAACGAATCCATAGAAAACAATCATCAATTTGCAAAAATTATGTTCTAAATAAAGGAAGAAGCGCAGATAAATATATGTTTCTAAGCATTTATATAGTATAACCATCTCTATATAAATACAAACGCCCAGTATATAGGTATATATGTTTGTAAAGAATACATAAACCTGCAAAGAAAGGAAAGGAAAGTATGAAATTTTCGTTGAATTTTATATACAGAGTCTCGCTGAAATACTTTCTGAATACCTACATTTACAACCAGACATACACACATATATAAATATATATTAAAGTATTTTTCCCATAAAGCTCCAACGCAGACTCATTACGATGGCTCACCACCGTCGTCAACACCGCCACTTCTTTCTACAATACAAGACATTTGCATAGAGCTTGCTCATTTATACAAACCTACAGAAATACATACTTTACATACAAACATATACACCCCACTTTTCACCTTGCATTTTGAACTTGAGTCTTACTTTTGAAGCTGCCGCCGCCCGACACTCTTTATGGTTCACCCGTAGGCGAATATTTTTTTCTTTTGTATATTTGTAACAATTGCTCGTGGGGGTCGATGTGGTGGTACACTCTACTCATTATATGATGTAGATTTGTGTGTTGGAGGTATTATGTGTAGATGTCGCGACACGCAGAGGTGTACGTTGATTCTAACGCGAATTTTAATAAATTTTCAACTGTGCACTTCATGAAAAATCAACTTACTAAGATTGCTGTTCGCTTGTTACCTCTTTGTACATCTCATTACATGATGTCACCATCAGACAACGCCAGTGGTTGTGTATACAACGCGTGAGAGAGTAGGGATGTTGTTGATATTCCATATGAAGTAATGAAATGTAGTTGTTTGATTGCATTAAGGGTTTAGGGGTAGTCAGGATTTTCAAAAAAAAATTTTTTTTTTTTGCATTTTCGTTAAGTATAATATCTTAAAAATAACCTCTGAAAATTTCAAGTTAATCCGATAATTCGTTTTTAAGTTATTCGACAAATAACAAAGAGAGCTCGGGCCTTTCAAAGCGCTGTGTGAAACTTTAAACGCGTTTTTCTCAAAACTATGTTTTTTGAACTGGTGACAACTGTAACTCGAAAACCGCTTAGTTGATTTTAATGAAATTTATACAGCTTGTAGAATACATAATAAACTCGGGCCTGATCGAAGGATTTTTATTTTGTGAAAAATTTCGATTTTTTAAGACCAATTAACTGTTGATTTTTTCCCAAAAATCTAGAAAAAAATTTCCTGAGGCCGCCATTTTGTTAATTTTTGAAAAAAAATAAAATCCTTCGATCAGGCCCAGGATTATTTATTTATAAAACTATTTTTTTTTATCCGATTGATTTCAGATGAATCTCCAAGGACTTATGATTGTCACCGCAAGGACCTTTTTTTGGAACTGGGTTAACACAGACAGCTGTAACTTCGGAAATAAATTTTTTTTTTTCGAAATTTTCGTGACTTCAAGTCAAAACATTGTTTAATAATACCATATCACTACTTTTGTAAAATAAAATTATTTAATAGCAAAAAAAAAATACTGAAAATTCTCATTTTTTCGTGCCTCTGACTACCCCTAACCCCTTAAAGCAATCTATTTTTTTAGTTTTTTTTTACTTAATTGATTATGTCTTTATTTAATTTAATTTTCCATAACTTAATTTATTTTATTGTTAAAAAAATATGAAAATATTAGTTATTGCAAATAAACAATGACAGTTGATTAATTCATTTGAAACGGTAACAATATATAACATTATAAAATAATCTTTTTATTTTTTATATTAATTTATATTTTTATTTTCTTCGCATTTCTTTTTATTCAGCTAATTTAATTATTTATTAATTTTATTTTTATTTCATTTTATTTTGTTTTATTTTATTTTATTTTATATTATTTTATTTTATTTTATTTTATTTTATTTTATTTTATTTTATTTTATTTTATTTTTTTTTATATTATTTTGTTTTATTTTATTTTATTTTATTTTATTTTATTTTTTTTTATATTATTTTATTTTATTTTATTTTATTTTATTTTATTTTATTTTATTTCATTTTATTTTATTTTATTTTATTTTATTTTATTTTATTTTATTTTATTTTATTTTATTTTATTTTATTTTATTTTATTTTATTTTATTTTATTTTATTTTATTTTATTTTAATTTATTTTATGTTATTTTATTTTATTTTATTTTATTTTATTTTATTTTATTTTATTTTATTTTGTTTTATTTTATTTTATTTTATTTTATTTTATTTTATTTTATTTTATTTTATTTTATTTTATTTTATTTTATTTTATTTTATTTTATTTTATTTTATTTTATTTTATTTTATTTCATTTTATTTCATTTTATTTTATTTTATTTTATTTTATTTTATTTTATTTTATTTTATTTTATTTTATTTAATTTTATTTTATTTTATTTATTTTATTTTATTTTTATTTTTTTTATATTATTTTATTTAAATATATTTTATTTTAATTTATATTATTTTATTTTAGTTAAATATATATTTTTTTTTATTTTTATTATTTTATTTTATTTTTTTTTTATTTTTATTTTATTTTATTTTATTTTATTTTATTTTATTTTATTTTATTTTATTTTATTTTATTTTAATTTATTTTATGTTATTTTATTTTATTTTATTTTATTTTATTTTATTTTATTTTATTTTATTTTGTTTTATTTTATTTTATTTTATTTTATTTTATTTTATTTTATTTTATTTTATTTTATTTTATTTTATTTTATTTTATTTTATTTTATTTTATTTTATTTTTTTTTATTTTATTTTATTTTTATTTTATTTTATTTTATTTTAATTTATATTATTTTATTTTAGTTAAATATATATATTTTTAATTTTTATTATTTTATTTTATTTTTTTTATTTTTTTTTTTATTTTATTTTATTTTAGTTTTTTTTATATTATTTTATTTGATTTTATTTTATATTATTTTATTTAATTTTTTTATTTTACTTTATTTCATTTTATTATATTTTTTTTTATTATTTTATTTTATATTACTTTATTTTATTTTGTTTTATTAATTTCTTTTTATCTTATCAAAATTGAAATACTAATGAAATTTTGACAAACACAATTGAAATTTGGAAAACTTCAAAATTTCATTCGAACAGTTGAGCAACGAACGAGTATCGAACTGCTCACAATCCTCGATACCCGGGTATCTAGAGTTCTAATATGTAGATATATTATTTATATATTATTTTATTTTTATTTTTTTTAATTTTTTTCGTCGTTAGAGTGAGTGAGGTGGTGGTAAGCTATGTAAAACCAGACTTCTAGTCTTTGTAAATTTGTTTCCCTGTTGAAGGTAGGAAGAATTTAATCCAAGTATGGCACGTTACGCTTCATGTACCTAGTATTCAATATACGTAAAGCTTCACTTATCACTATCGAGGTTGAACAGTTTCTAAATCAACTAAAGACAGAAGCATTTGAAAAACAAAAAAAATGTTTCCATATTTTTGGTTCCAATTCACTTGAGACATCTCCGCATCAGTTGTATTCGCATTGCCTGTTGAAATGCGACTGGCAATGCAATACCCACAATGTCGACGGACGAGCCCACAAATGCAATATATGTACATATGTACAATACATACATACTTAAGTGTTTACATATGTACGTGTGTGAGTTGCCAATGCCCACAACTTTGCTTCGGAACAGCCGACTTGGGGGTTGCTTGATTTTCATCGTGCAACAGGCATTGGAACGCCAACAACAACAGAGTGGAGTACCATCCAAACATATGTATGTATACATGAACCAAGTACATAGGCAGTTGTAAAGTGAAATTTGTTGACCATGCGCCGCCTTCGCTGTGCGGGGAGGAGCAAAGTTAATAATGCACTTGTTCGTATCGCAAAGTGTTCAAGTTCTGACCGAATTGCAGACAAAAAGAAATGTATGCCATTAATGTGCGAAGTTGTGGGTTGACATACATAAGTATGGTAAATAAATGCTTCAATGTAATGCAAAAATAATGGATTACTTTTTACTAGACTTATGTAATAGTGTACTTGGTATTCACATAGGTATATATATATGTATCTATATGGTATATTGAAATGGTCACTATTCGCTCTATTAGTTTCTAAAAATATTAATAAAAAAAACTTGCAATAAAAATCATATTTATAGGACGTGATTGCAGCCAGTAGGAATAATTTATAATTTATTAAAATCGAGATTTTGATTTTTGAAAAGTTTTAAGATATTACATTTGTTTCGAAAATGTTGGTTGTTTTTGAAAAAAAATAACGTATATTTTTGTTAAAAACATTTGATCGAAAATTAAACTCTTTTGAATTTTATTTAATTTTTTAAATTTTATTCGAATAATTTTTTTTTTTTTGTTTGAGGGACACAGTGCGCGAAAATTCAATTCCCCCTATGGGCGTTTTTTGTTTATACTCGTAGTATATTTATAATATGAACACATCAAACATGTTTGTGTGTATTAAAATCAATGTATATGCATACATATGTACATACATCCATATATATGGCAGACTTGCATATATTAGTCTACGCCGCGTTGCATTCACATTTGCACTGCTTGCATTTGTACATGCACACATACTTATGTACATACATGATGGGTTGGGTGGCGGCAGACGTTCAAGTGCAATGCAAAAAACAAAAAACAAAAAAAAAACAAATACAACATATCGCATTGATGGTGTAAAATCAGCCTACAGCAAAATCTGGACGCCTGTTACCATTCAGTACATGTTGTTACTCGATGTCGGACGTTAAACCGGCGACGTCGAACTCTTTTGATTTTGTAACATCATCAGCCAACCGACGACGACCAACCAGCCCCATCACATCCATCCAAGCAACCAAACAACCAACCTACCTACCAACCAACCATCGTTCACTGAACCTTGCGAATTGTGAAAACAGGTTTACGGCGGCCGTTTGACGTTTAAGAAAACCATTGCGGTGTTGTTGACTTCGGTGGAATAGCGGCGTTAGGCTTTGTGTGTAAATCTAATCTGTAATGCAGGAATAAAAAATTGAGACTTTTTTGCACATTTTGCTTTTTACAATGTGTTTGTTACGTATGCAAGTATACATACGTGTACATACATATGTAGGTACATAAGTCAATATATTTGTTTTTATTTTATTAAGGCAGCAGCTTGTGCTTGCAGTTTGCATTAAATATAGCGAAGAAAGTATGTACCATACCATACCATACATATACATATTCTCACTGCACCTGTTTGAGAGCGCAGCGCTGAGACACAGTGGGGCATAGATGACAACTTACTGAAATAAAAATCATTTTCTTATTATGACATCTTTTTATGTTGTCATATTCATGTAATTCATGTAATTTTAACATACATTTTATATACATATATATATGTACAATATTTTTTAATGTTTTAAAAAACTGTCAACCATTTTATATTATTTAACCATTTTGTAAAATTGTTTAGTTTTTAACAATCAGACAGACGAGCTGAGCTGATAATGAACTTTAAATGTTTGTAATACATATATAATGCCCGTTTAAAGAACAACAAAGTGGCTATAGCTGATGGCCTACCGGTACCACCCGCTGGTGGAAGCAGAGGAAGACGAAAACTTCCACTCCGTTGTAAAGATCAAGTGGAGACGGATATTAAATGCGATGCAATCTAATTGTAAGTCCTTTTGAAGACATCTACTATTTACCGGTTCTTCCATATCTAGAATTAAACTAAAAACTTGTTGTTTTATCAACCTATAAGCCAAAAAAGTATAGAGTTGGCGCTTTGTAACCTCTGAAGCTAATTTCGGCCAAGCTCCTCCTCCAATTTATGGTTTAACGACTAGATGTTTTTCCAAAAAAAGGGAGGAACCTACAGTTAAGTCTAAGTCGCCTTCGAATGGCCGATGGATTTTTGTGAGGAGCTTTGATTTATGTCAGAAATACAGTCGGAGGGCACGACGATCCCTGTTGAGGAGCGAGCCAAATTTGGAAAATTAATTATTACTCCTTACCGTGGACTTTGAGTTGACACATCTTTTCAATTTTATGAAATTTTATTATCAAAACCTTGAGTAAATATTAATCAAGAGTTGAGTTGAGTTGAGTTGATACGGCTGTAATCGGCTGCAAATTCCAACGCACTTAGACCAATTTGCCGCAATGAGGCTCCTATCTTCACCTTCTCAAATGTTCGAACAATTTCGTATGTCTTATAATGGAAACTCGTCCTCTTCTTCGTCCCTGCAGCTGCGACAGAAATCATTAGACTGATAGCCCATTCTTTTCCCGTGAAGCCCCATTACTATGCCTGTTGTTATGCTAATGGCGAACCAGTCTAGAAGCGTAAGATGTTTGGTGTCTGGCCCCTTTGCACGAGATCTCAGTCAGCCATTTAGTATTTGCTTTTTTGGTCAGTTTTAGCAAATAATTTCCCGCGGACAAAGAAAGGTAAGTCTGCATCGTGCGCATGGTTTATTGTGGATAGCTGGGTTTCTTCTCTCGCAAGTTCGTCTGCCGTTCAATTTGTTGGGATGTTCCCGTATCCGGGTACCCAGATCACGACAGTGTTGCATTTAGATGTGAGTTTGTTCAGATTGTTTGATAATGACACCATTTCAATGTACAGATTTGATGGCAACTTGACTATCGGAATATATCGTAACTAAATACAATTAATTCGGAAAGTATCGAAGAAGTTGTTCCAATTCTGATGTAGTAACTACTAGTGTTATTCGATGTCACTTTCCACAGCTGTTTTACACTATAGAGGCGTCTTGCTTTCGTGTTGCCGAAGGTGCTGTGTGGTGTGTTGTTTATTTTCTCATAGGTATTTTCTAGAATTTGTCGCATAATGAATTTTGATCAATGTCGGTTCTATCTGGTACAAATAAAGAAAGGTATTCCATTAAATATTCCGTATGAAAAGTCCAAGAACTGTTAAGCTCTTCATTCAAAACTATAAGTGAAAAAGAAAGTGGTTCACATTTTTTAACCAGAATTATGTGAAATCTTAGCTCTAAACTTCATAACTGATATTTATAGGAAGCTCCATATATTCCCAAATATCTACTTAGCTTGTCTTAAGGTAGTCCATAGTCTCACTTAAAAAAAAAGGGATACAAAAAATGTGAAGAAATTCTATTTAAGGGCACAACGAGGAGTACGAAAGCAGAACTTAGTAACCGCGAACAAAAATTAAAAAAACGAAAGTGAAAGCAAAAAATATTCGTGACACTTTTTTTGCAGAGCTCACTCAGTTCCTCACCGGTGGGAACGCCAACAACGAGCAAAATAAAATAATTAAATCACTAAAAAAAAAAAAAATTAAATGCGGCGCAAAATATGGCGACAAGTGCAAAGCGCTGACAGACTAGGTCGCTGAGACAAGTGTCACAGGGAGGGTGAGGTTGAGGCTTATGCAAATGAGTTGGTGGAATGTATAGAGTAGTGTTAGGCGAACGAGAGTCACATACAGTTGCGCTGTCAGTCAAACAAAAGTGCTGACACACCGAGTATTTGCACAGTGGTGTGGCTTAATAAAAATTCCAAACAAAATTTGTACGAATGCAAAGATTTCTGGCAATATTTTTCAATATAGACTACTGTTCTTGCGATTGAGTTTGTTAGTTATCAGTAGGAAATGTTGTTTTTGTGTGTCAGTAGACTTTTTCAATGAACGCCACAATCATATAAACATACATATCTATATACATATAGGTATATGTACAAATGCATGTTGTATTGTGCCAATGGTGGTTTCGTTGTGAGAGAGAAGAAGGCGGCGTGCAATTGAAACGCGATTTTCAAAAAAAAAAAACAAAAAAAACAAACAAACAGAAAATTACGTTTAATGAAAAATCAACTGTCACGAACAGCCTGTCAGCCTGTTCCCTCTCAGTACAGCGCGTTACTCGGTTGTGCTGCCGTCAAAACCATGAAAGCCACAGAAAAAATGTCTCAACTCAGTTGTTGTCAATGGTGACAAAAAATACAAAAAAATTGCAAATACAAATGCTATGGCTGTGCTATGCTTATATACATACGTATCTATTTGTTATTGACTAGGTAAATGATTTGTTTGGTGGGATATTTTTTTCTTCTAATACTGCAATACTTTTACTTGCAATTTGTATATTCGACCGTAACATGTTTCACAAGGTACAATTAATGTGAGCATCTAAGGTTGCGATTAGCTCACATGCATCCATATAAAGCTCACATATATAATAAATATAGGTATGTGTACAAGGGTGTTTACGGATTTCAAGAAGAAATCAAATCATTTAATATTGTGACCAAGAATTTGTTTAATTATGTTTAACAAATAAATTATGACAAGTGACTGCTGCGGCTGGCTCGAATAAACTCCAGCCAAAGCGTATATCATCTCGATCTTATCTGCGTAGACAAACGACTTCAAGTAACTATACAAAAAACAGTTCAGCGGTGTTAAATCGCACGATCTTGGAGGCCACGACACGAGTTAATGCGCTCATCCAAGGTTCCCTTCAATAAATGGACTGTTTAGTTGGCTTCATGGCTTGCAGCGTCGTCTTGCTGGAACCAAAGATCGTCCATATCAAAATCCTCCAATTCAGACACCGAAAAGTCATTAATCATGGCTCCATAGCGTTCCTTTTCTTGACTCTAACATTATAACAGGCTTCATTTTTGAAGAAATATGAACCAAAGATTCCCTCTGCCCATTAAGAACACTAAAACAGTGATTTTTTGAGGATGCAACGGCATTTCAACAATGGCAACCAAAAGTCGAATCGATGACCATATCATATTGCGCGCGATGGCGAACGAACTCATGCGGGTCTTCTTCGATACCTCGCACTACAGCATGAATAGCGTCTTCAGTGCGCATTATCCACTACAGTATAGGTGTTGCGAAACCAATCCATGATTGCTCGCAGTACCGAGGATTGTGGCGATCGAGCTGTCCTAGCTGTCCAGCTGGGATATACTATTTGAAGCGAATGTGGGTTAGGCCACAGAATGTGGATTATGCCATACCCATCCGATATTTTTTCACTCCACAAAGCTTTACTATTTATATTGTAATTTTGTTCGTACTCATGAGGAAAGGAATATGTGAACCAAGTTTCATCACAATATCTCAATACTTATTCAGGCTATTGATGCCTTAGAGCAAATAATCTAGCATCTTCCACGCAGAAGTGTTCGTCATTACCTCATACTCAAAAGATAGACCGTTAATCAACATATAGTAATTTCCAAGGACTTCCAGGCTGCACTGATGGACAATTAAATCACATATGGTATGGGAAAATGGCGGAGATCCAAATGAAGTGAGAGAACAAAAACAAAGTTCGGCTCATCAGGGTTCCGGGGCGAACCGGTATTGATGGGAATGAAATAGCAAATAAACTTCCGAAAGAAGTGACTTCAGTCTCGCCTGCGGGACCAGAACCTTCTTCTCTATAGGTCCTCATAGAATTATTAATGAATTAAGAAACGAAGAAAAGAGAATAAGAAACAGGTATTGGTATACTAGAAACAGGATAAAACAATAAAAAAAGCCTACAAAACTCGAAGATTTATAAGTATCATTCATATCATTTCTTACAGACTAAGCAAAGATATGCAAAAAATTGGAATCAGCCCTGACGACCGACGACTCTCCTAAACAGCTTCAAAGTCTGAATTGACGGCAAACAAGGTGAAACTGAGTGTATGGTGGGATTGGAAAAACTCACAGAATGGTCCATTCTGTCTATATGGCTGCTTTCAATAATCAAATAGCCTACAACAAGCTCTTCAAAAAATAAAAAAGCGTCCTAAATTGAACAAAATTTTTGTTTCGCATTTCTTTCAAATTTGACTTAAATTGTGCCCAACCTATATAATTCGAAAAAGGTGCGATATAACTGCATTATTCTATTGTCTAAGATCGAACATAATTAAAAGTCCGGTATCTCGTAATTTTCGGTTCCAATCAAACTTTACTCCAGCCTTCTTATCGCATTGCCATGAACCGAGTATCTAAGTATTTTCTATTGTATTTCAGTGAGAGATTATTGCAGCTATAAAGTATGTATGTATGTATGTTAGTATACAAAGCTGTTCAACGCAATTACCATATATTATTCAGTGCAAGAAGGGGTGATGACGAGTGGATGTGCACAAATTGCAATTGCAATGCAAAGTTCGAGAGCACTTGCTGTAAAATCAACTTGCTTCGGTTCTCTGTTCGCCTATGCCCAGTCAGTACAACTTGTTACTCGATGCCGACGTCAAAGGAAGCCGCAAATTCATTTTTTATTATCGGTTGCTAATGATTTATGTACATACCTATATATGTATGTAGGTGTATACAAGAGTATCGATAATATTAATTTTGACGGAGAAGCAAATTGATAAATGGGAAAAAATTTCCATAAAAATATATAATTTCGCACCGCAAAAATTTTGTGCCACTTTTACACAGTGTTACGGTAAAAATAAAGAAAAAATGTGTGAAATTATTTTATTTATGTGAAAAAAAAAAGAATTATTTATAATGCATTGCTCTAAATAATTTAAATGTTCGCCGGTTGCTAAGTGCTTGGGCTCGGCGTTTTTAAAATGAGAGCATAACAATCGTCTGCATGTGCATATGTAAGTACAGAGTTATCCATTTTGCGCTTTCGAAATTAAACGTAAATAAAATGCATTTAAAATAATTTGTTCATAAAATCCTTTTTTTATTATAAGGTTTAAACTTTGGCATTATACATAGCATAAAATAAAATAAAATTAAATAAAAATAATTTAAAAATATAAACTAAAATAAAAATAGAAAATTAAATTATATAAAAAATAGTAATATTATATATAATAAAATAATATAAAATTAACTACAAAGAAATAAAATAAAATAATTAAAATATAAAAATATAACGAAACAAAACAAAATAATATAAGAAAAATTAAATAAAAAAAAATTAATAATATAAAATAAAAAATAAAATAAAATAAAATAAACTATAATATAAAATTGTATGTCAAACACTATATCATTCCAATGACCCGCAATAAAGCCACATTCGCTCGTGTTGTAAGGCCTGTGGCATTATCTTGTTGAAACTACATATTGTCCAACTCATGTTCTTCAATTGCAGGTCAAAAAAATCGGTTATCATACGATCATAACGCTCCGAATTTATAGTGACAGTCTCACCGTGGTCGTTTTGAAAGAAGGAAGTTGTACTCACACCTACGGACCAAAGAGCGCACCAGACAGTAAGTTTTTTCGAGAAATAGCGACCTCTTCTCAAATATTTGAGTATTCTTTGAACCTCAGTTGCGACAGCTTTGCTTATTTACGTATCCCCTGTGTGAAAAATGTGCCTCGTCGCTGAAAAAAAGTTTTGTTCGAAAAATCGCCTTCCAGTTTTGTGTTTTGGATTTTAAATGGTTGTAGGTGTATGTAAGTCTAAGACAAAAATACGCCGTGATGTGCCCTAAGAATGTTTCGGCCCTTCGGAGCGTCGACAAATAGACACATTCGGGTCTTCGATTACACTTTCATTTATTTTAGTAGCAATATTTGAGGTGGAACGAGCAAAACGATAATACACAGGCCTTCGAATATCTGTAGCCAATACAGTCTCTTTAAATTTCTTTAATATTTTGCCAATTGATTGAGTCGTTGGACGATTATACGCAACCATAATCTCTTCTTAAAGCACGAATCACCAGTTTTGTAGCAGGTTCTAACGTTTTTAACGCTATTTGCGGTTATTAAGCTATTCATTTTCATGATTGCCTGACTTTTAACTTAAACAAAAATTGTTTGGTTTGACAGTTAAGTTTGATAGATGTCACAACACAGCCCGATAGTTTTAAAACCACAAAATGGATAACCCTATAATCGTTTTTTTCGTAAATTCGTGGTCTCTAATCGTTTCTCTTCGCGAAAAACTTTTTAAACGTTCCTGTAGTGGAAATTGGAGGGGCAGTTCGGTGGAAAATCACCTAAGCGGTTACAAAGCGCCAATTATGTGTAAATGAACGTATATAGTGGGAAATATCATCAAGCAGTAATTTCGAATAGTCGTGTGAGGGATTTTTGAACCTGCCTTGAAGTCGATAAATTCATAGGGCACTTGCCGTGGAAGTTCGTCTCTTAGATAAGTTCTTCTTCTTTTTTGTCATATAAACTGGTTACCCGATTATAACCGAATCAACAGTAAAGTGACAGTCTTATCTTCTTTAAGCCATTCGGCGATAATTGGAAATACCGAGTAAAATCAGTTCATCGATTCCACCTGTGGGAACTGCATCAGAAACATTTAAAGCTGTAGTTTTTTCGTCTATCTGGGCGAGTAGCTGGTATCTCTGAACTCGCTGAACTATCTCAATATTGTTTTGTCCTTTGCGTCATTCACCGCCACGCATATGCAGAGGACCACAAATCTACCGCAAATAACCTGTCTGTGGAAGCCTCTCCGACTTTTGCTCGGGTCCACGTTTCGGCACCATAAAGCAGGAAAGGAATGATGAGCGACTGGTAGAGTTGGGTCTTTGTTCGTCGAGAGAGGACATCTCAATTACCTACTCCATTCAAAGTAGCAGCTGTTGACAAGAGTAATTCTCCGTTGGATTTTAAAGCTGACATTGTTGTTTTGCTTGAGGTTGGTTCCAAGATAGATGAATTTATCTACAACTACAAAGTTGTGACTGTCGCTGACTGCTTGTTCGATTATAGCAGAAAGGTAGTCTTGACTCATTCGCCTCGCCTCTTCATCCAGTCTGAAGAAATCAGTAACTGCGTTGTTGTTGAGGTGTTTTTATACAATGTAAATAAGTAAATAACACTAACAAAAAAATATATACATACATATATATATATATATATTTTTCGCTGTGTAAAAGTTTATTATGTCCACATACATACATACATGTGTACATAAATATGTATGTAGAAGCGAGTATACTACGTTTATTTTATTAGAATTGGCCATAACAATCGTTGTCTTGGCAATGCGCATTCTAACCCCAATAAAGTCGGATATTTATGATATAAATTTTCTAGAGGAATTATATATATATATGTGCATACATACATATATGTTTCTATACTGATATTTCGAATACGACATCGTAATAACGTTAACACGGTGGAGAGTTTTAGCAAAGCGTTGTGTACATATGTTTGTACGTGGGTATATGTACGAGTATATGCACAATTAGAAGTGCATTCCTACATACAAACATATATATAAGTATTTATATGTACCTATGTACACATACATACATATCCGATTTGTAAGTAACTGTATTTGTGGGTAATGCAAAAAATTGACTTTTTTTACCTGATATGTATGTATATAGAGTAGAAATTTCGGCCTGTAGGGTATATAATTCTTTTAAATCACCAAAGCAGTGTGTCATAGAGCAAAAAGCTCATAAAAAAAACAACAACAACCAATTTACTCACTATGTGTTACACGTAAATATGTATGTACATAGCTTTACTTGTAAATATGTATACGTGTATGTATGTATCCACGCCACAAATGAGATTGAAAGCAACAGCTAGCAGTCATGATGACGCGTCAGACGTCAACCATCAAAGCGACAATTTTTATGTGAAGTGCCAGCAACAACACAAACAAAAACACAAAACAAACCATAAAAGTCACATAACGGTTACAAAAAAAAAAAACAAAAATTGTGAATTTAGCAAAATTAGTAGCTCGTGCATAGGGGAACTGAATTTATGGTACATATATACGAGTACATACAAATGTATGTACGTTCATATATGTATGGTATATGTACGAGTATATACATACATACCTACTCACATATTTTTTTTTGTCTCCTCATGGGGTTGGGGTAAAATTATGAGTTTCATTTTGCGGAGCAAAAAAAAAATACTAAATCGTAAAATGCCAGTAATTGTTGAGCACAGTGGTATTAAATTGTTGGAATAAGTGGAAAAATTCATGACGAAAACATTTTTTTTTCCACCATTAATATTCCTTAATAATTATGCATATATTTCTAAAAATACGCAAAAAAAATTAAAAAAATTTGACGAATCTCTCTTTTTAAATTTTTCTACAAAAATAATTAATTTAAGTTTTATGTTTCAAAAAAATCTAAAATTTCGTTTAAGCAAATGCAGAATGTGTCATCTGTGGCGGAAGCATTTGAAACTTGAATAGTTCCGCCATTTTTAAAGGTATTGACATACATACATATATACATATATATATATATCATTTCAGTCAATTTTGTGCCATGAATTAACTCACACCGTTATAACGAGCTCCATGGTGATGGTGAGTTTTGGTTTAAATTAATGAACAAAACTGCAACTTTTGCGCCGATGGAAATCGTTGTGAGAAATTCGTGTAGTCTCTTCAAAACTATCATCTTCAAGACGTCAATAAGTAGTCTCCATGCATCAAATTTTTCTGAAAATCTCAATTCTCGCATATGCCCAACAGAAAAAAATAATGGTCAAGTAAAAAGTAATCTATTATTTTTGTATTAAATTTAAAGCTTTATTTACCAGGTTTCCCCTGAGGCCAATTCTTCACCAGCCAAATAATCACCTGGTGCAAGGTCCAGATCATAAGGTGATGCATAAGAACCTTCAAACCAAGCTCTCGTAGCTTCTGGCTAGTCACTATCGATGTGTGTGTGGTCTAGCGTTGTTCTGATGAAACTCAATTCTCCTCTTATACCCTCAGATAATCAAATTACTGACTGTACAGGTACTAATTAAGTGCTTGGCAGTGAGAGAGCAGCTAATACTCGATGATTCCTTGCTAATCCCATCAAAAAACACAATGAAACTTACCTAACTGCCAATCTTGGCTTGGATATAGTTTGTGCCGTCTCACTGCCTTTCAACCATGATCATTTTCGTTTGACTTATAGCAATAAGTGTTCCACCTTTCATCAACAGTTTCACTATCTGTTCCAAAAATGTGTCGGTTTCGTTACGATTCAGCAGCGAGTAGAAATTCGGTCCATGAGTTTTTTTCCCGTCAACTGGTATGGCACCCTTACAGTGAGCTTCTTTATACCATATATTCAGCCTTTCTCAAGTGCTTCCAAACCGTTTTTTTTTTTTTTGGGTAATGTTTAACCTTTGGCCTTTCACTTCGAACACTGTGGAGCATATTTTACATCCAAATTACCGGAATGAAATTGGCATAACCAAAATTGTACATGATTGACTGTTACAGTATACGGATGAAGTACCCGAAACACAGCTGATGAAAGCTCTGTAGGAAAAACACCCTCAACATTAACCCATCCACATCAAATAATGCTCGTCCAGATGTGGCAGATCCAGTGAAGACATTGAATTAGGAACTTCTAACCCACCCACGGTATTCCCGAGATGTTGGCATTGCTCTGTTGGAGCTACTGTTCACATCATACGAAGACAAAAAAACTTGGGTTGATTCGTGGATGGCCACGAAGAGTTCTCGGTGAGAGAGGGAGCAAAGTATTTGTTGTTCTTACTTTTTTTAAACAAAAACCGGCGGAAGCCTATTTGTTTTGCTAATATTATAGGTATTATCTATTTGAATATATTTCGATTTAAAATTTAATTGAAATCTCGCAATCTGCTCAACAAATGACGGATAATTTTGAAAACCACTCTTAGGTATAAATGAAATTTATTTTCTATAAAACGAGATGCTCTCATTTTGAAAAAAAATTAAATAATAATAATAAAAATAAAAGCTGAACTCCAGAACAAGTTTAATTTAAACAACAACAAAAATCAAATCCCAACCTTGATTAAAATTTAGGTCAATGACTGCTTTAAGCCAAAAAAAAAATCCCGTTGCTTATATGTACATATTAAAAATGCATTTAATTTTTTTTTTTATTTTTTTAAACATTTTATTATTTTTTATATATAAAACTTTATAAGCCACTGTATATTTGTATTATAAGATTGTTTGTATGTCTGTATGTATATACATATGTCTGTATGAATGTCTGGCCGGTGCCGCTTTGAAAATTCAAGTCTGTTTGTATGTATGCATGTGAGACTGACTGTCTCGGTATTTTTTTATGGTTAATTTGTAGACTTAAACACGGCTGACTGTTTGTATGTATGTAAGTAAATAAGTATTTTATGTGTGTGTATATATGTTTATTTGAATGTATGTATGTATGTATGTATGTTTTTATGCATTTTATATGGGGGATCGTCGTTGGGCTTTTGCTTTTGCTTTTGCTTTTGTAGCTCGTCATAAAAGGAGGTGGAAGGCGGCAGCGTATGGCGCGCTATGGGGTGGTATGCGATATACAGTTGTATATCTGTATGTGTGTATGTGTGTGTGTGTGTGTGCGTTTGTTTATTTGTCGTCTGTCATGGCAACGCGAATTTTAGCAAAATGCTACACTTTATGAAAATTCAACCTACAAAATAAGTCTGCCAGCCTGTTACCATTCAGTACATCTCGTTACTCGGTGTCGACTCTGTCATCGCCACTGGAAGTGCTGAAGATAATGCGAGCGAGTCTCTATCATACTACTTTAATCGATACAAACAACTAAGAGGAATAAATGAATAAATGCATGAATGAATGGAAATTTTTATGGTTGCATGGCTTGAGTATATTTCAGTCACTTCTACTCAAGCATTAGTAGTGTCTGAGTATACCCCAAGTGTAATTACATTATGTATACTTGTGCAATATTGCCTGCACATTTCTTGTTGCTGTTCTTTTTATAAGCTTGTTGTGGTCTTTGATGAAATTTATGGTAAGCACAACAAATTTGTGCTATGGTGATAACTAGGTATGCCAGGACGTCATTCTAAATAAAATCAATTTTCACTTAAACTCAATTTTTCTGAAATTGTTTTGTATCATAATATATACATACATATATATATATTATTAGGCTTTTTAACCGCCGAACCGACTTTCTGCCGGGCTCCTCATCTAATACCAGGTTGAAATTTGCCGGTTTTTTCGCTAAAGAAAAAACTTAATTTTCAGAGAAATCTCAAAATTTTTTTATTCAAAGTATTGACCATTGGTTTCTACACATTTCACCCATCTCTCAGGCAAATTATGGATACCATTCCCAAAAAACTTTTTCTCTTTCGAGGCAACCATTCGACAAGCCATTTTTCGACTTCTTCAAAATTAGCGAAGCTCTGCTCTGCAAGGGAGTGTCCCAACGATGCGAAAAGGTGATAGCCGGACGGGGCGAGGTCTGGAGAGTACGGCGGGTGCGATAATATTTCCCAATTAAGTGTTTTTAATGTGTCTTTCAAAAGTTTAGCGGTATGAGTCGGCGCGTTGTCATGTTGCAAGATAACTTTGTCATGTCTTCGGGCCCATTCCGACCGTTTTTCGATCAACGCATGATTCAAATTGATCATTTGTTGTCGGTAGCGATCCGTGTTCACCGTTTCACCAGGTTTATAACTACTCGTAGTACACCACACCACACTGGTCCCACCACACACAGAACATTGTCTTACGGCCAAAGCGATTTGGCCTTGCAGTCGATGGGCCAGCTTCACCAGGGGAAAGTCATGATTTTTTTCGTTTCGGGTTCTCAAAATAAATCCATTTTTCGTCCCCCGTGACAATTCGATGCAGAAAAGATTTCCTTCCGAATCGTTGAAGCAGCATTTCATAAACGGTTTTTCGATTTTCTATTTGTCTATCATTCAGCTGGTGTGGCACCCATTTTCCATACTTCTGGATCTTTCCCACGGCTTTTAAACGTTGGCAAATTGCTCCTCGAGTCACATGTAGTGTTTCTGCCAATTTTTTTTGCGAGCTTCAGCTGCTTTTTTCTTTTGATGAAATAAGAAAAGCAACGAATGCCGCAAATGCGATTTACTTGGAACGAAACTCGACATATTCACTGAGGTAAACAAATATGACGCTATTATTTTGGCGGAATGTGACTTGCGAATTTTTGTAGGTTAATGTCAATAGAAAAAAATTACATACATGCCAAATCATAGAAATTTATGCATATTGCTAGCGACATCTACTAGTAAAACCGGCACACTTCAACAAACACATCCGGCACAGCTGTTTCTGAAATATTATCTCCTCAAGCTAATTAAGGTTAAATCAAGAGGTGCAGCACATAAATTTGACAAGTTAACGAAACGCTGGAGCAGTACCTCTATGAGCCCTCAGACGATTGAGGAATTGTATCTTTCAGAATGCCTCAATCTCCACCCAAAGTATGGATGAAACGAACTCTTTGCTAAAGGAATATGCTAGGAAGCACAATTAACCTACCTAATGGATTCGGCCGCTAGCGCTCAGGTCATCAATCAACTAACCCTAAAAAGGTAAAAATAAATCCATTATGTTTTCAGTAGATGGCTTTAGTGATCTGTATCTCGTGTTCTGTAAGCGCGTTCGGATTACGCTAGATGGCGTTGGAAAGAGGATATTTTGTACCAAAAGAGATAAAGGGATAAGTGTTGATCACTTTACTCAGTGATGTTTGAGCACATGTCAAAGATGGCCACCGGCGAGGGAAAAAATTCGCTAAAATCTAAAATTTTTCTTTGATAAAGGCGAAAACGCAAGTCGGACAGCTGAAAATGTGGACAGTGTTTATGGTCCTGTTGCTGTAACAGTCAATCATGTACAAAGAGAAAAAACTTTATGAACCGAATTTTCAACTGCGAATCATTGCTGAATCGTAAAGGGAGGGTTGCTGGTGATGAATAGTGGATGCCTTAAGCAACATCAAACGAAAACGGTCATGGTTGAAGGGCAGTGAGCTGGTACAAACGGTCATCCAAGCCAAAATTAATGGTTTTGCTTTATTTGTTTGATTGAGTTGGCAACGAATCATCTATTATGAGGTACTACCCTACGGTTACTGTCAGCAATTGGACCATTTGAAGGGCAACAGGAGGGGAATTTTGTTTCCTTAGGATAACGACAGACCACACACATCGATAATGGCTCGGCAGAGGGTCCGAGAGCTTGGTTGGGATGTTCTTATGCATCCATCTTATAGTCCGGACCTTATACAAAGTGATTACCAGCCGTTGCTGTCTGTGGTGAATGTTTTGCCTGCTGAAGAATTGGCTTCAAGAGAAGCTTGTGAATATCGATTGTCCCACCCAATGTTTTGCCAGAAGGACAAGGGTTCTTATGAGAGAAGCATAATGACATTACCTTCAAAATGGCTAAAAGTTATCGAGCAAAACGGTGTATATTTGACATATGTAAATCGGATAATTCTAACTATGGTAAATAAAGCCTTCTCGGAAAAAAATAATGGCTTACTTTTTACTAGACCTATATTTTTATGCGGAGATTTTTTTTTGAAGATTTTCGTTTTTTGCTTAAAACAGGTTATGGGATTTTATATCGGCGGTATTACATTTTTTTATCTGAAATTATTTAAGAAAGCTTTTTCTGATTTTTTTAAATATAACTGTATTAAGAAATATAATAAAATAAATATCTGCGTAGTTTGAATTTATTCAATTTCTTGACTTTCCTTTACGATTCAGCAAACAATACCAGCCAAGCTACTAGAGATATATACATACATATGTACATATGAACATACATACATATGTATGTATATTAAGACTACGCGTATTTCTGTATGTACCATCAGCCTTATACAATACATACCTATGTAGCATTAAATGTATGAATTTTGTGTGTTTTTCTGTAATGGGATCAACATTGGTCACAACAACAACAACAAAAAAAGGAATGAAATCAAAAGCAAACCTTGCAACATCAACGAAATTGTGGCGCGCAGAATTAAAGCTTGCAACGGGGCTAACCACTGCGATGAAGTATGTACATATGTATGAATGTATGTACATACATACAAGTATATGTACACACCAACCGTTGTTGACAATGAGGAAATGTGCACGATTGCAGATAAAAGGCAAGATTGTTGAAGAGGCATAAAATACATGCTTACATACAAACGAGTATGTATGTAGATACGTATCTACCCATAGAGAAAACGTGGTAAGGCCAAGCAACAGAGCCGACTTGCAACCACGTTGCACAATACGAGTATGTACAGCCGTCACGTGCTGAAATCGTGAGTGTACATTCAGACACACATACACTTGTACATACAAACATACATACGCTAGCACATACGAGTATGTCCAACCTACATGATTATATGTTGCTGGGCTTTGTGGTTTTTGTGGTTGTCTCGGCGTTGCAAGCAACATGCCTGCATGCCTCAGCAATTACGTACAAGTCTACATACATATGAACGTATGTGTGTACATATGTTGGTACAAGCATATTAAATTATGTGTTGGTAGGCTTACATTGCAATTTAGCTGACTGGCTGCCATATACGAGTATGTACATACACACATACATACACACACTCGTATGTTCGTTTGTTTGTTAAATACTTTTACGTGTTTACTGTTATGCGACAATTTTCCACTGCTGCGGACAGACATACCACATACATACATACATACATACATATACATAGCACAAGGGAAGTCTGCGAGACGTCAGACGGTTGGGCAATCGCTTGCTTGGAGCTTGAGCAAAAAAAACACGCTCTCGGTTTTATGAAAATTTCAGCCTTCAACATTTTGCTGTTCGCCTGTTCCTATTCAGTACACTCGTTACTCTGTGATGATGTCAACAACGGACGAATCGGTCTATATAATAATAATGAATGGATATTACTGTCATTGACAACAACAACGACAACAGCAACAAGCATGAAAGTAAAAATGTCATCATGACGACGACTGATGAATGCGAGTTGATGAAGAGCGGCTTAGCTCTGAATGTTCATAAATATGTGTATGTATACATACATATGTATATGTATATATACGAGTATATTCATAGTAAATGAATGATCTATTCACATTGAGAAGAAGGTCTTGGAAAACTTACACAACTGAGAGTTAGACATGTTTTGTTAGTAGACAGAGCAAGAGATTATACTTTTTATACCCCTCATGAACATATATATATATATATATATATAATTGGCGCTTTGTAATCGCTGAAGCGGTTTTTCGGCCGAGCTCCTCCTCCAATTTGTGGTTTTGCGTCTCAATGTTTTTCCAACAAATGGAGGGACCTACAGTTTACACGTATACTAAGCCGCGTCCAAACGGCTGGTGGTTTTTTTACGAGGAGCTTTTATTTCATGTCCGAAATACACTCGGAGGGGTGGACATTTTATTTAAATTAATTTTCCATAACTTCTGGTGACCCCAACATCCAGGGAGTTGAACCCGAGCCTTCCGAATGCCAGTACGCAATGCTAACCACTCGGCTATCGCGGCCGACATGAACATGAAATGGTATATTAACCTTAGTCCGGAGTATGTACATAAGTATATATGTAAGTATCAGAAGGAGCAGAGATAGACCAATTAAAATTAATACGAATCGGATCAGAATGACGAGTTGAGTTAATTTAGCCTTCTGTTTGAACGTAAACTAGTCCCCCACTAGTACATTTAAACGATCATTTGTCGGAACCGGTCAGGTCGGACCAGTATAGCATATATTCGATTTTCACATTTGAAATCGGAGGACTATATCAGAAAGCTCCCGGATCCCAAATTTTTTCGCATATATTATAAATGAGTTTTTTGGGTCGAAAAAAACGCCCAAAAAAAGCTTCTGAAAGCATGACTTTTTTATACCACACACTTATATACAAATGAACATTGTCAGCGAAAAACGTCCAAATCGGAAAACTTTATAATATAGCCTCCTTCTCCAACCGATTTTGCAAATATGAAAATTAACATACTCAAATAAAAATCCATAAATTTGATTGGTATTTCGTCACAACCGAAAATAGCTCTTCTTTCCTGTTCCAAATAAAAAAAATAACATCTTCTCTAGTAGTAAAAATTATCACAGAGCATTTGATACTGTGATCTTGCCTCCAGAAACTAGGAAAAGTAGAAATGTCAGAATGCAGGGCAATCTCTCATAGTTTTCCATTTAATATGATCGTTCTTAACAAGTGTGATTTTAATTATACATTTAGTTACAGAATTATTAAGATTCATGATTCGATTTCACTCAAGTTAAATGCTCTACATTCTTTCCAGGGAATGTGTGAACCAAGTTTCATCAAAATATATCAATCCTTGCTTGAGTTATAGTGTACAATGGCGAACGGACAGACAGATATGTCTAAATCGATTTGTCTCGTTGTTCCCCTATAACTCATTTACTCGTAAATCTCAGCTTTAGTATAATTATAAGAATCGTACCTAGCGATATTCTTCTCAGTTGATACTCTATATTCAGGTCGGCCTGTTCGTCTGTGATGTATTTTTTCGGATATTCCATTTAAATCCACCTTTGCAGCACTTAGTCCATAAAATAAAACAAAAAAAATCTTTTTGTATTTGTTCGTAATCTTTATCCTTTTTTATCTTCTCTACATAATCGCCATTGATTTCAATACATTTCTTAAGCCTTTAGATCCACTTCTGAAAACAATGTTCAAAATCTTGCTTTTTAATCTTATCAAGTTCAGCATTAATCCCATTAATTATAGAATATTTCGAAGGTCTGGTTCTGATAAATGAGTCTAGTAAAGTCTATATACTATTACTTATCGCAAGATTGCATAAGAAATTGAAAGGTTTTCTTTTTAAAAGCCGTGCGCCACCTATAGCCTAACGGTAAAAGTTTTAGTTTAATATATACTATTTAAGAAACAATTAAATGCGGTCGCCTCTCTTAATAGCTAGTTTTTATCTTCAAAATAAACTTGGACATAAAAATAATACCTCTTTATATAAGGCCATCTATGTTATGGATAGAGCTTAATACTGTTCACCATATAGTTTTCACCATTCATGTATTTGAAGAACACTTAGAACAAGGCTTAGGAAGCGCTACGTTCGGCAAGTTAATTGTCAATTAACACTCGACTGCCTAAAGCTCACAGAAACACCAGGGTTAGTGATGTTCAGATCCCGGGTATGGCCGCCTTAAATATATAAAGTATAAACTTCTTACACATTATATTTATTTCGATTCATTACCAAAAATTCATAGCTTTTTCAGCATGATTTTCGCGCTGACTTGTCTGTTTTGGTTCATTTCGCTTCTTTGAGTTTATTTATTATTATTATTTTTAATTTAATTTTTTTTTTATAGTTCAAAGCTCACATTTTGAAGTCTAAGCAAATGTTGTAGTTTATGAATGAATTCATTCTATTGTCTTTTTACTGCGCAACGAGAGTACTTAACGGCACCGCCTCTCTTAAGTTCTGCTAGCCTATTCCCATTAAGTACAGCTCATTACTCAGTAATATATTTTAAGCAGCTCGGAAACAACGCAAGAAGTAGTGTAAAAACGTCAGACACAATCGTTTGAAATTCAAAGAAGCAATAAAAAGGTAGCTACCATATATTAAAAATACTAAGTACTATGTTACTTGAAAACATGAAAAAAGCAATAAAACATAGACAATGAAACAGTAAATGATAAGAGCTCACGAAAGAGAGGCATATATTGTAGTTTGAAATGTTTCTAAAAAAAGAACCATAATAAATTGTTCAAATATACACATAAAACTATTTTCCTTATTCACACACTACAGCTAATGTAAAGGGTGTTTTTTCGGAGTTGGTATTTTTAACAGCTGTTACTTGATTTATACTCTGTTTGGCCCGTATCGTGCGCAGGGGCCAATATTCGATCGACTTAATCGTCCAGCAGTATCGGTACTCTAGGCCCATAATATGTATCATCAGAGAAGCCGTACAGTATCAAAGAAAATCCATATGGGTCCGCGTGTAACTATTGGAGCTGTGCTCATTTACTTTATGGAAGATTCGGCCGCCGTAGCCGGGTGGTTAGCACTGCGTACTGACATTCGGAAGGCTCGGGTTCAAATCCCGCTGCCACCAACATCCAAAAGTTATGGAAAATTAATTTAAATAAAAAATTAAGTTAAATTTTCTAATTTCGGTCGACCCTCGGCAGGGAATGTCCACCCCTCCGAGTGTATTTCGAACATGAAATAAAAGGCTCCTCGTAAAAAAAAACCATCAGCCGCTCGGAGGCGGCTTAGTATAAAGTGTAGGTCCCTCCATTTGATGGAAAAACATCAGGCATCAATGGGGTTCCAAGTCACAGGAACATAAAAGAAGAAAGTTTCAGGAAGTACCCAGCAGATCGTGCCAAATATTGAGCGCATTGATATATTTATATATATATATATATTTTTTTTTGTGCCTCAAGGAAACTTCTACTAAAGGAATATAGGTATGTGGACAAGCAGCAGATGGCGAGCCAAACTGGCGCTTTATCGGACAAAACAGATTACAACCCGTCCACTGCGTTCAGAAAAAAAATATTGCTGTTGTAGCTCATACTCTGCTCGAATAGCCCTCAACACTTCTTTGCGCAGGATTTTACAATAAGACCTCTGAAGGTTTATTTAGTCCGTTTTGGTCCATGAACTGATGCCGCATGACCATCCAATGCGATTTCGCTCAATGGAATCAAGATAGTTTGGTAGAAGCTTAACATTTTTTACCGAAAAATAACATTTTCCAATTGAAGAAATTTTCCCTCCGGCAAAACTGCCACACTTGGCGCTCAGAAAACCTATGCGTAACCATGGAAAAACTATTGCATTTTCAACGAATGACTGTTTGGTGTGGTATGCGTATCCGGCCCCAGACCAGACCGATAATGCCGGTGCTGTTATCGTCAATACCGATCGTTACCATGCCATGCTCAGAGATTGAAGAGAATAACATAGACAATTGGTGATTTCTACAGAACGGCACTATGGATCACAATGTCAACGCATGGCAACCACTATTTGACTATGTTGGACCATTTTTTGTGGGGACCGTTAAGAGTACGTACTACGCCAACAATCCAGAGACAATTCATGACCTCAACATACAAAAATTAAGTTTCCATAGCAGTCCTAGATAACTACAAAATCGAAAAAGTGTTGAACAATTGGGTCGATGTACAGAACAGCGCAGCCTATGCAAGATCGGTCGAGGCAGCCATATGAATGAGGTAGTGTACCATCACTAACCGGAACGTTGAGTCATTTTAGTAAAGAAAAAATCATTGGAAAATATTTATCCGATTTTTTTTTCTCTAAATATTTTGAAATGCAGATGTTTCGTGATCCACTCGTTACAATAAGGACAATGAGCTGCCTTCAGGAATATTTTACAGCAGCGGTGAGAACGATGAGGAGGAGACAATTTTTCCTCTATTATGTGACTGTCCTACATAGGATAGGTTTCCAATCTCTTAGAGTGGTTTTCTGCATGGTCTTTAGTATAGAAAAACTTGGGTTCAGAAAATGAACATATTTAGCTCCCTAAGTACACTTACTATTTATGAAAATATTAACATATGCCTTCCAAAGAAAAATTAATTCCGAATGGTTAATGTTTAATGAATATGATCAAACTCAGAAAAGAAATACACTCTAGTGTGGCATAAAAAAAATTGAAACCTAATTGTAGCTTCTCCCGAACGACTGTCGAAATTTCATGTCAGATATACGCTCGAAAAAATTGTCATTTAGCTACCAATGGATGATCTTGTTAAGAAAATCTATAGCTTTTTAACAATTTCTCCAGCCATAGCTAGAACCCATGATACTCCGTCCAATAACAAACAATTTTAACGACGTTTTCTTCGTAAGCTTCGCTTATGCGATTATAGACGAGATAGCAACATCGTATTTCTTCCTTTTGGCTCTCGGCTTTTGGCGCTAAGTGGACACACCAAGTGAAGCTAGATCCCTGATCCTTCCACGGATCATAAATATTCCTCTTCCTCTGCGCACACCGGCGGTCACTGCTTCGAACAAAGCTGGAGTGCTCGCTTCCATTTGGACTAAAGGGCCTAATCAGTAAAGCCGCTTTCCTTTAACTCGCTGTACAAAATATGTCAATGACGTCGTATATCTCTATGATGATAATGAAGCTCATCGTTCCATGGTTTGCGGTATTCACCGTTACTAATGTGCCCATAAAACTCTCAATGCCAACTCAACTCAGCAGATGTTGTTATCGCCAAAGCCTACTCATCATATACCTAGCAGCAAAGCAATGACAAGGGACTGGTGGAGTAAGATTGCAGAGCGATCAAAACTGCTCTCAGTCATGACCGTTTTATGCACCAGCGGAAAAGTCTAATGTCTGATATGCCTTCCTACCCAAACTTAGCTCTTTCTTACTTTTTTTTTGCTCACTGTATGTAACTACAAAAACAAATATTCGATTTTCGCAAACGCGATTAAATTGCATTCTCTCTGCGTAAACTCAATTGGGGTTGCGGCTAAAATGCACTTACAGCGCGCGCTGTACAAAGTACAAAGAAACGAGTACTTGATGTAAAAATTGCTTCCAAATCTTGCTGTTCGCCTGTACCCACTCAGTACAACTTGTTACTTGATGCCGACAATTCGGTTTCACAATAATGAACGATGATGATGAATCAACCATTTTTTTTTGTTTTTTTTTTTTGTTTTTGGGCGAGCAAGTGAGCAGTTTGTGGTTTGTTATACTTTGGTCTGGCTTTATTCAATTGTCTAACCGTTGTTTCGTATGTGTATTTCTGTAAATTACTTTTTTCAAAGCTCTTATGTAGACTTTTATGTATGTATGTATGTGTGTGAAGTCTGAAGTCGACGAAGCACTTTTTAATTAAATTATATTTCAAAGTTGTTTAAAAAAATATATATATATTTTGTTCTTTTTTTATTTTTTCATTTAAAAACTGTTGAGTCAAACCACAAAAGTCGCCTTGAAATAAACAAGCAAGAATTAAAAACAAAAAGGAGGAGCTGCTTCCGGCCTTGCCGAAGTCTTTATACCCTTTATGAACATATTAAATTTATGGTAATCCATTTTAGGATTAAAAATTACATTAAAAGGCTCTTTCAATAATAATATTACAGCAATTACTGTAAATGACATTTTTGAAGCAGCAACTTTTTGAAAATAAGGCTGGAGCAATAGTTACGGTGCAGGGATTGCGCTATCGAGAGATGATTAATGTTTTTTTATAGCCGCAATTGAATGGTATTGAACTGGACAACATTTACTTTCAACAAGCAACAAAACCATCCATCTTTTTAAGGAAAAGTTGGCGGATCGTGTTGTTTTTCGAAGAGGTGATCGCAATTGCCCATCGAGATCTTATGATATAACACCTTGTGACTTCTTTCTTTGCGGCTACGTCCATTTAAGATCTCATAGATGGAATTCGTGAAGCTTTGACGACATACAATAGCCACTTTGCGATTTGGTTATGGAAAATTTCATCAAAAGGATACGGTCCTGTAAGCGTAGCCCTGGCGGCCATTTGGCTGATATTGCTTTTAATTATTAATCGCATGGCCACGAGAAGATCGAACATCATCTTCCACTGATGACGTAAATGTAGCTTCACAATTGACGAAGACCCACGATTGATACAAGAACTGATTGCTAATAAATTGGGCTTGAATGCCATTGCTGTATCGCGCATATTAAGTAATAATCTGGGATACATGAAGAAATCTGCTCGATGGGCACCATGAATTTTAAATGAGGTCCAGTGCATTTTGCTTAATATTTCCTAAACAAATTCGAAAATAGTCAGTCTAGAAACTTTAGTAAAGTCATTACTGGTGACGAATCTTGATTCAATAAGTACTATCCAGAAACCAAACAGCAATCCATGGTATGGAGCCCAATAGAAGCAAGCCCACCTGTAAAATCTAAGCAACAAAAATCAGTAGCAAAAGTAATGATGTCTCTTTACTTCACCCGATTTAAATCGTAACTACTATTCCACTGAAAAAGGTTCAGACGATAACTGCAAAATGGTACACCGAAGAGTGCTTACCAAAAGTTTTCCAAAATTTGTTGGAAAACAGGAAGAAAGAGGATTTGCGGCGCTACTTTTTACAACATGACAATGCCCCATCCCACACTGCTGAAATAACGAATTATTTTATTGCGATCTCTGGGATCGAAGAAAAACATACGTCCAGCACCATATTCCCCGGATATAGCACCTTGTGATTTCTGGTTATTTCAAAAATTTAAAAAAAATTTTAAAGGAAAGGTCTTTAGTAGTAATGAGGAGATAATTAAAGCGGTTAATGCTGAACTTGATAAGCTCAAAAAACAATATTTTGAAGACTGTTTTGAGAAGTGGATCTATAGGCTTAAGAAGTGCATTGAAATCAATGGCGATTATGTAGAGAAGATAATAAAGGACAAAGATTACGATTAAATACAAAACTCGAATCTCCAAAAATGTAATTTTTCTTGGAATATCAAAATAACACCTCTTATTGGAAAACTCTGTAGACAAGTATCTGAGCAATTTAGTTAAGTGGGTGATATACATATCTTATGGTCGTCCGATTTCGATCAATTTCAGTGCCACTGTGTTATTCATCATAATATGTACAAAATACGCTCTTAGATGCTCTTTTCTGACAAATTTATGATCGAAAATCTCAATATCGTTAGAATGTATCAAATTGAAAGATTTTAAAAACAGAGGGACTAGTTTGCATACAAACAGACGAATATGGCTAAATCAACTCAATCGATATTCATTTTGATCTGATCATCTCACCTCCTTCTGGTACTTACATACTTCGGATCGTTTCATGTACATGAAAGGTATAAAAATCGACATAAGTTCACATGTATGGTATAAACACAGCATACAAACATTCCTACTCATTCATTCCCAGCCATATACGAGTACATATATGGTATATGTACGTGTACGTACATATCGTATGTGTGTTCATATGTTAGCAGAGCATTGAAATCTGCAACGTCATGCTGGGCTATAAAAATTTGTTCCACTGGAAGGCGTGAGGCGCGAAAATGCCGAGTGAAAATATTTTAAGATAACATAAAGTGTCTGTTGTCTGTTGTCTGTGTCTGTTGGTGGAAAAATGACAAGCATGTGGGATGGGAGTGGCTAATGGTCAGCTATACGTGTAGTCAGTGGATTTATGGACTAGTGTTGCGCTGACGGTCGCTGGCGTTGAAAATTGTTGTTATTGAAAATACATATGCTCAAAGCCAGTGGAGTTCTCTTGCAAATTCAAACATGCATATGTACATACAAATATACATACATGTATACATATGTAAGTACGTCTGCTACACATGCACTGGGCCTCCTTGTTTACTCAGTTGTGCCGCAATTTTTCTGCAGCGCTGTCAGACTTTAGACCTGGGGTGGTTACCGCAGCGGCGCGAGAAGACTGGTCGCAATTGCAATGTCTTCTGGGAAAATTGTGCAATAACATTTCAGCTTGCAACTGACGCTGTGTGCCTGTTACCATTCAATACACCTCGTTATTCTGTAGTCACTCTTTAGCCGATAACGTGTATATTTTTCATCATTATATTGTAGCAAACAGATCGTTTTAGAAAAAGTCAATTGAGTATGAATGGAATGCCATCTAGATGATTAGTTTTTTTCATAAATATAATGCCTGCCCCTTTGCCGGGTGGGGAGTACCACAGCATTTTACTATCCGAGGGGTCAACGGTTGACGACAGGAGACATCTCGTTTGCCTCACCTATTTATGGTTAAGGTAATGTCCAGACTTATATCGAAAATTAATTTTTTTAATCGTTAGGGACCTCTGACATAAAAATTCATCATTCATATAGGGGTGGCTTAGAACAAACTATAGGTATCTTCATTTGTTGAACAAATATCACGACGCACACCACAAATTGGTTTAGGAGCTCGGTCGAAAATCACTTCAGCGATTATAAAGCTCCATCTTTTATGGGCTCGGCAGGGCAAACTTGGCTTTCAATTCTTAGGCACCATACTACCGAACATATTTTGCAAAGCTGCTACATGTACAGCATCAATCTTACGCCACCATAAGCCACCTGCACCAGATATATTGTTATTCGGCGTTACTAATAGGCAGAAGATCGTCAGACATCAGGGATTTGGTATCGGTGTTTGCTAGCTCACACTTTTTAGTGCTACAAAGGCAATAGTTTGGATAGTTTAAGGTACGCACATCAAGAACATAAAGGTATATCTTCTAACTAAGACAATATGCTCGATTTTGGATACCAGCTTTTCTGTCTGAACACTTCTATATAGCTCGTGTTGATTATTTTGAGTCTCGTGCGACCGAAATATCTCAACTACAATCTCGGTGGCACCTTTTTGTACATCGGTTCTGACATAGTGATAGGACAATGCTCATTGGAGCGTTCCAGTTGCTCAATATCGGTCACCACGTACTTCAATTTGGTCAAAACGTGTGAGCGAATTAGTGATATGATATAAAACCTCACTTTGAAGCGAATTGTGGCTATACACTTCATAATAAATCCACTATTATATCTCGGGCGGCCGCGGTAGCCGAGTGGTTAGCATTGCGTCCTGCCATTCGGAAGACTCGGGTTCATATCCCGGTGCCACCAACATCCAAAAGTTATGGAAAATTAATTTAAATAAAAAATTAAATTAAATTTTCTAATTGCGGTCGCCCCTCGGCAGGGAATGTCCATCCCTCCGAGTGTATTTCGGACATGAAATAAAGCTCCTCGTGAAAAAACCGTCAGCCGTTCGGAGGCGGCTTAGTATAAACTGTAGGTCCCTCCATTTGTTGGAAAAACATCAAAACCACAAATTGGAGGATGAGCTCGGCCGAAAATCGCTTCAGCGGTTACAAAGCGCCAATTATATATATATATATATTATATCTCGGGAGGAAGATTTTTTGCTATAATTGTTGAGTTTATTTAAAATTTATTTAAAAAAATCTATATCGATTTTCCGCAACAAAACAACACGCTCTTAATTCCCCTCTTACCGCCATCAGAAGCGTCATGGTCAAGTGCTGTTAGCCTTTCATTGATATGGCGCTCTCTTAAGATAGGTTGTATCAGCTGGTTGAACTACAAAATCTCATTTACTAATATATGAGAAGAAGAAGAAATCTTTCTATCTACGACGCCAAAAATTTGTATACAAACATCAAAAAAAAATCAAAAATTGAGATAACAAATATTAAAGCGACAATTATTTGAATGAAAAATGTTTAGATCGGCAACAACGAGTATAAAAGCACGCTACAATGACTTTTTTAATGTGTTACTTGTTTGGGCAAAAAAAAACAAATATTATGATGTGATTAAAATGTTTTGTTTTACGACTGCTTTGGTTGGTTGATTGGTTGGTTGAAAGAGCAGCATTGAGCTGGTTCAATGTGCTCCTCCGTGTATCCCAACAAGGCTTTTGCAAAAATCTCGCTTAAATTTTTAAAATTCTTTGAGTTTCTTCCAACGATGCTTGCTCACCTCCGTAAGGTTGGAGCTGGGAGTTTGGTGGAAGTTGTGAAGTCTCAATCGCCTGGTGGTCGAACACTCATAAAGGTAGTGCTCCAGCATTTCGTTATCTGCTGTGCATGCTCTGCACTCTATTTTGCTTAGCTTATGGAGATGATATCTTAAAGGTAGAAACCTCATTAATACACTGATAAAGAATGCTGAGTTATATTCTGCTTAATGCAAGTATCTTTTTGCTCACCCTGCTTTCCATGCTAGGCAGAGTTCCCATACCTTTAGTGTCCCTCTATAAAGCACCATTTTAAAGAACATTTGAAGAGTCTGCTTTATTCAAAAAAAAAAAAAAACATAAAAATACAGCATAAATGAAAGGCAAATTTCAATTCAATTTTAAAAATTTGTATCAGCTTGAAATAAATTTTGAATTATAGACGCCGCGAACACACGTTGCTGTGGCTTTCTGTATTTTGTTAAATTAATCTTAAAAAAAATACGATTCAAACGTGTCCATGTTTAGTGCTTTAAGATGAGATTATGGCTGTGTATAATCGTCCAACGACTCAAGCAATTGGTAAAATTTTAAAGAAATTTGAAGATACTGGATCAGTCTTAGATATTTTGAGGCCTGTGTGTAATCGTCGGATCGTTCCATCTCAAATATTGGTACTGTAAGTGAAAGTGTAGCCGAAGACTTGAAAGTGTCTGCTTCTTGATGTTCTCAAGAGCTGAGACTTTTTGGGTGGATTTACCAAGTCTGCAGGCACGCTGAAGAGTTGCAAACAGTTTGTTGATGGTAGGCTTGAGTGGTTTGCACAGTACGCTTGAAAAGACCGTATATGATACATACTCGTATGTATAACATTGAGGAGGCTTATCCCATGATAGACCCACGCAGATTTTGAGGACCCCTTTTTATAAATTGAACTAAAGTTCAACCTTCGATCACGCTTTCCACCG
Source organism: Ceratitis rosa (assembly GCA_037013455.1). Taxonomy (NCBI): domain Eukaryota; kingdom Metazoa; phylum Arthropoda; class Insecta; order Diptera; family Tephritidae; genus Ceratitis; species Ceratitis rosa. The sequence goes on along the minus strand of JAWMAG010000037.1, from coordinate 23,589,468 downwards.
GCCATATTCTTCTAAGAAGCTGATACATACACCTATATATGAGTAGCAATTGGTAAAATTTTCAAGAAATTTTAAGAGACTGGATCGGCCGCGGTAGCCGAGTGGCTAGCATTACGTACTGCCACTCGGAAGGACAGGGTTCGAGTTTTGGTTCGACTAACATCCAACGTAAAATTATTTTAAATAAAAAATTAAGTGAAGTTTTCTAATTGCGGTCGCTCCTCGGCAGGGAATGTCAAGCCCTCCGAGTGTATTTCAGACATCAGGCGTTCGTAAGCGGCTTACTATTGTATAAACTGTAGGTCCCTCCATTTCTTGGAAAAAAACATCAAGAAACACAACACAAATCGGAGGAGGTGCTCGGCCGAAAATCGCTTCAGCGGTTACAAAGCGCCAATATATGAGTAGCTCAGTAGCTCCCGCCACTATTTTGTTCTTCAGTCGGATAATTGCTATTCGAACTGCTTTATAATCAGGTAATGAAACTCTGTTCCATCATCATCGTTTGGTGTCGCCGCATTTATTAATTTTATCGGCCAACTCCTCAAGATCTCCCACTTCTCGGCCTATCGCTTAAATTTATTTATTTTTTTTTTTTACTTAAAAACATCAAACACAATCTCTCACTCCCTGCGCTTTAGCTTACTCCCACCACTATGTATAATTTTATATAATTGAGAGATGGCAAAACAACTCAACCTGCCAGGGGTAGGGTGTACGCCTAAGAAAACTCAAATGAAGCTGCAAAAGGCGGTGACTGTGGTGGAGTAGATTAAAGGCGAGGCAAAATAGTGATTATAGGCAGCAAAGTCTCTATGTAAAAATGTATTCCCCAGTAAACATACTTACATATTTACATAGCTGTATGCTTATGACGGTTGGCATTGGAGGATTGGCACTCGCCGTGGGGGTGCACCAATTTTGCTCACACTCTCCATGCGATGCTTGACTCAAAGCTGAAGGTATTGTGGCGACCTCTTACTTAGACTTACTTTTTTTGTATTTAATTTTTGCAAGTTGTTTGTATATATGTATGTTTGTATGTATGTATATAAAAAGTAAATATATATTTATTCTAAGCGCTGTATGTATGTTTGTGTGGACACAATAAGCTTTTAGATTAGCGACTCGAAACGCGAAAGTAAACACAAATTCGTTTCTTCGTTGAGGGAAATCTATTAAATACAACACCACTGCATTATATTGTATACCATATACGAGTATGTATGTATTTCAGCTTGTTGGCCTATGCTGTGAGCCTGTTAACACTCGGTACATTGTTTTACTTGGCATCGGAGTTTCATCAAGCTGCTTTATAAAGTTAATAAAATGACATCACAAAATACTGTTATTTACACTCTTTTATTCAGCTTTTCGGTAGAGTGGCGTAAATAAGTTTAAAAAAATAAAAAATAAAAATTAAAAAATAAAAAATAAATAAAAAAAAATATAAGAAAAAATATTAAAAAAAAATTGCTTGGTTTATTTCAATGAAAAAAAAAAAAACAATTATAAATAATAAAAAAAATTTAAAAATTGCAACATATGAGTGAGTAGTGAATCTGTGACTTGTTAGAAAAGTAACAACGCAGCAGAAAAATGTTTGCATTTTAATGGCATACCGTGACTCTTAGTAAAATTGCAAACGCACCAACACACACATACATACATACACAAACTTGGTGAAGAATGATTATTAGAATATAACAACAAATATTGGCTTGCTGTGCAGTGGAGTGACTCGCTGGGCAAGCACAATTTTTTTTTGCTCTTGCATAGACAGGTATGCATTTACATACATACATATTCGTACATACAAGCAAGTAGATTTCTCTATGAGTATGCGTATGTGCGGCAAATAAGCGCAGCTGCTGTTGTTGTGAATGCAACAAAAAAAATGCTATTTTGCCATTTGAAATAGATCTCATATGCATTTTGGGTTTAGAATTCACAAGAAAGCTGAAAAACTGGTTATTGCAAATACAACAGAACACATGTGCAAACATACATACATACATACACGTATGTTTTAACACAACGCACGCTAAATCGAAAAATGTCACAACTCAAAAAATCTTACAAATATGCAGGAGAAACAAAAAAGTAGTTCACACACTGTTCTAGCGATACGCGTAACACAAAAGGTATAACGGTATTTTTCCAGTTAAGACAGACTATGATTTAAAATAAATTTTTTACAGTCGTTTGAGTTTTGTTCTGTCTACTTGTTTATGGGGGGAAAATGTGTCTGAAAATTTTTGAGTTGTGTCGTTTTTCAGATTTAGCTGCATTCACGTTCCGCCTAATGCAAACAATACATCGAATATTAAAATTCTAATAAACAATAAAATTGCTTTTTTTTAAAACAAGTAAGACAGGCTACGGTTTTATTTTATTTTATATAATATTATTTTTACAAAATCGAATAAATTTAGAAAAAGCTTGTTTTTATAACATTAATAATTAATAACGGTACATTTGAATTTATTGTTTCGAAATAAACTCATGTACGTATGTATGTATATACATACTGCATTTAGTATAGTATAAATTATTATTTTATTGCATTCTTTCTTTTATGCTACGTCTTTTCGGTTTTAAAGTTTTGCTCCAAACATTATTTTTTGCATTTTTTCCACATACTCGTACAATATACACACATGTTCATACTATCAGCAACAAAAACAAACTTGATCTCAAACTTATGTACGACCTCTATGTACCAGCGGAGCTCACCAAAGGAAACGAAACTAGCTCCATTTAATTTTCACACATTTTCTGTAAACGAGTGAAAATGTTATTTTATCTTATCTTACCTATGGGATTACTCCAAAGGACCATATATGGTAGTCCCAAAATTTGTACAGGGTCCTCCGTCCAAGTTCGTTCTCTGTCAATTTGTAAGTAATCAGAAGGGAGAGATAATCAAAACAACTTGGTTGTGTGTTAGTGCGAAGCGAACATACCCACATACGCCCGATCTGTCCTTACATCCAAATCTTATCAAATTTTTTCCATCTGTCGGTAATCCTTTTGCCGTATTTCTATTTCGAGCAAATTGAACTTGGTGTCTCAATCATTTCCTGGACACAAAAGTATTGCATTTAGGCATATGATTAAAAAATTTAAATAAATCGAGCTATGAATATATATATTTTTTAGAATGAATCGGACCACTTCCCGTAAAAAATGAATTTCAAGTAAATGTAATCATAAAGAGGATTTCTTCGAACAGGACAGTGTCTGGTCCAGATCTTGGAGAGAAGAGTACTCAATATGCTAATGTAAGTAAAAAGCCACCTACATATATACCGAGTTTCAACTAAATTGAACCATAAATAAATTTTTTTTTATTGGTCGAAAAAACAAATTTTTTAGTCACTCCAAATTTCTGTGGGGTATTTTGGCGACCGCGGTAGCCGATTGATTAGCATTGTGTAATGCCATTCGGAAGGCCCCGGTTCAAATTCTGGTACGACCAACATCCAAAAGTTATGGATAATTAATTTAAATAAAATATTAAGCTTTTCTCTCTTCTTCTTCTTTCTCCTCTTCGGCAGGGAATGTTCCTCCGCTCCGAGTGCATTCGGGAAATGAAATAAAGGCTCCTCGTAAAAAAAACCATCAGTCGTTCGGAGGTGGCTTCGCATAAACTGTGTAGATCCCTCCATCTGTTGGAAAAATATCAAGACGCAAAACCTTAAACTGGAGGAGTAGCTCGGCCGAAAATCTGTATGGTAATCTTGCATCTGTCGAGACTAATTTTTTTCAATGAATAGGTGAGCGACCACGGGCTTTCATGTGCATATCGGGAGGATTTCTACGAAAGCGTTCGCTTTTATGACATCAACTTTAGAGAAAAACGATTAATAGTGCGTTAAACAAAAAATCTCGAAGTTATTTTTGAGCGTCTAACTAAATCTCCAAAAATGGTTATTAGCAACCGAAAAAAATTATAAAAATCTATACCAGGTGTGTTAGTTGAAATTTGCCGGTTTTTCGATAAAGAAAACACTTAATTTTCAGAGGAATCTCAAAATTTTTTTTATTCAAAGTATTGACCATTGGTTTCTACACATTTCGCACATCTCTCAGGCAAATTATGGATACCATTCCAAAAAAACTTTTTCTCTTTCGAGGCAAACCATTCGACGAGCCATTTTTCGACTTCTTCAAAATTAGCGAAGCACTGCTCTGCAAGGGAGTGTCCCATCGATGCGAAAAGGTGATAGTCGGACGGGGCGAGGTCTGGAGAGTACGGCGGGTGCGATAATATTTCCCAATTAAGTGTTTTTAATGTGTCTTTCACCAGTTTAGCGGTATGAGACGGCGCGTTGTCATGTTGCAAGATAACTTTGCCATGTCTTCGGGCCCATTCCGACCGTTTTTCGATCAACGCATGATTCAAATTGATCATTTGTTGTCGTTAGCGATCCGTGTTCACCGTTTCACCAGGTTTTAACAACTCGTAGTACACCACACCACACTGGTCCCACCAAACACAGAGCATTGTCTTACGGCCAAAGCGATTTGGCCGTGCAGTCGATGGGCCAGCTTCACCAGGGGAAAGCCATGAATTTTTTCGCTTCGGGTTCTCAAAATAAATCCAATTTTTGTCCCCCGTGACAATTCGATGCAGAAAAGATTTCCTTTCGAATCGTTGAAGCAGCATTTCACAAACGGTTTTTCGATTTTCCATTTGTCTATCGATCAAATGGGTGATTCAAAATATCGTAGCTCATCTTACGCAAAGCAGACAACACAGCGTGGTTCTTGCAGACGGCCACGTTGTCGTGCAAAAACAGCGCATCTTTTATCAATTTTCATCGCCTTTTCTCTTTAATGGCTTCTTTTAATCACTCTAATGCTAAAGCGTAGTATTCTCCAGTTATAGAAACCCCTTTATCTTTACAATCGTTCAATAATATTTCCTCAGAGTTCCAAAAGACCATAGCAATTAGTTTTCCAGCGCTACTCACTTAAACTTCTTGGGAGGTGTTCTGTCCTTTTTTTATTTCGGAACAATTTGGCTCAAGCAGGATGGTGTTTCTCTACAGTACGAAAATGCAAAAATCCAAAAATGCACATGAACAATCAACGCGCTGTTGTTTTTTGCGGAGGAGTGAGAATGCACGGCAGTAAAATTGCGCTGACCGTAGTCAGAGTTTTAAAAATAATTGTCTAGGAGGTTTCCTGCTTTAGTCAAGCATCAGCGAAGACACTTTTTTCTTTTTGTGCCACTTGTACATCATGGATTTTACTTGACAAGAGTGACCCTAAACCATTGACATCTCCTCCGTTACGGTCCCAACTGATTTTTCTTGCATATAGCTTTTCCATATTTCACTTTTCACTCCCAATTATGTTGCTTGGTTGACGTTAGCCCCAAGACTAATTGTGTAATAACAATGAAACCTCGTCTGTATACTAAATACTAATCAGTGAACGCGTTACGCTCCTAATGAGTCTAATCACCTCTCACACGCCTCTCATTCTGTGAACAAAAAAACTCTCATAAGATATGTAGGTTGTAGGCTGGGCTATGAGACCATAGATATGGTATATTATTCAAAGCAAAGGTGCATTTTTTTTTTTAATCGGAACCAATATCACTTCGACGCTGCTCTGAGCGAGAGATTTCTTTTCGAAATATAGTATTGGGGGTACAAATTAATTTGGATCATTCTCAAAAGAAAGCTCCAGTTGCAAGTTGTGGCTGATCTTGGAGGCGATTACCTATTTCATTGGAAAGGTTTCACCTCTGTCAACAATAATTAGTGTGCATCAACATTTGTTTCTGACAACAACATTGTTTTTTGCCTCTTCGAAAATGTCGCGGATTTGTGTTAAGTAAACAGTATTCGCGGAAAGTTTTGATTTTTTATTTTGATTGGTGAAACTGTGGTGATTTCAAAAGTGGTCAGAAACAAATAGCGTCCTGGTGGCACCAGACACACAGGTATGGTGTGTTATGATCTGCTAAAACCAAATGAAATCACCGATGGCAATCACCTGGTACAAGGTCCGGCCTATAAGGTGGACGCATAAAAACCTTCCAACCAAGCTCTTGGAGCTACTAGTGAGCCGCTATCGATGTGTGTGGTTTGGCGCTGTTCTAATGAAACACAATTACCTTTTTGTTAGGCAAAGCTGGGTGCTTTTGTGCAATTGTTTCTTACAGACGGTCCATTTGCTGCCGAATTAAGAGTTTGGCCGTAGCGAATCAGCTCATAGTGGATGATTCCTTGTCAATCTCACCAAACTCGTAACAAAACCTCTCTGGCCGTCACTCCAGTCTTGGATACCATTTCTGCCGGCTTACTGCTCTTCAACCACGACCGTTTTCGTGAAGTTCACCCATGTAGCACCTATACATCGAGCTTCTTTAAGCATCCAGCCTTTTCCAAGTGGTTTCAAACGGTTTTCTGTGCGATGTTTAACTCCTGGGCAATCGAAGCAGTGCTCGCATAATGGTCAGGCTCGACGATTTCCATTATTTTATCGATATTTTCGGTAAAATTATCGGAACGAAATCGATGAATACAAAGTTGTGCATGATTGACTGTTACAGTATCAGGACCATATTCAGCTTTTCAGCTGCCTGACTTGTGTTTTCGCCTTTATCGAAGATGAGTTGTAGAATATGTTTAGTATATATTCTCTTTGCTGGTGTCCTTCTTTGCCATGCGCTCAAACAATACCGAGATCAACAAACAAATAAGAGATCAAGTCTACTCTTTTTAGCTTCTTTCTTTCTAAAGCCAACCAATCGCATTTATACCACGCGGGCTACAGATGACTAATGCCTTCTATTACAATAATAATGGATTACTTCTTACTTGATCCAATATATATGACTTTTATATATAGATTTGATATATGTATGTAAGGAGTAGAAGGAAATCACTTCAAAACCACACACCATAATAAAGTTACCCCATTTATGGTATTTTTATAGAACTAATTCGTTTATTTTCGATATTTTATTTATAATTTACTTGATTTTTAGTGCGTTTCTAATGCATAAAATTAATTGAATTGCACTGTTTTTTTTTTTTGGTAAATACTTTATCCATATAATTAATAATCAATAATAATAATTAAATATTATATTATGCGCAATGATATCGATGACAATGACGTATAAACAAATGAATAATAATAAACTTTTTTCATAATGGCACAATATTGTGTAAATGCATTAAGAGTAGTTAAATGAGTTACAGATAATTTTATACCATTTTTTCTCCTTTTTACCGGTAATACAATTTTTAGTTGGGTATTGTGGTAATTTTGAATTTATTTATTTTTGTTTTAATGCATGTATGTATGTTTATTTTATTTTATTTCTTTTTTAGTTTGTATGTATGTATATGGTATATAAATATGAGATTATTGATTTTGACTTGTTGTGGCTGTAGAGTGTTGCTGAAGTCACCAAGTTTCCTTTAGTGAGCAGCAGAGTTTCATATTTTAACAAATATTATTTTTGCTTGGTTTTGCGCTCATATATTTTGTTGTTGTAAAAGTTCCGATATTTCTCTTTGTTTTTCTTTATACATAAGTATGTATGGTAATTAATTGTATGTATGTATGTATGTAATTATAAACGATTTTAATTTGAATTGGAATTTATTATTGTCTCATAGAAATATATTTTGACTAATAACACTTACAGCGCATATTACATAATGAAATTTTGCACACAAATCAAAACTGATTTAGAAAATATGTATAAGATGTTATGGTATTTACATATGTAATTACTTTGAAATGTTGGGACTGGCAAAGGATATTTAATTTAATTATTTTCCCACAAAATATGCGTAAAAGATTATTGTAAATAATTTTGCTGAGCTTGTTTCATATCATTATGCAACACTAAAATTCCGACAAGACTTTTCTGATCACAAGTTTAAAGTAACGAGTGACTCAAGTAGAGGTACATCACCCATATTGAGACCCAGCTTTCATTATTGGATAATATTCGACCGAATAGACCACGTCCTGCGCGCAGTAAAGAAAATAAATCGGTGGAGTCGGCTCGACGCCGTTTGCAGCAACTCAGACTGACGTATGGAACGACTTAGCGCCTTGTACGTCGAGATCTAAAATTGAAAGCGTACGTAAATACAGCTTGTGCAAGAACTGAATCCGCTCGACCTTCCCAAGCGACATTGCTTTGCTCCACGTGTATGGGCTCTTGAAAAGTTCCAAGAAGGTGCGAGGATTTCAAGCCAAATTTTGTTCAGCGATAAGGCCCATTTCTGGTTCAATGTTCGCATTTGGCACGAAGAGCAACCAGAAGAGATTCAAGAGCTGCCAATTCATCCAAAAAAAAAAAAACAACAGTTTGGTGTAGTTTGTGCCGGTTAATACGTAACCGTCAGTGTGGACGTTATCGCGCCATGATAACCGACTATTTGATGCCTGATGTTGAAGTTTGTGATCTCGGCGACATTTGGTTTCAACAAGACGGCGCCACTTCCCACACATTGCATCAATCAATGGATTTATTGGGAGCAGATAAATTCACGTTTTGGACCGGTCGATTGGCCACCAACATCATGTGATATCACACCGTTAGACTTTTTCCTATGTGGATATGTAAAGTCTAAAGTCCATGCGGACAATCCCGCTTCGATTCAGTCCTTGGAGCAAAACATCACGCGTGTCATTCGCCAGATAACAATCGAAATGCTCGAACGAGTCTTCGAAAATTGGACTCAACTTATGGACCATCTGAGCCGCAGCTGGGGCTAACATATGATATGAAAGAGACAATCTTCAAAAAATAAATGCCAAAGAATGTTCTTTCGAATGATAATAAATATTTCCCATTAAATTTGAATTTTTTGGTGTTTTTTCTTTCTTTCTTTACAAATCTTGAATGTTTGCATATTTCGTTTTGCATACTTAGCTCATGTGAAAATCTGAGAGCATTGATTTATCAAGCGTGCTTTGTGGATGAACTGTTGTTGTATTATTACGAAAAATTCGGTGTATCCATGATATTGATACATTTTCCCCTTGATGAATTTTTACAGCAAATGCCGCAAGAGTCGGACAAGCAAGGTAAGCATTTCACTAGATCACCAAACCAATGGAAACGCGATACAAGGCAAAAAAACATGGATGCATTGTTTGCAGCAGTATGTAGGTGGTCAAACAAAATAAGAATACACCGAAGACCTGAAAACATTGGCGAAATGTTTTTACTGACCCTGATCAAGGTGAAGATCTTATAGGTTGTTGATGATGTTGACGAACCACTATTGCGGAGAATGAAGCCATCATATATATTATTTGATGAGGCATAATAGACATAATAGGTATAAAATGAATTGAAAATCTTCTGTTCGATTCAACTTATAGCTGAGAAATTGGTCAAATAAGACGAAAAATGGTCAAAAATGCTAATTTTTGTGTTTTTTAGGCCAAAAATATTTTTTTTTCGGTAAGTTTGTTTCTCTGATATTCTTATTCGTATATGAGTTAAGAATGCAAAACGAATGATGCAAAAATTCAATACTTGGCATCTACTTTCAAAGTCTTGTCGGATTCGAGGACCCGAAAAATCTTGCACTGTTTATGTTAACAGATGAAGGACAGAAACCGGTTGGATAAAATTTTACGTCACATTTTGTTGTTTTTTTTTTTTTTTTGTTTTTTGTTGTATGTTTTAACATTCGCTTGAACTACTTATTCATAAATACATGGTATTTTAATTAAGTAAAAGTAGTAGTTCTTGTAGAAACTAATTTTAGTATGTGTAATAAAATATAAACAAAAAAAAAAAAAAAATATATAAAAAAATACTCTCCGTTCGCCTAAATATTATTTTCTAAGCTTATAAAATGTACATATTTATATAACTGTACGTATGTATATCTAAACTAATTTTGGCTTAGCGTATTTTTATTCACTTAAATTAACAGTAAAATCATACATACGAGTATGTCTAGCAATAATAAATAAATTGATTAATAATTTTAAACTAAAACTAGCAAAACAGTTAATTGTAACTTGTAAATTTAAACACACAAACCAAAATTAAAATTAAAAAAAAAAAAAATTGTACGAAAAATATATATGTATTTATACCCTAGAAATATATTTACAATAGCGCAACACACACACACACGCACATTTCATCCTAGAGTTGCATGGAAACATTACAAACTCAGTGTGGGTTGTTTGAATGAAAGTAGCAAATAATACAGTACAACAATAAAAAAAAAAATAGAAAAGTTTTACATATTTTTTTTTGTTTGTTTGTTTACAATTAATTTTATGCTTAAATCTAATATAAAGTCCTTTTTTCAATTATGCTGCACATACATAGCCATATACAATAGATATACCATATATGTATATTTAGCTATAAATGCAATATGCCTATACATATACATACGTGTATATGTATGTAATTATCCTTGTGTGTATGTTTTTTTGTGTGTTTGCCACAATATTTGGTTTTCAATGATCGGTACTCAATGCATCATCGATATTGCTATCCCAATTAAATTCCGTTACACCCTGTTTGTAGTAGATATTGCCCAAATTGGCAAAGCGCTTCTCGAAATCGTTGTCTTTTGCTTTTAAACGCTCGAATCTGTAATTTAAAAATTTGTTAGTTTATGATATTTTTATTTAAGAAATTTAATTTGTTTAATTTAATTTTTTATTAATTAATTAATTTCAAAAAAATTATTATTTAATTAATTTTTTTTTAAATTAATTAATTTTTTTTTCAAAATATAACTTTGGGCACAAGTACTGGCAAATGGTGTTGAATGCAGAAATCAATAAATTTAATATAGAAACTACATTTTTATCAGGTGTTTGGAGCAGGGTAATCTACTGTTCGTGACGTGGGAGACCGAACAATTTTTTTGCAGAAAATTTTATTAATCTGACATGTTATTGTTGTTGTTGTTGTTGTTGTTATAGTGGCTAGTCTAACCTCGCTTAAGGGTAGACAAAGATAAGTCCAAGTCAGCGAAGTCATCTAACGTGAAGTGCAGGAAACGAGCCGTTTCGACAGGTTCGAACCAGAGGGGAAATGGGGCTTAGACGAGTAGGCTTTAAGGGGCAAACATGGAGGTGGTTCATGTCATATGGGGTTTCATTGCATGTGGGGCAAACGTTGACTGTGTCGGAATAAAGTCTGTACTGTCGACCGCACATTAATTGCACGCGGGGCTTTCGAGGCAGCTCGAGCTCTTCGTCTACTGTGGATGGTGGTTTCACTCCGAGAACGCCGTTCTATGGAAGAGAGTTCAAGAAGGTGTTAATGGACTCACAGTGAATGGCGTGTAAGGCCTGTTAGTAAGCCGTGTTGTTGTTCTAGAGGTTTGCTAGCCTCACTTAGGATCAGTCATGAGTAGTCTAAGTCATCAAGTTCATCTAACGGGTGGTCCAGGAAACGAGTTGTTTCGACAGATTCAGACCAGAGGGAAATGAGGATGCCGGGGTCAAGTCTGGCTAGGTAGAAGTTTAATCGACTGCAATATCCAGATCTTAGTTGCGTCAGTATTACGCGGTACTCTCGAGGTATGAGGTGGACTGATAGCATACAAAAAATATGGTTATATATAAAATACCTCCTCGGAGGATCTAATTGACAAATTTAAAGACGTTGAAATTAGAAAAATTTATTTAAAGTTAAACTTCTATAAGTTTGCCTGACCAGGATACGAATCCATCGCCCCCCACAAGCTTGTGTATAGTGTGACTTTAATTGCGGAAGGTTAGCTCGGTTCCCAAAAGGAACCTCAGTTCTTCGGCTGCAATCGAAGCAATAATTGGACTTCAATAACTCCAGTAGAGAGTTCAGGACGTTGTCTCGTTGCGAAGGTGATGTATGGTAGAGGCAACATCAGAAGTTTTCCTAGTACGCTTTATAATCGTTGTGGTTTCGGCCGAAAAAATATCATTCAAATTGTTTTCGGGTAATATTGCGAGAGTGACAGTCCTTGACCGAATAAAAAATCCGGATCGTCCCGGTATAAAGACCGTCGCGGGAACTGTTGCCTCTTACGACAGTCATGCCTTGCCGCAGGTAAATTCTTGAACCTACAATTCGTGTTGTTCTTCTCTTCACTAGCGTCAACTATTTCAGTTAGTTTAGTTTCCAGTTATAAATCTGATTTAATCCTGGATAAAATTTCGAAGATGGGTACCTTGGCCGTAAGACACAGTGCTAGATTGTAACTTCAACACATTTTAAGACTTCAGCCCAAAGCTATACGTGTATGTATGCATGCAAGTACAGTTACTTTTAAATAATCAATTATATTATACAATGAGGCTTACTTCGATGAACCGTACCTTTGGAATAGTAAATTCTTTGCAAAGGCATATAATTCGATGTCCAAACTGTTCAGCGCCTCGATACGTTTCTTTTGATCTGGTCGCAAATTATTTACCGCCGACGCAGAAATTGTTGTATTATGTTGTTCGAATGGTATCGCAAAGCGAAGATTAAATGTCTCTTCGAAAATATATTGTGACATCTAAACGGGAAAAAAGTACACCAAAAGATTATTTATTTATCAAAAAAAAAAAAAATATGAAATATGAAATATATTGTGCACTTACCCTCTGATACTCAGTGAGCCCGAAATACGCCATTGCGGCCAAATTACGCTTAGCGCTTGCCAACATCACACGATCACGTTCGTGCGTCGGCATAGCAGTCTTATTGTAACAGCCCACTAAAGCCAGATCGGCCAGCATGCGTGTCTGTCGATTGGCCGCCAAATTCGATTCACATGCGGCGAATTCATCCAGATCTACATCCAGCCAATCCTTGCCCTTATAGCAGGGCGGCAGCTCAGCCGCTGTAGCTTGTCGGCCCAAACACCAATGACGTGAACCTTTCCACGTCGCACCACGACGAACATGTCGGTATTCGGACATATAACGCGATATGGGTTCACGGAGTAGTGTTATATAGAAGTACCTTCGTTTGGCTGTCTCGCCCTCATTTTTATCCAACTCGATGTCAACACAACTGGTCAATTCTGTCCAATCGGCGTGTAGACCACACTTCCAACCGGTAGAGTAGCGTGAGAATAACCAATTCTCATTACGATGTGGACGGAAGCAATAGCAACGCTTACGCTGTCGTTGACACTCGCACGGTCGCTGTGAGAGGAAGGAGAAAAAGAATTAGCATATATTTGACATTTGCATAATTTATTTAAATAAAGCATGTAGGTAAATATATGTACATATATAAATTCATAAGCATACAAAATTTGTGTATGTTTGTGTGTTCTTTACCTTGAAATATTAAACCAGCTTACTACTAGAATTTCTCGACTAAAAACTCACTAGTCCGAAAAAGACTATACTAAGTGTAAATTTTCCGAATTTGAATTATTGTACTTCATTCCGTTTTGGTCAAATATTTTAAATTTTGTTGTAATTCAATTTTATTTAATTTTTTTGATAATTTAATTTAAATTATATTTGTTATATTTTTTCTTTTGTTCCTCCATTTATTTAAAAAAAAAATTAAAAGAATTTATTTTATTTTAATATATTTTATTAAATTTAATGTAATTTTATTTAATATTATTTTTATTTTATTTTATTTTGCTTTATTTTATTCTTCTTTCTTTTATTTAATTCAATTTAGCTTTTTATTTAATTTAATTCATTTTATTTCATTTTACTTTCTTATTTTCTTTTATTTTTATTTCATTTCATTACATTTTCTTTTAATATACTTCATTTCATTTAAATTATTGAATTTTTTTATGTATTTATTTTTTTTATTTTACTTTCTTACTTTTTTATTTATTTTATTCTATTTTATTGTGTTTTGTTTTATTTTATTTTATTTTTTTTATTTTTTTTTTATTTATTTATTTATTTATTTATTTATTTATTTATTTATTTATTTATTTATTTATTTATTTATTTATTTATTTATTTATTTATTTATTTATTTATTTATTTATTTATTTCTTTATTTTATTTTATTTTATTTTATTTTAAATCAATCTTTTTATTTAATAATAATTTATTTATTTATTTTCATTTATTGTTCTTTTTTCCTTTCCTTTTTTTGCTTTCTTTTATTTAATTCAATTTAATTTAAAGATTTATTTGGTTTAATTCATTTTTATTCATTTTACTTTATTATTTTCTCGTATTTTTGTTCAATTTAATTATATTTTTTTAATATATTTCATTTAATTTAATTTTTTATTTTATTTTGTTTTATCTTGTTTTGTTTTATTTTATTTTATTTTTTTTTATTTTATGTTATTATATTTTATTATATTTTATTTTATTTTATTTTCTTTTGCTTTGTTTTATTTTTTTATTTATCTATATATTTATTTATTTATTTATTTATTTTTTTTTATTATATTTTATTTTATTATATTTAAATTTTATATTATGTTTTTAAATTTATTTCATTTTAATTTATTATTTTTATTTAATTCTTTATTTTATTTCATTTCCTTTCATTTTATTTTATTTTAATATTTTTATTTTACTTAATGTAATTTTATTTATTTTATTATTTATTTACTTTATTTTATTTTTATTTCATTTTACTTTCTTTTGTTTAATTCAATTCAATGTTATTTTTTATTTAATTTAATTTATTTTATTCCATTTTACTTTACTATTTTCTTTTATTTTTATTTCATTTTATTTTCTTTTCTTTTAATATATTTCGTGCTGTTTTATTTATTTAATTTAATTTTAATTTATTTTATTTAGTTTATTTTTAATTTATTTTCCATTTTTTAAGTTTTTTATTCCATTTTATTCTTAATAACATTTATTTTATTTGGTTTTATTTTATTCATTTCGTTTATTTATTTTACTCTACTTTACTTCATTATGTTTTTTTTTTTAGAGTTTTAGAAATTTAATTTAATTTTATTTTTTTAGATTAATTTAATTTCAACTAATTTCACATTTCAATGGCTCTGCGAGTGTGGAAATGAACAATGGGTTTAATTAGGTTAATATCATTTTAATACGACTAATCTCACTAAACTAAAGTGGCATATTTTTTTTGATTATGGACTGGTATAATTCGAAGCAGTTTCCAACCAGTTCATGTAACTATAGGGTATATATTGACATCAAATTAAGCACATTGCGTCTTTTTGAAATGTGTATCTACATACATATATTGCGAACTGAGAAGCAAATTGTGCTCAGAATTCTGACTCTCTGCGGCTTCATCTCATTCATTTTCCTTTCGTCAAAATGCAATTTGTTGAACTTAAAACTTTGGAATTTGTACGTGAGATGTCCATGAATTATGGAAATTATTTTTTAAATCACTGCATCCTGTCAACAGTTCATAACAACAAAGCTAGGCGTTGCATACAAATGACCCTAGCGACAGCCGAATGGTTGTCATGTCAACATCAAGTAGTCATTTCAACATTGAGTAATTCACGTGCGTACACTTGTGTACATACATACATATGTATGTCTGTTTGTGGTCACACTTCATCAAATGTCCTTTCGGTTTGTGAAAGTCAAGGTTATTTAATGGCATTTAGTTTACGATTGTGATAGGGTAAGAATAATAATTAGATAATAACAATTAATACTACAACAATATGATTGCAAAACACAAAATCTGGACGAAAGTCAGTCTCAAAGAGAAGTTATGGAAAGTAAGTTGTATCATCATTTTGCCAAATTACACAAACAAAATACCTAAGATTTCTTTTTTATGTTGGTTCTAGGTATACATCTAAGTATGGCTTTTTAGACTTGTGGTTTTCAATGAGGCTGTTCGTAGTTGGTCTTGTTGACCGCTGTCATTTCTGATAGGCAGGCTGATAACATGCATAACAACCAAAATGGTAATCCACCTGTTTGTTTTCATCCGCACTTGTTCTTCCTTACTTGTTGTTATTTCAGGTTATTACATTTTAAAAGCACATTCCATACACATTTTTAAATTGTCGAATATTGTTCAGATCCGCCTGTGCACAGGTGTAACATTCGCCAAAGCTGTAAACATAACCCCCACCAACGGAATACATATGTACATGTACATACACGTACATACATGCATATGTATTGCAAATATGGTTATATCTTCCCAATAAACGCGTGAGCACGTCTCAATTGTTCGAAATGAAATTGCACAAAAGCAATATGTGAGTTAACTGGCTTATATGTAAGCAGAACGGGCTTCCAAAAAAAAAAAATAGAGAAAAATAACAAAAAAGCCAATTTTGATTGAAGCGATTGTGAAATACAGAAGGAAATTTAATGAAGGAGCGTACATACATATGCATGCTGTGCTTGTTTGTACCTATGTAAATAAATGCATTCCTCTCACGCTACAAACTCCTTCGCAATATTGACATATTGTCACAAATCATTGATGTGATTTCTCAAAAACATGGTTATGTATGTATATATGTAAAAAAAGGACAGGTACAACAAACGCCATTCACTGATTGTCGAGCACATACACACTCGCACATGTACTTATACATAAATATTTCGTATATACTCGTACTTAGCGACGCATGCATCAACATTTGTAATTTCACTTACCTTTAGATCCAAGTCACGCACCAAATGCCGTCCAAACGATGTGCCTCCAGTCTTCTGTATATGCAGGAATACCATAACATCATGACCGTCCATATCGAATTGGAAATCATCATTGAGGACATCTTCATAGCTAAGGCCCGCATTGGCAATAATTACATTTTGTTGTATTGATTTTGTATTTATCGCCGATGTGGATGCTAGCGCTACGGCCGAGCTCGACCCGCTGCCCGACTGATACTGATGATGCTGGTAGTGATGTACACCATAGGCGTTGTTGGCCATGCCCGATGTCGCTGCAGCGCTAACTATTCCAGGTGGTGGCATTATCGCCTCATTGTAGGCCAATATGTCCGGTTGTAACATCATGCCGCGCTTTGATAATGCACAAACCTGTTGAAGGGATGACAGAGAAACCGAGAGAAATGAGTAAATATATTTCTTATATAAACATATTTAATTCTTACTGACTGTGAGCTAAGAAGACTTAAACACTTTAGAGATTACTGGCACAATATGTGCTGTTTACAAGCCTGCATCGTAACCATAAATATCTTTTTAATCAAAAAAAATTTCAATCAATTTGCTTGAAACATTTGGAAATGTTATCGTTGAAACAGTTATCAAAAAAATTGTATTTCGTTTTTACGCGAAACGAATTGCTGTAGTTAAAGTTAAATCGTTAACAGATAAAGATAAAACGTTACCACATAATGTTAAATCGTTAACAGATAATGTTAAATCGTTAACAGATAATGTTAAAACGTTACCACATAATGTTAAATCGTTAACAGATAATGTTAAAACGTTACCACATAATGTTAAATCGTTAACAGATAATGTTAAACGTTAACAGATAATGTTAAAACGTTACCACATAATGTTAAATCGTTAACAGATAATGTTAAACGTTAACAGATAATATTAAATCGTTAACAGATAATGTTTAACGTTAACAGATAATCATAAATCGTTAACAGAGAATGTTAAATCGTTAACAGATAATGAAAAATCTTTAACAGAGAATGTTAAATCGTGAACAGGCAATCATAAATCGATAACAGACAATCATAAATCGTAACAGATAATGTTGAATCTTTAACAGACAAAATTAAATCGTTAACAGATAATGTTAAACCTTTAACAGAGAATGTTAAATCGTGAACAGGCAATCATAAATCGTTAACAGATTATGTTACATCTTTAACAGAGAATGTTAAACGTTAAAATTGAAAAGTGATGTTAATATCACAGCGAGCAGCCATTTTAAAATTAACGCTAACGACGAGTTTATGCGGTTTCAATATTAACATTATCTTTTCGTTCCGATAACATGGCGCCGATGGTTAATGTAAACAAGATAATAACGACGAGTACATGCTACTCACTCGGTAAAATTTTGCCAGTTCGATAACAAAATCTGATAACAGCGTAGGTCTAAAGCTTCAAAGTACAAACTGTTATCGATTTTTTAGTAAGAAAAATAGCAAATCTATTTAAAAATATATCTTGAACGAGTTAAGAAATGATTAGTTGTTCGAAATATAATGAATAATCAATCATAATCATAAATAAAATATAATATATATAACGAATAAACATGGGGTTTTTCTGGGTGGGATGTATAATTCCATATACCATTTGAAGTGTGGGAAAGAAAACTAAATTTAGACGAAGTTGGGCATAATGTGCATAAAGCATTAAACTCTGGTGACGATTTTAAGGACTCTGTAAGCGAGTTTGTTTATTTATAACAGCTCTGAATAAGCAGATTCTGTTTCAAAGACCAATGTTGGTGATGAAATTACCCCCAAAGAAAATAAGGGTAACCACGACGAATCACAAGGCGCATGGTAAACATCACTTCTGAAAGCCATCCAGACTTCAAACTGTAGGATAAATTTCCATCTGAACGTCCAACAAAAGTTTTGTTCGAAATTAATAATGACTTCATCGAGTTTCAAGTGTAAACACTATACGTTTCGATTTAGCTTGCGTATACGACCTGCTGAATGTTCCAGAGATTTGTTCCTATGAATCGTCGCTTGGTTTCAGTTCGAGAAAGGATAGAACCGTATAATATTCCGCCGATTCAGTCACTCTATACTCTCGGAGAAAGGTCAGTACTGAAATTGGCTTCATCCACACGGAAGAAGAATCTATTAAGTTATTAGAAAGCGTCCGACAGTTGGACCATACTATACGAGTACATGGAAAACGGAAATCAGAATACCAAATGTTAAGGCAAGTTGGTCAGGAATGAAAGTCAATTCCAGATTAATGATGGATGAATTCCAAAGAAGTGCTTTTAGTTTCATATTGCCGTTGGCCGGTTTCGAATAAATTCAAGGGAAACAAAAAGATCGATCTAAAAAGCTTTTTGACTGACAGAAAAATATCAATCACTTTTGCTTTGGAAAAACTTTGAACTGTAATGTCGTGCCAATACCGAAACGATCAAACATAAATACGTAAGAAAATTAAAAAAAAATTGGCTGAGTATTTAAGCTTTATCGCAAATATTGCTACAAAGAATTTACGAAATTACAGATTCGTTGGAACAAAAATGCGAAATGAGTGCAATTCAATTAATCCATTTGGTCGTATTAAGGACGGAGGCTTATTTAAAATTTTGTGCGCATTTACTATAAATGCACATAAGCTCATGTACCATGAGTCGATAAATTTCTGCGTACAGACATTAGTGTGGTCCAAAAATATTTCTTTATGAAAAAAAATATTAAAAAGAAGGCTCTGTATTCGATAATGCTGAAGTCTTCATATCCTTCATGAACATAAAAAATAATAGTTTTATATTTTAGGATTAAATGTTCATACCAATACCGGATAACTCGGTTAAAGAGGGCTATAGGATATAGTCTTCCGATATCGATATTTTTTAGACTTGTGGTTTTCAATGGGGGCAATATCTTTTTCGGAGTAGATCTTTTTCAAAGCTGTTACTTGATTTGTACTCGGGTTTGGTTTGCCCCTTCATAATGAACAGACTTACTACGGAACTATGTTTGCGCCGCTTCCAATTTTCAATCGACATAATCACTCAGCAAAGTCTGTAATTCAAGCAACCATCGGTTTCGCACCACGTTTACTGTATTGGATAATGCGCATCTTCAGAGACGGCGTATAGTGCACACTGAAGACCCTATTGGTGTTGTCTACGTGTAGCAGAGTATTGAACAACTAGAGCAGTGTCCGTGAAAGATTTTGCGAAAGAATCTTGGTTTCCGGGCTTACAAAATCTAGCTCGTTCAAGAATTGAAGCGCGTTCCATGGACCAGAACGAGATGATCATCGATCTTGTTTTTCACAAGAAAATTTTATTCAGCGATAAAGTGTTGTAATGAGATGCCCGTACATCTTTAAAAGGTCACTGCTTATGTGTGTTCTGCAGACAGAGGGAGTTATTAAGCCGCCCATAATGTTACATTCAATGGGTAATGCTATAACTTTTTCGTGACTGCATTGGAGGATATTGATATGGAGGATTTTTGGTTCCAACAAGACGGCGCTCCATGCCATACAACTAATGAAATAATCAAGTTATTGAAGGAAACTTTTGGCGAGCGCATTATATAGCGATGGGCCTCTGGCATGGGCTCCAAGGTCGTTCGATTTCATACATAATAACCGATTTTTGTTGGGTTATGTGAAGTCGCCTTTCTATTCAGATAAACCTGAGACGGATGAAGCCTTCGAAGTGCATATTTGGCGCGTTATTGATGACAAAAGGCCCGTATTGTTGCAAGAAATGATCGGGAGTTTGACCTCTCGGCAGGAGTTTATTAGAGTTAATCGCGGCGTTTACTTGCCCCCAAATCTTAGGGACTAGTTCGCGTTCCTTCTGATTCGATCTGTATAAACTGTAGTAGGGCTTTCCCTTCCCCTTCTTGTACTTACATAGCACTTCGGACTGTGCTCATATAAGGCATACAAATAAGTTATTCAAAGGATTTTTGTGGAACTGCCAAATTTTTCGTTACAACGGTAATCTCGAAATATGTAAAAAAAAGTATTAATTTTTCATGTAAAGTCCATAAAAATAAATATGAGCAATGTAACATACAAAGATGAGTGTGCGTGAGTGCATTCAGGTGGATAATGGGATTTTCAGATTTTCGGTCTAAATATTTAATCGAAATGAGCATTTCGTTCATATTGGTTTGATTTTACAAGTTTTTGCGCGTAAATTAAATCATTAACACACACATAGTATATACCAATAGGTATACATGAATATATGTACATATATGCATACAGATGTACGAATATACCATATATGCACTCAGACTCTTATGCAAATATGCAAATTAATAGCACACATAACCAGTTGAGATGACGAATAAATGTATCGCCAACAAAAATTAATTAACTCCTCTCATTTTATGCTTAACGAAACGTAAAAAAGGATTTCTATATGTAAAATGTGTTCTTGATTATAGAGAGAGACACATGTATTGATGTTATGCATGTGGGTGTGTGTAGGTGCCGAACTTTGCAGTCCAAACAGGTGGACTGGTAACCAAAAGTTCTAGTTAAATACTAGTATTTTAAAAATGAACTCATACCAGTTCACCAGCAATGAGAATAATGTTAATTCCATAAGATGTCCTTATTTCAAGCAAGTTCCGAGTGAGTTTCCATTTCTAATTTGCTCTCTTGACGTAGTCAAAATGACGTTGCTCTTTACATCGCCACTATTGCCGAGCGCGTGAGAGGCAACTTATGAGTATATGTATCTTAGTTTTAGTGAAGTAGTAGTATGCAATTGGCAAAATGATAAAAGGATCGTACAGTTCAAAGTTTGTTTTCGATGAAAGGGACCTAAAGTGTTTAGATAACTTTAAAAGGTTGCTGCAGTTAAGCTCACTAAGTATGAATAGGCTATTATCTATAGCCTTTATTAACGATTACTTAGCCATAAACCAATTTAGCATTAACACCAAAAACAATATCAGCTTCGAAATCCAACGCACTCTTGTCAGCAGCTGGCACTATGGGCTGAATAGGCAATCGATAAGTCAAGTACATTCTCGCCGAGCAAAAGTCTCTCATCATTTCCGTCCATCTATATGCTGCATCAACGAACCAACATCTTATGAGTCGGTGCCATGAGTTTTCGAGTGGAGAGTTTAGTGGTGGATTTATGGATTTTCGCCCATTGGCGGGAGCGAGTTAAATGGCGGCTTTGACATGATTCAGGAAACAGTGACACGCTGACTTAATTCTGTTGTCCGAATTGGGTGAAAGCACTTCAGCTTTTAAAATATTCGATGCAGTACCGGCTGATGGAAGCAGAGGAAGAGGAAGACTTTCACTTTGTTCGGTTGGTCAGTATACCATATATACATTGTACAGAAATTAATAAGGTAATAAATAAATAAATTTTTGAAAGCAATTTTCAAGCAATTTTTAAACAAGGCTTAAAAAAAAGTCCAACGATCTCGGTGGACAATTGGCATCGCCAAGACGAGAGATTACGCCGCCGGCAAACTTCTTTCCCAATAAAGCCATATTCGTTCGTATTATGTGACATGTGGCACCAACTTGTTGAAACCACATTATATGTCCAAGTCGTATTCTTCAATTGTAGATCAAACAAAGTCGGTTAACATATGAGCATACCGCTCCGAATAGACAGTGACAGTCTCACAGTTGTCGTTTTCAAAGAGATAACGTCCTAAAACAACTCCGGACTAAAGAACGTACCAGACACTAATTTTTTTTTTCTTTTCTTTTTTTTTTTTTTGATATAATTCAATTATTTAAGAATTCTCAGAGCAACAAATGCGCCGAAAACTATATTATTTTAAAGAAAATTATTGCTAAAACAGTAGAAAACATCATCTTCTGTAATCAAACCAAAAATTGCGCAGTGTGACCAGCGTGAAAATTGATTTCGTAATTTCGCCTTTTAGACTACTTTCTAGATATTGAAATTGAATTTAAATGATTTTTTTTATGCTACGCGTGACTGTTTTGAACATCAAACTCGACATTTTTTATGTTGACAAGCAGTTTTAAATCAATTAAAGGTAAAGCCACACTAGAGGTTGAAAAATAGGCACCTTTTTAAATTTGTTGTAGGAATATGGGAGAAGAAATAGAATTTATATTTAACCATTTCATTGAACATATATTGAAGTATAAAAATATATTCTTTAATTATTATTTTGTTACAAAATGGCGGTGATAAAGCTCAATATTTAATTCATGTTTTTTTTGAAAGTTTCTACGGGAGAATCGATTTCTTCTAAAGGATGAGACCTAAACGAGAAAAGCAAAAAGTTTTATGATCTACAAACTATGCTCTTGGAAGTACGTACGAATTTATTTCTTAACTAATTTTTGTGAAAACGGCACATTTTTTTTTAAGATTGATTTTTGACTAAAAAATACGCAGGAAATTATTAAAAAATAGTTTCCACTTAATCGAAAAACGGCTACGTACTTCCAAAAAAAATGTGTTTGTGAAGCTACCATCAAAATTTCAGATAAATCGATGCAATAGGGTCCGAATAATCTGTCCTCCCAGTTTGAAAAATGTGATTTTGAGAAAAACGAGTTTAAAGTTTTTATTGTACTCAGCGCACGCTCTGAGGGGCTGCAGCAAAATAAAAAGTTCAGCTATTTTAAATATTGTTTCACTTTAAACCATTCATTTCTAGGACCCAAAGGTACAAAAAACATTTCACACAAAACCACCTTAGTGAGTTGCTTATGTCAAGCTGCGTGCCGAAAATTCATTCTGCCTTTTAAAAATTGTCCAAACTAAAACCAATTCTTCACTTTCAACATCATGTACCGATTAGGTTTACTAGAACACGAATAAACTAGAATCGAAAACGGAATTGGTACATAGTTGCATTACAAAGGAGCATCTTAGTAACTGCTTAAATTCATCAAGTGGTTTTAGAGAATTTTTGCAGGTTTAAAATATTTATTTTCATGAGCGTTTGAATTTTTAATTAACAGGTTTTATATGAATACAGATTAAGAATATTTACGAATTTAAGTGCTCATCTTAAAACACATACATTTGCAAGTACGAGTATTTATGTAAAAATGTACTCTTATCAAAATACCGTCAAAAAGGCATGCGCATGAAACGCTTTCATTTTGTGTATCGAAAGTAGTCGAAATTGGCAATTATTCCACATAATGCGGTGAAATACAGAAAAATGGCAATCGAAAGAAACGTTGTGC
This sequence comes from Ceratitis rosa, assembly GCA_037013455.1. NCBI lineage: Eukaryota > Metazoa > Arthropoda > Insecta > Diptera > Tephritidae > Ceratitis > Ceratitis rosa. The sequence goes on along the minus strand of JAWMAG010000037.1, from coordinate 23,565,684 downwards.
TACTTAATCGAGTGTGAACTGGTAGATTACCAAATTAGTAATTATTTAGAATTTTAAAATGCCTGTAAAATAGAGAAAGATGCGCAACGAACCAAAAATTTATTGAACTGGAAAAAATAATAATAATAATCAATTTGATGCTAGCCACGAATTAGTTTCATATTAAAAAGTCTTTGCGGCTTTTTTCACTAGGGGATTGCCCACAAACCATGTAGTGATATTTTAGGTTTTAAGGGTACCCTCCTTCCCTTCATATAGCTTAACGTGGCCTTTTCTGTGTCTCCTCCTTCCATTAGAACGTCGTTTTGTTTCAAATTTTTTTACCTTTTCTACTACACATTGGAGCTTGGTTGGGAAGCTTTGGTGCACTCATAATGTAGCCCGGATCTTGCACCATCTTACTACAATTTGTTTTGGTCTCTGCAAAACTGTCTTGGTGGGGAAAAAAATGGTCGATTAAGGATCCATTGAAAATCATATAACCAAGTTCTACACTGATGAAATTATGAGGCTGGCCGAAGAAATGCAGAGGGTATACTCGTAGATAATAATTATAAATACATTTATTTTTCAATACAGAAAATTTTTAGTCAAAAATATAGAAAAATCCGCGGAAAATACAATTTTTTCACATTCCAAAAAAATGAATTCAATTGAAATAATATTTCATTTATTGGAGCAGCCAAAATGGGTTGTATGTTAGGTATGGCGGAATAGTCTGAAGATTTTAATATCTCGTTATCTTTTTGTCTACTAAATGCAGCTGGTATCTTCCAAGTGGAAGTACTGAGCAAGGAGAGCACCAACGAATCGCTCAGAGAGATACATTCAGCTAAGGCAACATAATCGATAATGAAAAAGCTAAGGCGTATGCAATTAGGAACATCTCTCGACTTATCTGAACCAGTGATAATACTAGATCTGTTAAGAATAATCTCTCCATCAAACTATTTCTCACGCACAGCTTCTGAAAATCAACATCAAATCTCTTTTATTATTATCTACCGACAGAAAACGGATGCTTCGAAGTGTCAATTTGAGTTTTGCAAAGAGAAAAAAGTTGGCCAGAGCCATATCGAGTGAATTCGGTAGCTTTTTCGTTGGTAATTGTTGAGTTTTTTTTTTTTCAAGGAATTCGATGAGAAGGTTAGTCTTGTGAAATGATGCGTTGTCGTGATGCAAAATCCATAAGTTTTCTTTCCACAAGAATTGTATTATTCAAAAAATTTACAGTCTTAAGCGCTCTTCATTTATCGACCGGACATCTGACATGAATTCCGTGTCCAAGAAAACCACGATAGTCAAAGAAAGTAGTCAATACTACTCCGCCTTTTAATCTTTTTGATATTGCCTTCACTGAGCTTGTTGGCAATTCGTCAATGAATGGTATATGAGAGTGCCGCCTACAAACTGACTGAGGGCAGATTCTCATGAATGTTGCGTTGGTATTATGCTCGGTAAGTATTTATGTAAACCAATACTGAAATAAAGGTATTTCTGCGTTGATGTATCTCACATACAATGAAATATCTGCGATTTTAGAGGAACAGTCAGCATATTGGCAGCTAAGAGAACAATAAAGCATACAGTTAGGAACGTTTTGACGCACATTCTATAATTTTTTTATATTAATATTACATTTAAACTGGTAGATAGGAAGGCTGTCATTATAACCCCGGTGACAACCATCACAAGATGCATCATTTCGACGCTCTATCGTAAGACCTTCATATGCTACTACGACATTTCGTCGTCGCGCTCGAACCGCTTGGTGTTCTGAATGAAACTCTTTCTGTATATCCGATATGCTTTTCGAATACTTTCTGGCACAAATTGGGCGGTATCTCAGCTATGACTTGATGAAAGTTGGTTTTAAGGTGTTGAAGTGGTAAAGATTTTGAAGCCACGAAATGGATTACCCCATATAAGTACATGTATATAATATTTAAGAATTCTAAAGCAAACAAATTTGATTTTAAATAAAAAAGATTCAAGAATAATGAGTTCTCTTTCCAAGGGGTTGTTATCAAAACGCATTATGTATATGTATATATATACAATATGTGTATGTATGTGGGTGTGTGTGTATCTTTATAAACGCATGCCTGTGCATTCGAAAATTGTTTGTGCGAAAATTTAGCAATTCCTGTCACATACCCAAAAGCAGTCAGCAAGACAAAGTAGCGAGTATAAGTGAATGTCACTTGACAACTTTGACAGTTATTGAGTGATGTAAAATTCTACAAATCGCACTCAGTGCTGCGCCTTGTGTTTTTGTTGTGGAAATAGCTTACTAGGTTTCTAAGGTAAATTTCATATAAAAAAATAATAATGGAAAAAGCAAATGCATACAAGAAGAATGTACTTATATAAAGGTTGATTCATTTCGAGGTTCCCTACTTTAAAAAAAAAATCACAAAAAATACAAATCTAATGGGGAATGTTTATTATCATTCGAAAGAACATTCTTTGAATTAGAAATGGGCTTTATCGCTGAACAAAATTTGGCTTGAAATCCTCGGATCTTCTTGGAACTTTTCAAGAGCCCATGCAAGAGCAAAGCAATGTCGCTTAGGAAGGTCGAGCGTATTTAGTTCTAGCACAAGCTGTATTTTGTACGCTTTTAATTTAAGATCTCGACGTAAAATGCGCCAAGTCGTTCCATACGTCAGTTCGAGTTGTTGTGAACGAAGCCGAACCGAATCTCCATGGTCTTCGTGTACACTCTCAGCTACGGCCGCTATATTTTCTTTACTGCGTGCTGGATGTGGTCTATTCGATCAAAAATTATCCAATAATGAATGCTGGGTCTCAAGATGTGTGATGGTATTGCGAATGGTACGCTCAGTAGGCCGAATATGTTGACCATAAGTTGAACGAAGCGCAACGTGAGTTTCATAATATAGTTGCACGATTTGTAGACGTTGTTCAGGGTTAAGTCTTTCCATAATAAAATGCCAAGCAATACTGAACAAAAATAAAACGATATCTTAACGCGACTCAAGCGTGATATTTCAAAAAAAAAGCTACTGAAAAAAGTACCTCTTCTTAGAACACCCATTATAAAATATAGAAGTTTGCTCAATTTCCAAAATAAAAGCAAACAATTTGAAAGAGAAATCATAGTAATTGTAGCTGAATTCATTTTAAGTTTCAAAATCATTTTTTTTTTCTTCAAAAAAGTATCGGTTATGTTTGGAAATAATTGTCTCCCTAGAACAGTATGGCTTCATTTGAGAAGTTTTCCAAAAATATACATCAAATACACGCTGTTCTAATTGCAGTAGTTCGCTGTATACTCACAGCGCAGACAGACTAACTGCCTGACTGACGGATTGTGTGTACCACCAATTGTGAGATATCAAATAATCAAATAATGTCACAAGTAAATTTCACTTTTTTTATTTTATTTCTGCATCATTAAACTTGCTACATTCAAAAGCTGTACCCAATGGGAGGGAGATTGCTTTGTCTTTCGCCTCATAAGCATCATGTCTCCAGTGGATTTCAGACAAAATAGATAACAGATCAAAAACAAAAACTAAAAACCTTACACAAAAGTACAAGTAATCAGAGAGAGAGAGAGAGAGAGATAATGGTTAAGTTTAGTTAAAGCTAACAAGTGCAGACAAATGACGAAAATATCACAATGACATGTGAGGGAGGGAGGGAGAAAGGGAGCGTAATGAGCGCTACATGTCTCCGACTTACCGCTGTTTTTCTGTTTAGTTCAAACAATTCGTACATATGTATGTATATACATACTACAGAATGTACTGATAAACTTGTTGTAGATGTGATCTAAATAAATAAAATATAATGTTTAAGTAAAGACATTGTTGCTATATCATTTGTTTTTATTGCACTGAAATTGTAATCATCAATGATGCACTGCATACATACATTTAGGTATATGTACTTATATATTCGCATACATATTTACACAAATTGAGCAATGATGTTATGCATTTATCATAATAAGAGCTCTGTAGTGTAGTATCAAATTACTCAGCTGACAACTAGTTTACTTGTAGTATAAATTGATCTAAGTCACACTAATTTGTAGTGTACAAAAAGGACTATATGATTTTTGTCTAAATTTTTTAACAAAATTTTTCACTTGATAAAACACATTGACCATCAATATATCTGATATTTGCCATTTTTCGGTCATTTTTCTTGTATGATTTATCTATGGCTCAGCGGCTCTTCGTTCGGTAAATTTTTTACGATCAAAAGAGTTTGGCAAAGACCGTTAAAATTATAGTCAGATGGTGCAAGGTCTGAGACATTAGTAGGTCCAAAAAAACTTCTCAACCAAGCTTTGGCCATTTTTATGTGCTAAGATGTGTCATGAAATCAACAACTTTTTGATTTCGGACGCTTTTTTTTTTTTTTTTTTTTGTTTTTGGAAGAACTTGATTTGAGCTGGTTAATGGATTGCATAAGAGCTCGTTTCTGTAGGTTGATTCGGTACGCGCACTGCGTCCAATGTGCGGACGGCATAAGTGCCCAGCAGAATCGGTAATTCGAGCAAACGTGGATTGGTTTCGTATCACGTATATTCTAGTGGTTAATGCGCATCCTCAGCGATGCCGTGGAACAGAGTATCAAGAAAGACCGGAATTGAATTGAAGTTGGGTTCATCCTCTTTATGGTAGATTTTGCTGAAGGATCGAGCACGTTGCACGCTCAATGAAAGGATCCAAAAGAAATGGCTACCGATATTCCTTCAAAAATAAAGCCAGCCATAATACTACAATCAATGGGGAACACTTGAGAGCCATGATTAAAGACTTGTGCGTGCTTAAATTAGGAGTTGTTGATGTGGACGACTGTTGCTTCCATCTATACGGCGCTACATAGCATGCAGACAACGAAACAATCAATTTAACGAAGGAAACTTTCGGTGAAAGCACTATCTCGTGTCGTGGGCCAGTCGCATGGCCGCCAAAATCGATTTAAAACCGCTGGAGTACTTTTTGTGGGGGAATGTGAAGTCGCTTGTCTACGCACAAAAGCCCGAAACGATGACCGCATTGGAAGAGAATAGGTATTCGGCGCTTTAATGCTGACATACGACCCTAATTGCTATAAAAAATTGTCAAAAATTGAGCTTCTCGGTTAGAGTTTTTCGAACCAGCTAAATTCTTCGTCATAATAGCAAATTTTATGCGTTCTATTTCTACTCGAAAATTATCTCTAGTAACGCATCTCAAGCTTCTTTATATGGTACATCCCCATAATGTCAATGGTGCTTAGAACAAGGGGAGCATTTGTACCGTCTGACGATGTGGTCTTTTGCACTCTATGGAATTTGTAGATGATTCACTCCTTATCGAGTGGCTGTGACTCATTTGAGCGAATAGAGAGCAATAGATGATTTTCGCTTCTATTACTCTGAGTGCTGTGGCCAGCTTTCGTTTATGTTAGGCATTTCCAGGGCTAAGTTATATGCTGTCTCGTCCTGGGATAGTACTGGAGTAAGTAACTTTGGAAGCTAATATTTCCCACTGAGGAGAACAAGCTCCATTTTTTGTGAGTCAATGCCTAGGACAGCATCCCATTAGCACACTTTTCATCAATATACGATAACTTCATAAAATTTGTTAGAACTGCGCCTCTGGGGGAGAGAGGAATGATCACAATCAGAGCCAGTTGATTCATGCCAAAGTATACTCCATCCAAGGACTCTCGTATCAATATTTTACGCCAACAACCAACCGACTAAACCAGCTTTCATACTTTCGACAACCTATTATACGAAAATCCTTTGTTATGTCGTTGCATTTTATTGTTGTTTTTGGTGTATTGTGTACGTGCTTTCCGCAGCTGCCATCAGCCATCAGTATATAGCGGTCAATTACGACAGCGCCAAAATGTAATTTTGTGATAAAGAATCTTAATTGGTCATTAAAAAGTGATATCATTTCACTAATTTTCGCTTACAAATACAATTTTACAAACAAACATATACACAAATATGTTTAATTATGTCGAAGAGATATTCTATTATGAGTGTGGCTTTAGACATAGTAAATTCACCATTGACCAGATACTCACTATGCATCTAATCTTGGAAAAGACCAATGAGAAAAGAATGGAAACACATTACCTTTTCATCGATTTTAAAGCTGCCTTCGACAGCACAGTACGAAGCTGCCTCTATGCCGCTATATCAGAATTCGATATTCCTGCAAACCTTATAATACTGTGTAAAGTGACGTTAAGTAACACCAAAGGCTCCATTAGGATCGGGAAGGTACTTTCCGAGCCGTTCGATACCGAACAAGGTTTCAAACAGGGTGACTGTATGTGCGATTTCTTCAATTTGATGCGCTGTGATTTCTGCTTTTTCCAGACTGGATGGATCTGGTGGTGAACGAGCGAAAGACGAGATATTTGTCATCAAACAAACAGTCATCGGCTCCTACGTCACAGTTGACCAGCTTTAATACCAACAACAATGTTGGCCTTGAAATCCTGCGCAGAATCACTCTTGCCAACAGGTTCTACTTTGGACTGAGTAGGCAATTGAAATTAAAGTCATCTCTCAACGAACCAAAACCAAGCTCTACAAGTAGCCCATTACCGTCCTGCTATATGGTGCATGGGCGACGACTTTCATCTGATGAGCTGTACGAGGTATACGGCAGCATTGACATATTCAGTTCAGCGAATCAAGAAACAGCGGCAGCGCTGGCTAGGCCATGTGGCCCGGATGGAGAAGAATACTCCAACTTCGAAGCAGTGCCCGCTGGTGGAAGCAGAGGAAGAGGAACACGGCTGTAATCGTGTAAGCGGTGTCTATGCCAGTAAAGCAGAGAAGACAGTATACGACAATATTTTAAGGGCCACTCATGTCTCGAATTAACGAGAGTCGACTGTATTTAGTTGCATGTATGGGCAATTTCTTCGCTGTTCTAACAGTCAACCACGAAACACGCTCAATTATACTAAGCTCTACAACACACTCTCCGAAGAGGTTGACTACACCAATTCCGTCTTCTGTTTTGACAATACTTTTTCAACGAAAATCCCAGGGAGAAACGAGTGGGAAAATGCAGCAGTTCTGCATCATAAATCCGTAGTCATCTTCACCGACGGCTTCAAACAAAATGGCAAAGTATTTTGTGGTGTTTATCCTGAACCGATTCCTATAAAATTAAGTAAAGGACTTTCTGACCACTGCAGCGTGTATTCCAAGAGAAACTAATCGCTACGGAAGTCGCTTCATGGTTTGCTCGTTAACCCAATCTATTACAATATATTCTGACAACCAGGCTAAAATTAAGTATCTCAAATGCAAGCATACCACCTCAAATGTGGCAATAAAATGCTTAGAGATCTTAAACAAACTGTCTACTGTATGAGATCAGCACCCAAGGCGGAGACAGTCCTAGCCTCAGTAATCTGTGCAAGTGACGTGGGTGTACCGCTTTCCTCAGCTAGTAAGACTAGGCTTTACGAGAAAGGCCAACGGTAGGTGGCAGCGCGAAACCACGTGCAATGTGCCAAGACAAACCTGGTAATTAATTAAGATAAAAAGACCTATATATCTACTCTTTCTAAACCAAAATAAAAATGCGAAGCATAATCTATGCTTACATACCAGGGCTGTTAGTTGAAGTCTGCCGGTTTTACTAGTAGATGTCGCTAGCAATATGTATAAATTTCAATGATTTGGCATGTACCTATGTAATTTTTTTCTATTGACATTAACCTACAAAAATACGCAAGTCACATTCCGCCAAAATAATAGCGTCATATTTGTTTACCTCAGTGAATATGTCGAGTTTCGATCCAAGTAAATCGCATTTGCGGCATTCGTTGCTTTTCTTATTTCATCAAAAGAAAAAAGCAGCTGAAACTCACCGGTTGCTGGTAGAAACTTATGGTGAACATGCCCCAGTGATTAGAACATGTGAGACATGGTTCGTCAATTTAAAAGTGGAGATTTCGATTTGACAGACAATGAACATCCTGGTGCAGCGAAAAAGTTCGAAGACGAGGAATTGGATGTTGATCCAACCCAATCTCAACAAAAATTGGCAGAAACACTACATGTGACTCGAGGAGCAATTTGCCAACGTTTAAAAGCCATGAGAAAGATCCAGAAGTATGGAAAATGGGTGCAACACCAGCTGAACGATAGACAAATGGAAAATCGAGTAACCGTTTGTGAAATGCTGCTTCAACGATTCGAAAGGAAATCTTTTCTGCATCGAATTGTCACGAAGGACGAAAAATGGATTTATTTTGAGAACCCGAAGCGAAAAAAATCATGGCTTTCCCCTGGTGAAGCTGGCCCAAAGACTGCAAGGCCAAATCGCTTTGGCCGTAAGAAAATGCTTTGTGTTTGGTGGGACCAGTATGGTGTGGTGTACTACGAGTTGTTAAAACCTGGTGAAACGGTGAACACGGATAGCTACCGACAACAAATGATCAATTTGAATCATGCGTTGATGGAAAACCGGTAGAAATGGGCCCGAAGACATGGCACAGTTATCTTGCAACATGACAACGCCCCGTCTCATACCGCTAAACTGGTGTAAGACACATTAAAAACACTTAATTGGGAAATATTATCGCCGACTATCACCTTTTCGCATCGATGGGACACTCCCTTGCAGAGCAGTGCTACACTAATTTTGAAGGAGTCGAAAAATGGCTCGTCGAATGGTTTGCCTCGAAAGAGAAAATGTTTTTTTTGGAATGGTATCCATAATTTGCCTGAGAGATGGGCGAAATGTGTAGAAACCTATGGTCAATACTTTGAATAAAAAAATTTTGAGATTCCCCTGAAAATTAAGTTTTTTCTTTAACGAAAAAACCGGCAAACTTCAACAAACACACCTGGTAATCTAAAAACCAAAGTAAACAATAAAATAAAAAATAAAATAAATGAATATGAATTTTTTTTCTTAATTAATCGATCACCTTCCCGTAAAAAAGAAAAATAACAAAAAAGAACTATAAATTCGATTTTTTCGATTAGGTCGGTCTCCGAAGGGAGTTCCGGAGAAAAGTCTTCCCGCTGGGCTAAGCAAAGATCAACCCATGTACTGAATTTCACGTTAATCGAATCATTATTACTATTTTTTTTGAATAGCCCAGTTCCTGGTCCAATTCCTGCTAAATTTTTGAATAATAAAATTGTTATGTATTGAATAATAAAATTACTTCGCAAACCTAGATATGTACACTCCGCTGCTGGCCGCAATATTTGTAATTTAATGCGTTAAGTTTTTCTTGTTTGTGCTTTTATATTTGGTTACATTCGTGGCATTGTTTGTTATGCCGTTATATCGTGTACATACTCTCAACTGCATGCTACGCACAGAATTCGTTAGTGGAAGCCAACAAAAAAAAAAACAAAATACAACACTTGGCAGCGAAAAATAACACTGCAAACAAACGCACATAAATATTAATTTAATTGCTAAAGTTATATTATTTCAGTCCAAGAGTTATGAGCACGCATCACTGCCTATGGTAAACTCAAACAATTCAGCACACTGAGAGTATCCGCACTCGTGCTCGTACTTGCCGAAGAACAAACACATTTATCGTATAATTTATAGCACACAAAATGATAAGAAATTAGTTTTGCTGCTCTCTCATAGTGTACACTTTAATGGGACAGGCAATTTGGAGGATGGAGATAAGAGAGGAAGAAATTAATTGCTGCACAAAATGTGTGTATATTCACAATGACATGAAGGAAACGTGAAGCAGCTGTGATAAATTCTATGAAATAATAGTAAAATAAATGGGAAAAAGAATTAATAAGATAAACTTCATGAAAAGAATCTGCATTTTTCAAGGTTAATCGAGCATCAACATTGTAAGAATATTATCGAAGATTTTGATTTTTTTCTTTAGTATTTTGAGAGGTGATCAAGGGTAAGCTGGATGGGTGGTTGCGACATATGTATGTAGAAGCCTGACAAGCGAGGAAGAGTTTTGACCGACATTCACCTGGGACTTTCGGACTACTCTTCGCTGGCTGAGAAACAAACATCCCATTGTAGGCCAGCTAAAATGAGAATGAGATCACCTGTGGATGTGCATAGGTTTGGTACCCACCTCAAACAAATTTTCCACTAACGATAAACACCAAAACGGGACAAATATACAACAACAACAAAAAGTACTAGATAAACGTGCTGGGCGACAAGGGGAGCAAAGGTGGTATCTTCGGCACAACAGTTGGAAAACTCAGCCTATATTACGAAATATTCTCAGACGGGCTTCGTTATTTCAACTGCGCCCCACGCGAAAAATAGTTGTCTTCAAATTCATCAAGCTATTTGGCTGTCACCGGATCGATCTATAATTTTTTTGATAGACGGAAGACACGCCTCTAGTAGTCCAAATATCGGCTTGGATCACTAACTCGACGCAGCGAAGATGACAATCAACAAACGAATAACATGATGATCGGTGGAGCTTCTACGCCACTATGTCTGAGTTTGGCATCTCCTTAAAACTTATGCGTCTATATAAACTGACGTAAAGTAACACCAAAAGTTCCGTCAGGATTGTGAAGGACCTCTCCAAGTCGTTCGATACGAAATTATGTTTCAGACAAGGTGATTCTTTATCGTGTGACTTTTTTAATTTATTTCTGGAGAAAATAATAAGAGCTGTAGAGCTGAATAAAGAAAGTACAGTTTTCTACAAGAGTGACCAGCTACTGGCGTACGCTGATGATATTGACATTATTGGCCTCAAAAACCACGCCGTGAGTTCAGCTTTCCCCACACTGGATAAGGAAGCGAAGCGAATGGGTCTTGTAGTGAACAAGGAAAAGACGAAGTAACTCCTGCCATCAAACAAAGAGTCATTGCATTCCTGACTCGACTCCCACGTCACTGCTGATAGTCACAACTTTGAAGTCGTCTATCTTGGAACTAGTATTAACACCAACAACAATGTCGGCCTTGAAATCCAACGCAGAATCACTCTCGCCAACGGGTGCTACTTTGGACTGAGTAGGCAAGTGGAAAGAAAATTCATCTCTCGACGAACAAAGACCAAACTTTACAAGTTGTTGTCCTGCTATATGATGCGCAGGCATAGACGATGACTTTTATCTGATGAGTCGGCGTTAGGTGTTTTCGAGAAAGATTTATGTATGCTGTTCTCTCTGTTGGGAACCTACTCCTCCAAACGCGGGGCATTCGCAAAGAAAAACCTGCCTGAAAGTTAAAGTAGACCTTATTTAAGCAAAACACAAAATGGTTGCCTTTCCATAAAAATTTATCGACTTTTAGTATAAAAAGAGAATTTTTTATTTTCATGTAAATTTGATTACAAGAGGACGGTTTGTGCAGATTCTTTTCTAACAATTGATTTATCTTGAGATTTAATACTACACCACAGAAAAATCATATTTCATAATAAATAGGGATGCCGTGTGTACGAGCAGAGGATGTGGGCGTATTTGAATATGTAAATCAAAGGCTCTCAACACATTGCGAAACCAATAAGACGTAATAAACCGATTTATATGCGCATATCATAAAAATGAGAATGGCAGAAAAAAAAATCGAACACACGTACTTATGCATTTTGAATAGCATAAAAATATAAATTCAACATATATGTATACGATAGGTGGAAAATATTCAAATATATACATATCGGCGAGGATATTAATACATAGAAATAATCAAAAATAATAATAATAAAAAAAAATTAATAAAGAAGCAAATCCTTTCTCACTTTGCTTTTGCCACTGTGTTTGCCCTTTGGCGCTACACTTTTTGATATTTTCAGCGGTTCTCTATCACACCCTCTCTGTCTCTCTCTATCACCCTTTCGCTTTCGCTGTCAATGCATTTTAAATAATTCAGCTATTTAAAAAATCATTTATGCGGATTATTAGAAAATATTTTTTATTCTGAATACCAATAACAATAAGAGCGAACAAAATGCGGCTTAACTAAATATATTATATTTGTATGTAAATGAGATCGTGTTTGATTTGCATATATAAAATATCGCTTTATCAATTTATGCGTTAAGGCTTAGCCAACACTTACAATAAGTATGTATTTACATAAATTTTAATTTATCTGTATAAATAAATGGAATACACAAACAGGTTATATTATGGTAAGCTTCGCTTCAGTTGTTCATTGCCCATTTATCAAAGGCGTTAAAACGCAACAGTAGATTTGATAAGATTTTGAAATTGAATTTTTTTCGTTGTCAACAATAGAAAATAGAGAATGCATACCAAAGGTAAAATAGTAGTTTCGATGAGAAAGAATATTTCAAACGCAAATTATTATAATTATTATTATGTTTTTTTTTTAACTGAAGAAAAGCATATTCTCAATTCATTGCGATTTCGAAAATAAACGTAAATAAAATGTATTAAAAATATTTTTTTTTCATGGAATTCGGATTTCATAATAAAATTTAGCATTATCCATTCACAATCCATTGTCCAATCACAAATTACGCGGCCGGCAAATTTCTCTTGCAATAAAACTACACGTATATTCGCTCGTGTTGTGTGGCATGTGGCACCAAGTCGTGTTCTTCAATTGCAGGTTAAAAAGAAGTCGTTGATCATACGATCAATACGGTTCGAATTGAAAGTGAAATGTTCGCCGTTATCTTTTCTCAAAGCAGAAACGACCAATCAAACCTTCGGACTAATGAGCGAACCAGACAGTAAGTTTATTTTTGTTGTAATATGCTCTCTTCAATTATTCGAGGATTATCGGGTCGCCAAAACAGCAATTCCGCTTATTAACGCATCCGACGAGTGAAAAATGTGCCTCGTCGCTGAAGAAAATTTCGTTCGAAAAATCGCCAACCACTGATTGTTGTTCAAGAACCCAATGGATGTATGTAGAGCGTCGTGAATGATCAGTTGGCTTCGGTTATTATGTGAGCTGGAGATTACATGAATGCAGGTGCAAGTTCAAGAGAGTAACAGCTCTTGTAAGCGTCGAGAGTAATAGGCACACACATTCGGGTCTTCGTCTATATTTTCACTTACACGTACAGTAGCGTTAAATGAGGTGGAACGAGCAAAACTGTTTGTTACCCATCCAGTCTGTTAAAGTTTCTTCAAAATTTTAACAATTGGTTGAGTAGTTGGACGATAATGCTGGGAGATGGCCAAGTTTGAACCACCATTGTGTGTGGTTGTTAAGCGAACCATTCTCATAAATGCTTGACTTTCAACTAAAGTAAAACATGTTTGGTTTGACAGATGTCAAAATACAGCCCTGTACTAGTGAAAGCAAGAAATTTGTAGCCCTATATTAGATTTATATTTCGTGCTACCAGAGCCAACTGAATTCCATGTTTTCTTCCACAGACCATTTTTAGAAATGACCTTATTTAGTCCTTTTAGTGCCCGAGACCGATATATCAGGTCTTGCTGCATTCATTCGTAACGTTTGACCACAAGAACCAGTCATTCGAGCACACTTTTAGGTACATCAGCAACATTTTCCTCAGAACGCACTGGGCGTAGGCGAAATCTTTTGTATGAAGGTGAGTTATTTCTACCGAATTTGGTGCGTGAATTAATTGCAGCTACGCCTGAAGAAATAAGTTTTCAATATTTTCGATTTTTCTTAAGTCATAAACTTAACCATTTCGTAAACCGCTAACATTGTACTGAATAATTGACACAGTGGGAATGGCATTGGGTATGTCAAAGGTCAAATAAGCCGCACTACAAAAGCAAAGCAATAAATGATCCATCCTTCAGTTTCGATTTGACATACCAATATACAGGTACAATATATAGTGTATGGGATTTCACTTTAGCAAGTTAACTGCAATTTTTGGCTACGAAACTAAAACGTGCAACATGGAAGAGTAAAATGTGTGGGCGCTTGGCTAGCGAAGGCAAAAATAAAAAAAATAAATAAATAGAAAATGGTAAACGTTGACCACAAAAGGCCATAAGCATATTACTATAAAAACATACATACCATACATACTCGTATTACATACATATGAAATAAAAATATATTATTTTCAATGCAAAATACATAAATAATTCAGTGCACATAGCACGTATTTTGGCACTAAAGAGAAACCCAAAAACTGATGGTTGCTTTTGGGTGGAAGGGATAAATGCATTGAGACAGCAAGCCAAACCAAGCCAAACCACGCAGTTTAGAGAATGAGGTCACTTTGGGTCATTGGACGAGATATTCACTATAAGCAAGAATTAATATTTTGTTTTTGAAGAAGAATAAGAAGAAGAAAAAGAAGAAGAAGAGAAGAAGACCGAAAAGTAAGCCGAAGTGCCAAACCACAATTGGGCTATAAGAAATTGATATACCTATAAATACATATATTAGTATGTATGGAAGCATAATATGCAAGAGATTTATGGTATATAATAATAAAGTATATATATGAGAAATGAAAATGGCTACAAAATATAGTATAAATAAATATATATTTTTTTTGCAATTATAATTTTTGAGAAAAAATATTGGTGCGAGGGAACTTTTCCATGGTCGCGGAATAGGGGATAAGAGGTGGAAATAAGTCAACCAAATTATTATTATTTTTTTTTTTTTCAAAATATTCGACCGCAATATGGAAAACTTTCCATTAATATATTTATACTTTCCTAAAAATGCTTCCTCTTCATCTTTAAAAAAAAAACGCCGAAGCTGATAAATTTCTTACCCTTCGACTCTGTTTTAATTTTTGAAAACACCTATTAATCCCTGGGACCCAGATCTGGATTGTGGTTGATTAAAAATATCAAAGCCCACCTCATGAAAGGTAGCCCACGGAACTCGGTTTTGTGAACAGGCGCGTTTTCGTGCAAAAGCAGCTCATCTTACGTAAATTTTTCTAGTCTTTTCTCTTCAATGGCTTCTTTTAGCCGCTTTAATATTATAAATATTTTTGTCTTTATAATCGATCAATAATATTCCTACCGAATACCAAAGGACCGTTGCAATGAGTTTCACAGCTGCCTGTGACACTATAAACTTCTACGGTGGTGCTCCGCCCATTCTATGTCAACTCAGGCTCATAATAATGAATTCAATTTTCGTCTCCAATAACAATTCGACTCAATACATTATTTATAATTATTTATTATTACATTGGTTAAAATATACACGTGAACACAATACGCGCTGCTGTTGTTGCCGAGGCGTGAGCATACTTCAACCACTTCTGGGAGCTAATTTGGGCCTGGTGGAGGACATTTTTTACAAATTTTTTTTTAAGTTTTGGCGTGGTCACTTCGATGCTCCTGTCTGGTCTCGGGTCTTATTGAAGGTACTGGGCCACTGTACATCATAGTTTATACCGAAGGAGAGGCGCCGTAAACCAACGAAATCTCATTCATTATGGTCGCAAGTGTTTTTTCTTTTTTTTTTTTGTCTAATAACAACAGAGCCTCGTATTCACCCTAACGCGTTTTCCAATAAGAGGCGTTATTTTCAATAGTTTGCTATTGCTATTGCAGTAATTTTTTGACATTTGACAAGTAAAAACTACGCCAGTAATATAATGGGAACCATAGACCCTCCAACAACGCATTGAAATGATTAAAATTCACTATAAAAATGGTCAAAATCTGGCAGAGACGGTTCGTAAAACTAAAACTTTTTTCGGTTATCGTAAAGCTCCCTCTGGGACCGCAATACCGAAATCACAAGTTAAAGATGTGTAGATATAAAACACGTGCACGTCGCTCAAGAACCGCTGAGAATATTTCTGCTGTAGCCCAAGGTTTTAAAGAAAACCCGGGCTTGTCCATTCTACCTCATTCTTTAGAATTGGACATTCCTTCAAATGTCATTACAGCGTATTTTGCATAAAAACTTGGGTCTTAAAGCTCATAAAGTTCAATTAACACAAGAACTCAAGCCGGGCGATCATCAACAACGTCGTGTCTTTACTGATTGGTTCTTTGAAATGCATGAAAATGTTTCGGAATTTCATCGAAAAATCATCTTGACGCATTTCCCGCCTTGATGGCTACGTCAATAAGCAAAACTGTTGCATCTGGAGCTCGGACAACCCATGATTCCTTGACGAAAAGCCTCTGCATCCCCAATGTACAATTGGTCTGTCTGGTTTATTGGACTTTACTTTTTCGAAAATGAGGCTGGGACAACCGATATGGTGATCGCATTTGACCATTTTGTGATTTGGTGATGGAAATTTTCATAAAAAGGATGCAGTCCATTTTGTAACTAATTTTGTTTATTTCTCACTATATTTTTGCAAAAGTTTAAGTCAGAAGACAGCACAAATGTCTTAATATTTACTCTGCGCTTGTTTAACTAAATAAATACTTAAACTAAAAATTTGGCAGAAGGAATACCAAAGCGTTGCAGTATTCCAAAAATGAGTGAGCGTTGGCAACAAAGCGACGGATAGCTGATGATGAGGGTGTAAACATTTCGTTTGAGTGTTGAAGCGCAAGAATTCCACAAATGCCAAGAAGGCATCCACAATAATTCATGGAGAATTTAACGTAAAGATCTAAGAATAAATGAAACGCCGCGTGCGGTTTACAAGTAGAGCAAAACGAAATGCTTGTGGTATTCAAAAGAGGTCATTGCGGCTAGAAAGTTGTCTATTTTATGACTTTGGTTAGGAAATGTGCGGTTTGCTGTAGGGATTGTGGATTGTGTAGTGAATAAGCAATTTATTTGATTGAAATTGTTGAGGAGTAAAATTTCCTGTGAAATCATTGCATAAGGTTAGTCAATTTGTGGTCTCGAAAATACAGGCCTGTATTTTGAAATCTCTTAAAAGTCAACCAAACATGTTTTGTTTTAGGAATGAAATAGGAATGCTCAACACAATGCTTGTCTAGCAGAAAAAAACGGATGACTGCGTATCATTCACTGAATTCACGACTAGTTAACAGAGTCGGTGGCGGAGTTTACTCAAAGGATTTTGGTAAATGCAAATCCTTTCGTTTAGCCGATCACTGTAGTGTTTTTCAGGAAATTCGTGGCTGCCAAATGTCTCAGCTCAATGGTGCTCTCAGAAAAACGTATTCCTATCTTTTCGTATAGTTATAGTTAAGAGCCCTGGAATTTGTAATAGTGAAATCGAAAACCATATAGAATTGCCACAGATGACTTAAGGTGTTGGCTAAGCACTTCTCTTTGAATCTGGTGTGAGTGCCTGGACACAATAGCACACCGAGTAAAGATATGGCGGACAAGCTTGCAGGATAGGGCACTTTCCTTTCACTTTCCCTCGCATCGCAGAGTTAGGGCATGCCGATCTTCACTTGTAAACCCAATATAAGTGAGAGTTATTTATCAAAGCTGTTAACTCAAGATGAAGAAGTGTAATGTGACTAGGACTATAAGGCCAGAATGGACCAGAAGAAGATCACGTGACCTTATCGAGCTAAAAAGAAAGGAGATATCAGTTGTATGTCTTTTTATAGGTAATATTCTATTGGGCAGGCACCCAGAGAGGTTGGGCGTACCATCTAACGAATTCTGCTGAAGCACCGAAACCTTAAGGCATTTTCTCTACGAATGCCCCGCACTTTGGCGTACTTGAGCGAGATAGCCGTGGCTAAGATGCGGCGACTGCTCAGTTTTGCAAACTTCACAAATTGGTTTGAACACAACTCGTTAAAATTGTTTAAATTTTTTACCAAAATGGAGGTTTCAACGTGGCCACGTCTCGTGCTTTAAGAGGCGCAACTGTAAGTAAAAGTGTAGCCAGAGACCCAAATGTGTATACCTATTTCTCGACCTAAGAGCACATTAAAGCATATTTTGCGCTTGCATTTATACCTACAGTCCACACAACAAATGAAGCCAGCTGGCCAATCACAACGTCGTACATACGTCGATTGGGAGTTTGTAACTTCACAGCCACGTAATCTCTAGTCTTGGCGATGTCAATTGCTCACAGAGATCATGCGATTTCAGACCGTTGGACTTTTTATTTATAGGGCTACACGAAAGACCTTGTTTATGCGAATACACCTTCAACTTTTGAGGTGGTCGAAATTACCTAAAACGGCTCGAAGTGTGCGAAAATTCGAAAGGCGGTCATTCATCATTCAAATATGTAGTGTTTCACATATAAAGCCAAGATTCAAGCTTAATAATAATAAATAAGGAATTTCATAAAAAAAAAAATATTTTAAATGCATTTTATTCAATTTTAGTTTCGAAACCGCAAAATTGGTTAGCCTGTGTTTTGAGGAATTGATGGAGCATTAAAAAAACCAAAAAGTTACTTCTTACTGATTTTGTTTTTTAACTAAAACAAGGAAGAAAACAAAAGCTGTTTATATGCCTCTTTTATTTACTTTTTCACCTACGGTTATTTCAAAAATAATTAAACTTTCACACCTTCTTATCTACAAGTATTTGAAGTGTAAATTAACAGCTTGAATTTTGCTTTGTATGAAAATAATTTAATTAGCATAATTAATTTACCACAATTGGTAAGGAGCGCAAAAACTGTTTACTCGTTGGCGGAATTTTCTCTCTATTTTTAATTCAATTAATTCCGCCTTAACGGTATTGCAAATAAAAATACGCCCACACAAAGTTATCAACATATCTATTGTACATGAATGAATTTGCATAGCAAAGAAAAGAGCATAAAATGTGAGTTTGCCTTTCATCAAACCATTACCTCGAAGTCAGAGTGAAACAACTTCTTTAATTCATTTTCACGGAAGCAGAATTATTTAAGAAGTTACACGGGTTCACAGCTTCAAAAAAAATTTTCTTTAATGCCTTATTAAATTTTAGGACATCTCGAAAATATTATTTTGAATTTTGAAGTCGATACAGCCTTGGAAAAGTAGGTAGACTCGGTCTTTTAGAAACTGTATTTCAAAAATACTTTTTACATTTGAATCGCACTGTCGTGTGCTATCCACGCCATAGTACTTCCAGAACGATAATCTTCCATCCGAATCAAATTTTCCCACTAAAACTTGCGACGACCAAGGAGAGCGGTTACACCAAGATCTAGTCAACTTCGTAAGACGATGCCAAGAATGGAGGGCATGACAAGATACTACTGTTGGACTCATGAAACAGATCCCAAACGTCGTAAAAGACTCAGTTTCATCACTTCTAATTTCTGATTTGTTACTTTTAATTTAATAAAATTACAAATGTTTGTTAAAATATTATAAAAAATAAATCGAAAATTTGAATAAATCTTAAAAAACAGAGTAAAGATTTCTATTTACATCATAAATTATCACACCGTCTAAAAAAATCAAATTTTTTTTTTTGACCCACGAAAAAATCAAACATTTTCGGAAACTATTTAGTATCTTTTAAATTTGTGACCACCATATTGGATCCGCCAATTCGAATTTTGAAAATCCGATAAGAAAATCATAATCAGCGACTTCAAATCCCCCTAGATACTAATTTTTATAAATTATTAATAATTTAAAATAAAAAATTGTCACCTTTCATTTAGGGGTTATTTTCATCCCTAAAAACCATAAACGACTTGATCTATAAAAACGGCCAAATGCGGGTTTTTTTCTTGTCCTAGTTTCCGAAAATGTCTGATTTTTTCGTGGGTCGAAAATCGTGTCAGACGGTGTCATAAAAAAAACTTTTGGTTGTCTAGATCCAAAACTGGGTATACATACTTGCATTTTCAAGATATTTGGCTGACTTCGGATTGAAATACTCGAAACCAAATATAATCCGTTGCAATAGACGAACAAGATGTGTTGAGTGTTTTAGAAGTGTGTGCTTTCCGAGACCCTATCATCAACTCAGATGACTGATTGGGTAAAGGTATTTTTAGCTTAATCCCTGGTAAAACCTATTTTCAACACCAAACCTCAACAAATAGACTGCGATGGGCTAGATATATGGCTGTGTGTAGCATATGAATTAAACGCAAAAATATCCATTAAACTCATTGGGTGTTTTCCGCACGAAAGACTACTGGGAAGCAAATGCAGATAATTTTGAGAGGAGGACGAAATGCCTGTACTCTCGCTGAGAGTACAATTAAATACGCTCCGATTACCACAATTAAGGAAGCAATAGATTTCGGTCGAAACGTGTGAAAATTTCTTAGGACGAGAAACAGCCTAAACGTAGCGATATGATTGAATACAACATAGACCTTCTAGAAACAATATTGCGCGTAGAGGAAGGAAACGATAAGAGTTTGCGCACAGAAAAAACAGAGCGAGGGAGGCAGAAATTAGAGTGTATAAAGATATCGATGAGAAAATGCGACGTCTTAATGGTGGTTTTAAGAAAATTGCATACAGCCGTCTAGTAGAAACAAAAACGTTCCGGTGATTAACAATGGCAGGGATGTGACACCAATCGACTATGTTGAAGTTAGTAAGTAATTCAACATTTAAAATCAACAAAGTAGCGGCAGCCGATAGAGCCGACTCCCAAGTTTCGATGTAGTAACTGCTGCTGGTAGCAATGCTATAGAGAGATATTCACTTCGTTTGAGGGTTAAAGTGGAGAGTGACATGCACAAAGTTGCCTAAAGAAGATATGAATGGCGAGCCGACTTACGCGTTTCGGTGTACACTTCAACTACGAGGAAGAAGAAGAAAAAGTACAATAAAAGAATCAGCGGTATTCAATTTGATAATGATGAAAGTGAACACAAAACTGCCTGGAATTAAACAAGTTAAAGAAAATAGTGTAACCTCCAACACTTTAATCAACTACAAACATATTTATGTAATATTGTAAGACATAAAGACTCTGCAGTCACACATCGCCGTTACGCACAACCGTCGTAAGAATTCAGCGCAATATCATTATTCTAAGCATACCGATTTCTCTTTGCTCAGCAGGAAATAGGTACATATGTATATGTAAGCTTAATTCATTGTGAAATAGATCTCAGATATATTACTATATGTATGTACATGGCTGCCAAGGGCCTGCACTGGCAAATTGTGATAAGGAAATACATAAATACATACTTACTCAACTCAATGTGAAGAAATTCTGTTCATAAGAGTAGCCAACCAAATGACCAAATGAGATGCCAACAAATAAACTGCGGATTTGACAAAACCTGCAAACAAGTACTATCCCAACAAGTAATTGTCCTGCAGTAACCATACTGGTATTTTCAATACGACGAAGTCCCATGAATTGTCAATTGTTCGACTTTGCATCAGCTTTATACTAGTTATATACTAATTCATTTAGGCATGCTAAGCTTGCTACAAAAAAAAAACGTTAAAATAAAATGAATTTGCCTACAGTGATACTCGAACCGTGATTCACCATGATAATATGTTGTTTTTGCAGCGACAATTCCAACCCTGCTTAGGAGCAGGCAGGATCAGAGGGAAAGAAAGCTTAGATGAGTATGTTTTAAGGCGCATGCAAAGATCTGGTTAGTTGGATTGGTTTTCGATGAATATTGCTGGAATGAATAAAGACCCAACTGTCGCGGGAACTTTTGGATTTTAGTCGCCTCTTTCGACAGGCGTGCTTTACCACAGGCAAATTCTTGAGCCCCTAGTTTTTGTAGTTAAGTACTCCCTTCCTGATGTGCCTAGTTGGTGGCTCGGCTTCAAAAAAGTGTTTGTGGAGGTGCTCCCTTCGGTAGCACACTAGCAGATATTTGCTTGCACAGTATGCAGCTTAACTCATAGCATGGATGCTTCACTGTATCAGTGATGACCGGGCGAGATTCAAAGGTTGCTTGTCTTGATCCTGGGGGTGGTGTTCGGAGCCATTGCCATGTAAGCTGCCAGCAATGTTTGTTTGTCTTTACACCAGATGCTGCCGGCTAACGCGTTGAGGATTTTGTTGCCGCTCTGTAATTTTGTGGCAATTGCAGTGAGGGAGTGTACAACTCTCTACTTAAGATGACTTCAAGCATTGCACCGAAATACATTAAAAATGGTAGAGTCGTTTATGTCACACGAAGCAGAAGTAATCCACCAGGTTGAATTAGGTTCGACGCCAGCCCTGTTGACCTAAACGGGGTTAGTTCGCCGAAAGCATAACAGCGTGGAACTTTTGCTGTTATATCTAGCGGCTGAGTTCCTTTCTCAGTTAAGCTCTGTTGAAGTGCGCAAAACGACGCTGCTGCTCGTCACAACGTCAAGATAGCGGAGAGGTTAGAGCTTGACGTTGCCCGGATAATAAAAAAAAACTTTGCGATATCGAATTTCAGCATGCATAAATTAACTGGTATTTAACTAGTATCAAGCTGATATATAATCGGATAATTAGCATTTCTTAAGTTAACGTCATGCCAAAAATATCTGCTTTTCCAGGGGGAAATGAAAATTAATGTCATTCCACATCGCAACCTTCCCTACAGGGCAGGCGTATATGTATATACGCTTACATACAAACATACATAACTATATTAAATAAACTGATATGAGTTTGGGTAAATATAGCAAATTCAATCAAAATAAATATCTTCTCGATTTCATTTATATCCTAAGCTCCTTCCTACCTTAATCGATTGGTTTGCGGCGTGAGTACACATATGTAGTATGCATATATGTAGGTATATCCACAAAAAGGCTTTTATTAAAGAAGCGGATTTACCTTCAATATATATGATGAAGATGTGGCAATTTTTGTGTTTAACATTTCAGCACCTTTTCGAGTACCAAAAGTAAAACCTTTTTTATCTCGCTGCCAACACTCATGGTTGGCATACAATAAAACTATTTATTATTTTGTTTCTCTAAAAATATTTCACAAATTTGTTTATATAATTTTTTTTTTCCAGCATACCAGTGCGCCTTCACAGAAGCAAGATAAGTACTTCACTTTGCTTTCAAATGCATTTAGAAAATTTATGAGGATTCATTTCAATTGATAATCATTTACAGCTCACTACACTAAGCACTAAATGCGCAATTTATATACACGTATGTAAGTATGTATGTTCGTAATTGCTTTATACTGTAATAGAGGCGTTCTAATTTCCAACAATAGTAAAATAAATAATTTAATTCAAGAAAGACGGCGGTGCGCACCAGTTGGACCACCATGCAGCGGCAGCAGTAGCAGCTGGACTATGCAATGGAATAAATGTAAACAAGCAATAAAGTAGAGAAGAAAATACAGAAAATCTGAGCAAAAATAAACAATGAGATATTGTATAATTAGTCAGTCAGTTGGCATACAATCTGATTGTAAACATTTAATGTTAATTTGACTTTTTGGCCTATTTAGACAAATCAAATAGAAGTGTAATCAATGAAATTGTAAATGACTTCTGTTGTATTTATTCCCAATGTTTATGCAGTATATATGTACCTATATGAAAATGAGAATGGTTATCCATTAAATTAAAAATTCAATTAAAATAATTTTTAATTCTTATTTTTTTTTTTAATTCCTTAGAAACTTCGATACGTTTAAGGTATTTTTCAAAGACTTTTTCACACATATTGGTCGGTATCTCTGACAGAACTTGAGGAATTTCGGGTTTCAAGTATTCAAGAGTTAGAGGTCTTTCCCGTAGCCCCACAAACAAAAGGTCCAACAGCGTCAAATCGCACGATCTCGGTGGCCAATTGACATCGCGAAGAAAAGAGATTACACCGCCGTGAAATTTCTCTCACAATAAAGCCATATGCGCTCATCTTGGGTGTCTTGTGGCAACATCTTGTTGTAATCATATATTCTCCAAGTCGTGTTCTTTAATTGTAGGTCGAAAAAGTCGACTATAACGCTCCGAATTGATAGTGACAGTCTCGTCGTTGTCATTCTCAAAGAATTAAGGATCTGACCAAAAGAGCAACAGACAGTAAGTCTCTCAATTATTTCAGTATTATCGGAACAGCGAATGCGACAATTTTGCTTATTTACGTATCCCCTGAGTTAGAAATGTGTCTCGTCGCTGAAGAAAATTTTGTTCGAAAAATCATCGTCCCCTGCTTGTTCTTCAAGCACCCAATTGACGAAGATACGGCGTTATGAATGGTAAGCTGACTTCTGTTTTTGTCAGAGCTGGAGTTCATGTAGGTGTAAGTCCAAGAGCAAAATATGGCATGATGTCCCAACTCTTGAAAACGTCGAGCAATACACAACCTTCGGCTACACCGTCGCTGGAAATAGCGATATTTGAGGTGCAACGAGCAAAACGATGATGCACAGACCTTGCAATATTTGTAATCGATCCAGTTTCTTCAAATTTCTTTAAAATTTTACCAATTACTTGAGTAGTTGAAGGATTATATGCACCAGAATCTCATCTTAAAGCAAGAGTTTAAAGATAATACTTGTTGGAACACCAAGAATTCAAATTATGCTCGACTAATGAAGAACTTAACCAAAATAAATTTGTCTAAATGGGTGCAGATTATTTATATTACAAAAATTAAATATTGACAGAATATACAACAGACAAAGAGCGGAAAAACACTATAATTTAAGTCTTTTGCCAGTCGGGTCTTTATACCGGAACGACGCGAACTTTTATCCAGTTGCAAGGACTGTCACGACCGCAACATCCCACAAAAACTACTATGAAGAATAATTTTGACATTATAATGCAGCGCATCCATCTTCGACTCTCGAAGAAAGTGAAAATCGCACGAATTTTCGTTGGACACTTTGAGGCGCTACTGAAGAAGAATATTTTCATTGTAAAATTCGTTCGTTTGGTCTAATTGTGGCCTTCAAAATCATACGATTTAACACCGCTGGACTATTTTTCGCCGTAAGTGTGGAGAATTTCGCTGCGGTAGAAGCGTCCGTCACAAACAAATCAAATTAGTCAATTTCACGGTGTTCTTCAGAATTGGGCTTCTACCAAACCACATTTTGGCAAAGTTTGCGTAAAGATCTTGGCGTACGCCCTTAAAAGATCAAGTAAACTGAAGAACTAAAGCCACTTGAACACGTGAAGCGACATACTTTCTCAAATCGGGCTCTGGAAATAATTAAAGAAAATGAAGAGACTTTTATTGCAAAATCAGCCACAGCGATAAGCACATTTCTGGTTAAACAGCTTCGTAAATAAGAAAAATGTGCGTTACTGGACCGGTGAGAACCCTCATATGATGCATGAAACATTGCTTCATTCGAAAAAAATCACTATTTGGTGCGGATTTCATGCCGGTGGCGTCTTTGGTCCATTTTTTCGTCAATAAAAATGAATGGAATTCGCTACAGAGACATGTTGGAAGGTATTTTTTTTTGAACAATTGCATGAATTGGCTATCAGTGATACGCTCGGAGGGCTTGACATTCCCTGTGGCCACATTTAAAAAATAATTTTTCTCCAGAATGGCAGTACGCAATGATATTGGCTGTGTAACATATTGTGAATATATAAATATGTATAAATTCTTAAATTTACATATGTCAGCATGTATAAAAACATAAGTGCGTGACAAAGACTACAAGGCATTGGATTGTGATTTCATTATAAGGGATTGTTTTGCAAAGCATGACAACCACAAATTTTATATACCAGATCATGACGAGTAGACCACAGGTTTGACAATAAGCAAATACACAAACATTTATGAGAATAATACCAGGGGATTAACAAAAGTTCGGCCAGTTGATAATTTTCGATTTGCTTTTGTTAAATCTAAAAATACCAAATCCTTTGCAATTACTTTATTAGTCTTCCTCTCAAATTTTATTTTGACGAAGACTTACGATTGATACAAGAAAGGATTGCTAATGAATTGGGCTTGATGGCCATGTTAGCCATATTAAGTAATCACGATCTAAAATCGTAACTGCTATTCCACTGATAGAGGGTCAGACGGTAACTACAAAATGGTACACCGAAGGGTGCTTACCAAAAGTTTTCAAAAATTTGTAGGGAAATAGGAAGAAGGATGATTTGCGGTGATACTTTTTACATCATGATAACGCGCCATCCCACATACGATCTCAGGGATCGAGGAAATACGTCCAGCACCATATTCCCCGGATATAGCAACTTATGATTTCTGGTTATTTCTAAAAATTAAAAAAAAAAATGTAAAAGGAAAGGTCTTTAGTAGCGACGAGGATATAACTAATGCGGTCAATGTTGAACTTGATAAACTTGAAATGAAAGATTTTGAAGACTATTTACAGAAGTGGTTCTATAGGCTTAAGAAATGCATAGAAATCGATGGCGATTATGTAGAGAAGATAAAAAAGATTACGAACAAATACAAAAAGAAGTTATTTTTTCTGGCCAACTTGCCGAACTTTTGTTAATCCCTTCGTATGTGATAAATACAATAATACAAAGTTTGCATAAGGAGCGTTTTTTGAACATACATGCATACATATAGTATATGCATACTATATACATAGTGACACTCATACAAATGTACAGTCAAATTTTTCGCTTTCCGGTCTAATATTTCTCAAAGCAACACCAGCAATTTTAGGCAAGGATATAACCATTCGAGAGTGTAAGCAAACATATTAAAGCTCTAGCATATGTACATATACATACATATATGTATCAGTCTCTAGCATATACAAGGATAAACAGATTGTCCAATTCATAGAAAAGAAAAAAATGAGAAAATAAGAAAAATTTCAAATTTGCCTCTCCGCACAGGATATTCGTACCACTACGAGTTATGATAGAATGACATGAAAATCTAACAGACATGAGAGGACTAAGCAAAAACACATAGGTATTTGTAGATATTATATATGCATATAGGTACATATGTATGTACCACATGTAGGTAGGTATGTGTGTGTAGCATATTGCCTTGATGATATTCGATATTATTGTGATTTTTGCTTTCAAAGTGAAAGTGAAAAGATATGTATATTTTAACCTTTACACGTACAATGCCATGGATACGGTTGTACGCAGAGATACACTTACTTTGCTGCATATACACGTATGTATGTATATGCATGGTAATATGTATGTACATACTTGAGAGTATATACTTACTTATAAGCTTTCAGTTAATCCTTGAGTCAATTGCCTATTGAATTTTCCTCTCATTTTTTTCAGATTTTCCTTCATTTTTTAATTTTTGTCTCTGCTTTTTATTGTTATTTATACGGTTGGCTTACTTTTCTTTACTGCATCCTATTAATATTCTTCTTGCTTTTTTATACATATATAGATATATACAGCCTTGGCCAAAAGTATTAGGCACCCCACTAATTACTCACGAACGTCACACCAGGTGTTCCAAATATTTGTAGAAAAGAAAAGTTAATGTTTTCACAAGATTTGTATTATGTCTTCAAAATTGCTCTAGGGTAAGAAGCTATGACTGTTAATACTTTTAAGACGAACTTACCTAAGCTAACCTCGAAGTTTGATTCATCAGACCACAGAACATTCGACCAATCTTCTTCCCTGAAATGTTGGTATCGGCGAGCTCATTCCAAACGATTTTTCTTATTCTTTTCAAAGAGCCACGGCTTCTTTCGGGCTTTATATCCTTTTAAAACTGCTTCCAGAAGTCTTCTTTTAGCTGTTCGAGCATTAACTGGCTTACTAAATTCATCCGAAAGGGCAGCTGCAAGGGCAGAAGAAGATTTTTTGCGATCCTTGAGAGACTCGCGTATAAGTATTCGGTCTTCTCGCTTACTGGTTAGACGCTTTCTTCCACTTTTTGATTTATTATTGTGGGATTTCGTCTCCACAAATCGCCTGTTAGCCCATTGGACCGCGCACCGCGAACATCCTACCAAATTGGCAATCTCAACCTGAGACTTACCTTCTTCACTTAGAACTTAAATTCTAACTCTATCATCGTAACTAATTTCACTTTTTTTAGGCATTTCGGTAAATATGAACTGTTTTTATAAGATTGGTAACTTTTCACTAAATATAATTTACACTTACACTTTCAAATTTTAAATGCGAAAATATTTTATGAATTTCTTAAAAATGACAATTTTTAGGTTTACCATAGCTTACCCAGAGTGCTATGACTTTTAATATTATACATTTTATTCGTTTAATCGACAGTTAAACACCCATGTAAGACATTTACAAAAAGAAGTGGTAACTTTGATAGCCACATTTGAGAATACTTAAATTTTAGTGGGGTGCCTAATACTTTTAGCCAATGCTGTATATATATATATATAAATATATTGCATTTTCAGGCTGGCCGCACACTCTCAGCAACGTAAATTATTACTGTGCCACTGCGGAAGGTCAATTGGCCTTTGTATCTTCTTAGCTATTGTTGTGTGTCCTTTTATATACCGTTATTGCTTGAGTTTGTTTGGAAAACTAAAGAGCGCCCCATTATGTGATGGAGGCTAAGGTGGGTGGGTGGTGTATGTAGATATGTATGTGTGTGTGTGTTATGTGCTAGATAATTTAATGTTTGCTAAAGTTAAATTTAAAATGTGACATAACTAATTAAGAGTAAATTTTTATTTGTAGCAGTGGGCGAATACATTACTTGGGGTGCTTACTTGCTCTTTACCATACCCCTATACTATATGTGGTATCATACCTAAACTCACATGCTGATGCCACAAAAACTTTGGGCTAAAACTTCCTCCTTCACCTGATCCTTCCGACAGAGGAGAGCTTTTATTTCATGTCAGAAATATACTCGGAGGACTTGACATTCCATGCCGATGGGCGACAGCAATTAGAAAGATTAATTTTCTATAATCTTGAATGTTGGTCGAACCAGAACTCGAACCCTGGTCTACAAAATGGCAGTACGCAATGCCGTTCTTGCACACTTTTGCAAACTATTGCAGCTTTATTTTCTCAAGAAACCAATTAAAGAAATCACACGACAAGGAGTCATCTTGTGTGAAACCTCGTTTGGTATCCGCACGGCTTAACATCAGCTCACACAGCAGCGTGGATCCATCCCTTTTCTTGCTAACGAGGCTGTTTCAAAAGCAACGAAGAGTTGACGTTTGTCAGTCCTCTTTTTGCAGGCTATCTGGTCAATGGTGGATTTACCAGGTCTAAAGCAACACTGATAAGGTCCAATCAGTTTGCTGATGGTGAGTTTAGATATTTAACACATAAGCGATATTGAGAAGACTTATCCCATGGTAATTGCCATAAACTGTGGAGAAGTGAAAGTCGAGTAGATAAGGTGCCCGGAGTACTGTTGTGATTGCAGCTCTTTGCGACGTAGATCCTACCTTGTGCTTGTGGGGCGAGCTTTCTTTGCTGCAAAGACACGGTTGCGTACCTTTTCGGTGAATCGATATTAGGTGGTCGGAGCGTACCCATGTCTATAATACTAGCTGCAGGCATGTCTTCCCTCATCACAACACGATCGATCTGCTCCCGCGCTTTTCGATCCCGAGACACCCAAGTATTTTAATGGTTTTTATCGGGCCCCAGCGAAGATGATCAGCCTCTACCTAGTATTTGGAGATAGCCCGATGAATTTTCGGGCTATTATACTGAAAGCTGAAAGTGGCGACGGCGGTAGCCGAGTGGTTAGCACTGCGTACTGCCATTCAGAAGGCTCGGGTTCAAATCCTGGTATCGTACTAACATCCAAAAAGTTATAGAAAATTAATTTAAGTAAAAAATTAAGTTAAATTTTCTAATTGCGGTCGACCCTGGGCAGAGAATGTCAACATTTCCGAGTGTATTTCTAACATGAAATAAATCTCCTTATAAAAAACCATCAGCCGTTCGGAGGCGGCTTGGTATAAATTGTAGATCTGTCCATTTGTTGGAAAAACAGCAAGACGCAAAACCACAAATTGGAGGAAGAGCTCGACCGAAAACCGTTTCAGCGGTTACAAAGCGCCAATTATATATACTGAAAGCTACACACTGCTGTTAAAGTCTCCCAGTGCAATTTTGACTTCGCGGCGGGGGCAGCGATCATAGGTACGTCACATGTACGTACTCATAAAAGGCATCCTTGGTCACATTATCCTTCTCTGTCGGGGAGTGGACGCCAGGGAGCACTTAGCTCCGATATGAATTGTGAACTTCGCTTTGATGTGGATTATGTTTATATGATCATCCACCGACCATGTCAGATGGACCTTCTCATTTTCGTCCTTGTAATGTCTATCGCGATTCTTGGATGGCAGTGATGGCAGTCCTTAGACTTACGAGAGCATCAACTAGCTTTGGCAGCGACACCTTCCCTTAAATTGTAGTACTTAAGGCATTTGCGTCAGGAAAGTTGGAGTCTGTCATCGCTACCTCGTGAGTAGGTTTTTGGACAGAATATTTGGTGTTAAAACCACTGACATATATTCCACAAATGTCTGGTTCTTTAACAGTTCTTAATTTTAAGAATCATTTAAAGTAATTTCGCATCAGTAATTTCTTTCGAAAATAACTCCTTTCACACCATAAAAATATTCGAATTTCGAAGAGATCAAGACAAGTCTAATACAACTCTTATACAAATTTATTGCTTCAAATCTAGCTTTTTCCTTCTCAAAGAGATTCTTAAACTCATTTTTTTCCTAGAATTATTTATCTGACTCTCGGAAAGCGAAACCAAACAAAGAAGGAGAAATTCAAGTGAGAATATAAATAAAATAAAATGGAGCATTAAAAAATAAAAATAATGATGAAAAGTACGAAAAAAAGCCAAAGAAATTTACACAATTGTCTTTGGGCGATTCAGCAGTAGCGTGCTCTTATTAAAGAAAGTAGGTAAAGTTGACTTTTAACGCAATTTATGTATGTACGAGTATTTATGTGTGCAGGTTACGCGTGTGTGTGCAAAAAGCGAAACGCCTGTGGGGGTGTTAATGCAAAATGTAAGCATACATAAATAAAAAATGAGCGCGAAGTTAATTTCCGTAGCACTGAAAGCGACAACAAACTCACACAAAAGTTCATAACGTCAAGGAGCGAAAATTTCTATGAAACAAAATATACATACGTGTATGTATGTGCGTAAAAGGAAGTAAGCACACGCTAAGTTCGGCTGGAACTGCACATTAGATTGTTGAATATTTTAAGTGCACAATTTTCGAAATTATTTGTCTTCCTGTGTACTCTTTTTTGTAATATTTTGAATTGGTAACGCTGAAGTATCGCAATATTTGAGTTGCCAGCTGTTCCCAAAAGTGGATGTAGGTCCACTCAGGCTTTGATATGTCATTATAAAGGTGAACGTTGTTTTCTAAGGTAGTCGGTAGCCACTCTGGCAACAAAAACTTTTTTGAGTATTTAATTTGAGTAGCTGACTTTTCGTCTTGGGTAAAAATTTCGTCGAAAAGCATCATCGGAATTTGTTATGTTCATTAAAGGTATTTAGACTTCGGCATAGCAGAAAACAGCATTCCTTTCTTGTATCTGTTATATTTTAAGAACGCTTTAGCATATGCTGAGGGCATAATGAATGTGTGCAAACAGTATTCGCGAAAAAAATGTACTTACCTTCTACTCAAATATAAACGAGCCTTTATCCATAACTCGACAAGGACAAGACATATGGCCATACTTTTTTTTGCTTAGGTTGCCAGGACTGTTATATATTTACATGTCAAATTTGAGCGCGATCTGTCACATAGTTTTTTTTTTAAGGCACTATAAATAAGTCAACCTCGAGTGTGTTTTTCGAATTTTACTATGGAAATTAACGTTGTGCAAAGAGTTTGTTTGAAATTTAGTTATTCCAATGGAATAAGTGCGACGGACGCAATGAAAATGTTGCAGAAGGCATATGGGGAGTCTTGCCTATCACGTGCACGTATTTTTGATTGGTATAAGTCGTTCAAGGACGGCCGTACATCGCTGGAGAACTTGCCACATGATCGTCGTCCAGCCACGTCAATAAACGAAGAAAACGTCGAAAAAGTAAAGAAAATTGTGTTGGAAAATCGTCGTGTGACTGAAAGAGAGATAGCTAGTGAGCTCAACATATCAAATGGATCCGCTCATAGCATTATTCACGATGTTTTGGGCATGAGACGTGTGTCTGCTCGACTTGTTCCAAAATTGTTGCTCATACGCCTCGTCTTGTACGCGATTATTTGACCAAAAACAACGTAAATATTGTTCCGCAAGCACCGTATTCACCCGACATGGCACCGTGTGAATTTTTTCTTTTCCCTAAACTCAAATTGCCGCTTTTTGGAAAGCATTCTCAGTCGATTGAAGTCATAAAGAGAATTCGAAGAAGGCCATACCTAAAGCGGCCTACCAGAAGTGTTATGAAGGTTGGAAAAAAAGGTGGCATATGTGTATCACCTCTAATGGTGACTATTTTGAAGGGGATAAAATAAATGTTTAAGAATAATTAGCCGTTTTTGTTTTATTGAACAGTCTCGTTTATATTTGAGCAGAAGATACATACAATACATGCCCAAGGTATAGATAAACCATATACAAACGCAGCATAAATAGAGAAAAAAATCAAACAAAAAATTAAAAAAAGGACATTATGGCTCAAAGCAAGGAAAATTAAAATGTACCAACTGAAAACATTATAAAAATATATACAAGGTTATTCATTTTGAGGTTTCGAAAAATAAATGTAAATAAAATGTATTTAAAATATTTTTTTCATTTAATTTCTTTTTTTATTGTAAAGGTTGAACCTTGGCTTGTCGAAGTAATTTTCGATCACTTTTTGGTACATACTGAGCGGCCTCTCAGCTATGACTTGACGAATGTTGGTTTTCAAGTGTACAAGAGGTAACAAGATGTAATTGACATCGCCAAAAAGAGAGATTACGCGACCGGCAAATTTCTCTCGCAATAAAGCCATATTCGCTCGTGTTTTGTGACATGTGACAGCATCTTATTCAAATCATATTTAGTCCAAGTCGTGTTTTTCAATTTCAGGCCGAATTAAAATCGAAATGTATATCCCTATTATATATACTTTTTTCAAATATATTTTTAAATATCTACATATGTATGTACATAAATGTCTAAAAGATCCAACCAATCGTGTTTGTGCATAAAAATAAGAGCTACTTAAATTTTCGCCTAATTTAAGTACAAATACAATTTACGCCCAATTTCTGTAGCACAACCAATATTAGCATGCCCCCTAAACACTTGAGTGGCACAACAACAATACTTACACAATGATTAGCTTTTGTCTACATACGAAATGTGAGCTTCACGCCCCTTCTGCCTCTTCTGCCTACTCAACCCGCTTACTTACTCTTACTCTCTTGAAAATAGGCGTTATAAATTCTCGTTTCTCATTCTCATTTCGTAATGTTTAAATTAGAAAGTTAGCATTGTACTTTACGGGCATTGACGAGGCAATGGTGCGGTGAAGTAGCGGAGATGCTGAGCATTTGCTTTTTAGCCTTCACACCCAATTTAATGTCAGATTGCCTTTGCAATGGAATTATAAATTTATTCGTCTGCTCTTCTTTAGTTATAATAATTTAAGGAGAGAAGATGGAAAATGGAAATACATATTGAATGCACAGCTCAGGAAATTCAGAGAAATTGCTAAATAGTATGCTTTTAAAGAAAAAGTAAGCAGATTAATTGTCGATTTTCAAATTTGTCAAACCTGAGCAGAATAGGAACTTTAATTTTACTATTTTAATTTGCAAATCGAAAATATGTTCCTCGAGAAACGATGGACTCCTAAACTACTTATCCGATTTTAATCAAATTTACGTACAATTATCTATTCGCTCCAAACGATTTTAACAGATGGCGACATCTGTTGACTGAATTGAATAAGTAATCAATAGATGGCGCTGCTTTGTTAAACAACTGCAGTATTGCGGTAGAATTCAATAATAATTTGGGATGAGTGCAAAATGGCTTACAAATATTCACTCTCCCATAGAACTATACAAGATTTAATATGTATACCAGGTGTGTTCGTTGAAGTGTGCCGGTTTTACTAGTAGATGTCGCTAGCAATATGTATAAATTTTTTCTATTCACATTAACCTACAAATACGCAAATCACATTCCGCCAAAATAATAGCGT
The DNA here is from genome assembly GCA_037013455.1 of Ceratitis rosa. Lineage (NCBI taxonomy): Eukaryota > Metazoa > Arthropoda > Insecta > Diptera > Tephritidae > Ceratitis > Ceratitis rosa. Next base: position 23,531,858 of record JAWMAG010000037.1, on the reverse strand, counting down.
CATATTTGTTTACCTCAGTGAATATGTCGAGTTTCGTTCCAAACAAACGCATTTGCGGCATTCGTTGCTTTTCTTATTTCATCAAAACAAAGCAGCTGAAGCTGGTAGAAACTGATGGTGAACATGCTCCAGTGATTAGAACATGTGAGACATGGTTTCGTCAATTTAAAAGTGGAGATTTCGATTTGACAGACAGCGAACATCCTGATGCAGCGAAAAAGTTCGAAGACGAGGAAATGCAGGCGTTATTGGATGTTGATCCAACCTAATCGCAACAAAAATTGGCAGGAATACTACATGTGACTCGAGGAGCAATTTGCCAACGTTTAAAAGCCATGGGAAAGATCCAGAAGTATGGAAAATGGGTGCCACACCAGCTGAACGATAGACAAATGGAAAATCGAAAAACCGTTTGTGAAATGCTGCTTCAACGATTCGAAAGGAAATCTTTTCTGCATCAAATTGTCACGGGGGACGAAAAATGGATTTATTTTGAGAACCCGAAGCGAAAAAAGCCATGGCTTTCCCCTGGTGAAGCTGCCCATCGACTGCAAGGCCAAATCGCTTTGGCCGTAAGACAATGCTCTGTGTTTGGTCGGACCAGTGTGGTGTGGTATACTACGAGTTGTTAAAACCTGATGAAACGGTGAACACGGATCGCTACCGACAACAAATGATCAATTTGAATCATGCGTTGATCGAAAAACGGTCGGAATGGTCCCGAAGACAAGGCAAAGTTTACTTGCAACATGACAAAGCGCCGTCTCATACCGCTCAACTGGTGAAAGACACATTAAAAACACTTAATTGGGAAATATTATCGCACCCGCCGTACTCTCCAGACCTCGCCACGTCCGACTAACACCTTTTCGCATCGATGGGACACTCCCTTGCAGAGCAGTGCTTCGCTAATTTTGAAAAAGTCGAAAAATGGCTCGTCGAATGGTTTGCCTCGAAAGAGAAAAACTTTTTTTGGAATGGTATCCATAGTTTGCCTGAGAGATGGGCGAAATGTGTAGAAACCAATGGTCTATACTTTGAATAAAAAAATTTTGAGATTCCTCTAAAAATTAAGTGTTTTCTTTATCGAAAAAACCGACAAATTTCAACTAACACACCTGGTATATTAGATTAATGCATTTTTTTGAAACAATCATTCTGATGGCGGTACTGTTCTTGATGAAAATGTAAGTGTTAATATTCCAATTGAATTTTTAAATTCACTAGATATAACCTGGAATGACACCACATTATCTTCCATTAAAGCTTGGTTCCCTTGTTATTCTCCTATGTAATTTAAATATTCTTCAGATTCTACAATACCCTTCAGAAAGCTACAGTTTTTAGCTTTTACCATATCCATAAATAAGTCTCGAGGTCAAATAGTGTTCATTTGTGGTATAGATTTCGAAAATTCATGTTTTTATCATGGGCAACTACACATGTATACGTGTATGTTGTATGTTCACGTGTGTTAGCTAAAGACAGTAAAACCTAAAATATTGTCCACCGATTAATTCTTAATTAAATTGAAATTAAAAGTATTTATTGTATGTAAATAATGATTAAATTTTATCCAGAAATTCCAATCAAATTTATAATAAATAAAATATTAACTGTTTTATGTTATTATAGTTTAACTAAAAATAAAATATATCTGCTTTCATACAGCGTTCATTTCCATTATCGAAGTTTTTCCCTTCAAGATTTTCTATATGACCAAGCAATCAATAAAATTCAGATTTTGTGTTGTAATTTCTACCAACGTTATATTGCCAATAATTATTTCAAAAATGAAAATCTATAATAAACACTAACTAACTCTTAACTAGATTAATTCAATTCATTGTTTCTTCTGGTTATTCGCAGGGACATATATACATACTTGCTTTTACATACTCGTATGTCAGCGATGACTGCCTTTTAAGTAGTTGTCACTTTGGACACCCAAATGTCTAGAGGAGAGGAGAGCACACTTTTGTTGTCATCAATCTTTACCACAAAAACCAGCATAAACCAATCACTTTTGACGGCATCGATAATAGGATAATAGGATACAATAAGTTTTATGGTTAAAATACCTGCATATACATATATCCCTAAAAGCATGTGTGTGTGTGTGTGTATTTATGGTTTTATGCCTTGTGTGTTGCAAGAGCTTAAGCGATTATCATAGTTACGAATAAAAAGCCTGTAAATATTTTTGTTGTAAACACAATGTTTGTCTAGTATGTGTAATGAGTTCAAATATGAATATAACCGTATACATGCATACATACATACACATGCAGTCAATGTTGTGTAGCGTCCATGGCGTATGAGTAATGTACTCCGAAAAGTGATAAGTACATGCGAGTATACATATAGGTATAAATACCACAATATATGCGAGAGAGATATATTCGAGTTTATTGTAATAAATGGCGATAAATATATGTAAGCTTTAACTGTGATAGGTTACTAATATACCGCAAAATTATGGCATCCATACACATATATACGAGAGTGACGTTAGTTAATACGCTTATAATTCAATGATTCGCACCAATTCGGAGTAGTCTGAGGGCAAGCAAGAAAACAATGAAAAATTTCAGAAAAAAATGTCATTCCCATCTTGTAAGTAAAGCTTTTTACTAGATCTAGCAGCTCCATATACAAATTTTACAATAAGTAGCGCTTGGTTATACATATATTTCACTTCACATGGTATAAACACTTTTTAAATAAAATACTTTTCAGCTTCATATAAGATTTAAAAAAATTTTGGCAAAGTTCCGGATGGACGCTTACAAATATTGCACTTATAAATATATGAATAAATTAATAATTATTTATAATACAAATGTAAGCAACTGAAATTATTTTCAATGACACTTTTGCCCTCCTTTTGAAAACGTTAGATTTAATTTAACTGAATTATTTGAAAATCTATATTAGGTTTTATGGCATAATAATACTATTTAATTAATATACAAACATATTAAAATCTATGTGAAAAATCTGCAAATTTCCACAACTATCAAAATGTGTCAAAACTATAATATTTCATAATTTTCCCACATTTATTTCTAGTACGAATATACGTGTACATTTCACCATATTCCCTAAAAATTCAAATATACATACATACATACATACATGAAACCGAACAAAAATTTTAAAAGTTCGAATAAACCTAAAACTATTTTTCAGTTGATTTATGCACACATGTACAATGTACGTCATACACATACATGCATACGCATGTACTATATATGTTTGCAAAAGTTTTCCATTCTCTCTTTCTCTCACTCTCTTTCTCTACAAATATTTACAACAGCTCGAGGTTCAGCCTCCGCCAAACAATCAGTGAAGTGAAGTGTAAAATATGCTACCAGAACAAGAATGCAACAAACGCCACAACACAACACAACAACAAGTGAAGTTTGAGTAAGTCTATTACATGTTTGCTAAACAAGCAAAATATATCGCATAACAAGTTTCATAGCACGCTAAACGTTGTAAGTGAAACTTAAATAAAAAAATAAAATCGAGGAAATAACAAGAAAACTTTTGTAATACGCGTAACGTCTTAAAATTCAGTGGAATATTATTGAGTTGAAAAATGTGGTTAAATTAAGCAACAATAAAAGGGCGGAATAAAGAGCGAGAGCATTTCTTTTAAACAAAGATTTAATTCGAAAGTTGGCAGAATTATGCGTTTAAGAAAAATATATAAATATCAAAAAAATTAAATTACATTAAAAATATAAAACAAAAGACAAAATAAATATGCATATCAAAATTAAAAATTAAAATAAAAATAATTAAAAAAAAAATTAAATAAAAAATTTTTAAAAACATAGGATAAAAAGATATAAATTATAACTAAATAAAATAGAATCAAATAAAATAAAATAAACCAAAAAATAAAATACAATAAAATAAAATAAAATGAAATTAAATTAAATAAAATAAAATAAAATAAAATAAAATAAAATAAAATAAAATAAAATAAAATAAAATAAAATAAAATAAAATAAAATAAAATAAAATAAAATAAAATAAAATGACATAAAATAAAATAAAATAAAATAATATAAAATAGAATCAAATAAAATAAAATAAACCAAAAAATAAAATAAAATAAAATAAACATAAAATTAAATAAAAAATGAAGTAAAATAAAATTAAATAATATAAGATAAAAATATATAAAGTTAAATAGTATAAAGTAAAAAGTAAAAAAAATGCAAAAATTAAAAATAAAATAAAATATGAACTCTATATAGGCAAAATAAAAATAAACAAAGTAAAAATGGTAGAATAAATTCAAAACAAAATAAAAAATTAAATTGAATTTAAAAAAATTAAACAAAAACAAAATAAATATTTAAGTAAAATAAAATAAAAATATTTTAAAATAATAATATCAGATAAAAAATAAATAAACTATATTTAAATAATTTATAAAAAAATAAAATATTCTAAAATATAACCAAATGAAATTAGGAATAAAATAAAAAATAGATAAAAAGGAAGTAGAATAAAATTAAATAAGATAAGATAAAAATATATAAAATAAAATAGTATAAGGTAAAAGATAAAAATAAATAGCATAAATTAAAAATAAAAATAAAATTAAACTTTATATAAAACTAAATAAGCCAAACCCAAATTAAAAATAAATAAAATAAAGTAGAAGAAATACAAAATAAATTAAATATTAAATTAAATTAAAAAAATAAAACAAAATACAAAATAGATATTCATGAAAAATAAAATGCAATAAAAAAATAAAATTATATAAAAATAAAAGGTATTTTTTTATTTTAAATTAAATAAATTATAATTAAATTAAATATAATAAAGATATAAATATACTAAATAGCAACAATATAAAATAAAAATAAAATTAAACAGAAATTAAGTAAAATAAAATTAAGTAGAATAAAATTAAAAAAGATATATATAAAAAAAGTATAAAGTAAGCGATAAAAATAAATAGTATAAATTAAAAATAAAATAAAATTAAATTAATTTAATGTAAAACTCATTAAGCCGAAAACAAAATAAATAAGAGAATGTAGGGAGAATAAATTCAAAACAAAATAAAAAATTAAATTAAATTAAAATAAATCAAATTAAAGAGGAAGGAATACAATAAAATGTAAGTCAGTTATTGTCAGAATTTTTCAAGAATCATAGGTATCGCTGCAGTTCAAATATTTCTAAATTACGGTAGAATTTTACAATTGAAAAAAAAAAACAAAAAAAAAAACCCACAATAATGTGCAACTGTCATTGTTGTTGTAGGGGTAGTATAATAATCTATGATCGGAGCTTCTAGTTACTTTTAAGTTCTGCTGGTTTTTTTTTTTTTTTTTGGAAAACAACAAACTGGTACAAATTTGGCCGGAAAATACTAGTTCATATACTAGAATTTTGGCAAACTAAACCAGATTTTTCCGAAAAATGTCAGTATAATTCTAATCCATGACTAACTAGTATATTTGTGTCCTTTAAATACTAGTATAATTATAGTTACCAACAAACTAGTATGATTTCGTCTACAAAATACTAGTATTTAACTAGAATTTTTACATAGTAGTCAAAGTATGAAGGGTTTTCACATTAGGGTGGAAAAAATTTGTTATAACGTTAGCTCTAAGGCACAGTTGAAACCACACATACGTGTAGACCATGCCATTATCTTTAACATTAAGTTGAAAATGAGCTTCATCGACAAAGATGATTTTTGGGTTAAAATTTGCATCTTCTTCTTCTGGGCTGCAGCTCAGCGAAACTGCATCGGATTATGAGGTTTCTATTCTGGGACCGATTGGCCTTCATGTCGAAGTCTTTAAGCAAAATCATCTTCTGCCAATCGGACTCCAACTCATTGAGCAAAACGAGACCTTATTGGATGATGAGGCTTCTATCCTTGCAGCAATTGGACTTTATAAACCTTCATCAATCAAAATCCCGTCTAATGTAGTGAGCAAAATGTTGAATTCCACAAGCATAATTTGTGCAACAGCAGGAATCTGTTCTCCCGATCACACTGGACGATACAAACGCTAGTTCTTTGCCCAATAACGAGCCGGTTCACCGTACTCGCTGCGCAAAATGTGCCCAAACTGCCTGAAAAGCGAGTTATTTTGACGGAATCTCCTGCGTTATTTGCTTGCAGTTGCGGTTGACGACACATCAGCTTGTATTGAATATTTCACACATCAGGAATGTCTTTGAAGATGTCAAAGTTCATATAAGCAACACGACAGATGACCTATCTTTTACAGCCGGGGTCACAGGGCATTGAGTCGGCATAAATGATCACCAAGCCAGTATTAACAGCCGAAAAGGTTTTGTTGTGTGTATGTGGAATTGGCAAGGAATTGTCCACTATAAACTGTTTCCCTATAAGCTCTTAAATCATACCGGTAGCAATTGGACCGTCTGAAGGAAACAAGCGCTATATAATGATAGAAGCACGACTCGCAATGTTAGCGATTCTTTAATGAAGTCAAGGTTTGCACACTTATAAAGGGAAAGGAAAAAATAAAATACTGAATCTATGACAAAATTAGTATCACTCACAGTTTCGAAGGCATTTTTTTTTTTCAACGGCACATACCTGAAATATTAGAGAAAAAAATTAAAATAAATACCATATAACAGTGCATGAATTTTTGGTTACAATAACTTATTTTAGTTTATATAAATAAATATATTAGACACCCGAAAAAGCGATGACATAAATATTTAAACAAAAAACCATTTCGAAAGAAATTTATATAATTTTTTTAGATTTAAATTGTGTACAGGAAAAGTGCGTTTGTGCTAAATTAGTCGAAAATTATTAATGTTATTATTAAATTTTAAGGGCTCAAAAATGTTTAACATTCATTTTTCAATAACTGTAATTAATAATCGAGCAATCCTTTCAACACCCTACACCCTCTGATGAGGTGGGACGGCTACCTCTCATTCTATGTGCATAAATTAATAAATGAAATATTGAACGGCATTGAAATTGTAATATTTCGTCAGGATTAATTACAGCATAAAATGTCACATTTAATTAACAGCAAAAATTAATTATACCCGCATTTTATGCAATGATGTAGCTTTGTTTTTGTAAAATGTATTACCAAGTGAAACGAAAACCAGTTAACTGTCATTCAAACCATTATTTATGTAAATATGTGTATACACATACATATCTATTGTATACCAGAAATGTGCGTAGAAAAAAATATATAATATAGGTAAAATATTGTACTCCTATACATACATACGTGTACATAAATTTATGGAAATATAGGAATCCACTGAGTAAAAAAAACTGAAAAATAAATGAGCTTATTGCACGATAATGGGAATCAAAGGAATTCAAAAATTGGTCGCTCATTATTTATAATCAATTATATAAAAATATATATGCCATTAAGGGGTTAGGGGTAGTCAGAATTTTCAAAAAATCAATTTTTTTTTGCATTTTCGTTAAGTATAATATCTTAAAAATAATCTCTGAAAATTTCAAGTTAATCCGATAATTCGTTTTTAAGTTATTCAACAAATAACAAAGAGAGCTCGGGCCTTTCAAAGCGCTCGGGAGCAGGTAGCTAGTATCTAGTGTGAAACTTTAAACGCGTTTTTCTCAAAACTATGTTTTTTGAACTGGTGACAACTGTAACTCGAAAACCGCTCAGTTGATTTTAATGAAATTTATACAGCTTTTAGAATACATAATAAACTCGGGCCTTATTCAAAGTTTTTATTTTTTTTTTTGAAAAATTTCGATTTTTTAAGACCAATTAACTGTTGATTTTTTCCCAAAAATCTAGACAAAAATTTCCTGAGGCCGCCATTTTGTTAATTTTTGAAAAAAAAAAATCTTTGGATCAGGCCCAGAATTATTTATTTATAAAACTAATTTTTTTTATCCGATTGATTTCAGATGAATCTCCAAGGACTTATGATTGTCACCGCAAGGACCTTTTTTTGGAACTGGGTTAACACAGACAGCTGTAACTTCGGAAATAATCTTTTTTTTTTGAAATTTTCGTGACTTCAAGTCAAAACTATGTTTAATAATACCATATCACTACTTTTGTAAAATAAAATTATTTAATAGCAAAAAAAAACATACTGAAAATTCTTATTTTTTCGTGCCTCTGACTACCCCTAACCCCTTAATTGCTAAAACGCGTCCCAAATTACCGCGAAATCATAATTAAATAGAAAACATAGTTTTCAGTCTTTCAAGTATGCGTGGTTGTGTGCTTGTTGTAATAGACTTGTAATTTTAAATAACTCCATAAAAAGAAATTTAATGGTAATAATTCACACGATCTTCCCCCCTAGATCACTACACTTTTGGTCACCAAAACGAGAGAGTACACGAACTGGTGCTATTTCATGCAATAATTGAAGTGTTTCACGGACTGTATGACATGTGGCACCACGTCTTGTTCAAACCATATCAATATCATCAAATTTCGTCAAAAAAACTGGGTTATCATGTCGTGATGTCGAGCACCAGTAACAATCACTGCTTCTTATTTTCCTGATTTAAAAAAAAAAAAAAAATATGGTCCAATTACGCCTCCAGCCCAAAATCCCCAACAAACAGTGACACGTTGTGCGGTAATTTTGGCGAATTTAGGATGATTTTGTTCGAAAAAACAGCATGCATCTGTTGATGCTCAATAATCCCGTCAACAAAACTTTCTTCGCTCGAAATGGTCATTTGGCTTCAGTTGTTATGTTGAATTTTATAAGCATGGAGACACAGATCTTTAGTGAGTATACGCTGTAGAGAGCTTTTTTTGAAATTTCCAATTCTTGTCCATGATGCCGAGTTGATGTTCCTGGATAGTCTCACGCATTGCTTCGATATTGTCATTTGAACGAATTGTTTCTGGACGATCAATGAATTTGGTCTGTGCCCAGGAATTTTTCTATTAATCTCTTAACAATTATTATTTTTAAAATATTGTTCAATAATGAAAACACGTTGTTTTTTCATGTAAATTTAAATCTTGCGTTTATTTTGGTACATGATTTTTGGCTTAAAAAAAATATATATATTTTTTTATTTGTTTTTTGTTTTTTTTTTTTGTCTCTAATCTTTGTTAAAATGTGTACATTACATGAAAAACTTTCAATCACTAGAATGTAAAAAAAAAACAAAAAACAAAATATGAATAAACAAACTTTTGCCGCGATTCCTCCTTAAACAGTGTCAGCAAAAGAAATTTCTATGCACGCACAACTTCCGTTCGTAACAAACTTTTATGCGAGTCACATCCGTCACCAGCATAAATGTTTCACGATTTAAAATTGGTCTTTTTTTTTTGTTTCTATTTTACTTATTTATTTTATTTTTTATTTTCCTTGCGACATGTCTTGTTATTGTTGTGCTATCTACGTATACAATGAGGCTTAGAATAATATTATTATTTTTTTTTGTTTCATAAAGATGAAGTCAAAAAAGGGTAAGGAAAAACTTCATAAAAGCATTAGAAGCGACGAACTTGTTCAGCACAACCTGAGTTCCGGCACACTTGAGGTGAAAGACTAAAGGGTGCAACATTTTTACATTATTCGGTGCAACATCTGAACGGGTTTGAAACAAAAAGAAAGGTAGAAGATAATAAAAAAAAATTGTTAACATAAAGTAGCAGTGAAATAAGAGCCAGTGCAGATAAAAAAAAAAACCTTTGTGAGTAAATCAATTTTGAGTTGGTCTAGCAATACGGATATTGAACTAAAGAGGTTCCACAAGGCATAGAGTTAAAGAAATTTTTAAAACGAGACACATCTTCCTCTGCTTCCATTAAACGGATATTGTTAAGGTGCACGTTTCCGCGTCACAAAGTATGATGGGCATAATTAGCGACTTGTAGAGCCTTTAATCTGCTACGGAGGAAATAGTCAAACAGTGCCACGTTGGAATCAAGACGCGAATATGCTTGATTAGCGGAGATATTTGATCTCGCATTCGCTCACTAACAGACGCATTTGTTTCGTTTCCGTAACAAGCTCCGGTTGGGTAGCTTTTATTATATTTTCCAACTTTAATTGAAGCAAGAAAGAAAAACTCTCTTTGGCCATGTCGATGTCTTTATACCCTTTATGATTATATCAAATTTATGGTATTTCATTTTGGGATTAAATATTACTTCTCTTATGAGTAAAATTGGTTGGGTGGGGCTATATGTTCTAGTCCTCCGGTTTCCATGATTTATTTGTAGATGAATAATATCTTTAGATGCTTTCTTGACGAATTTATGAACTAAAATTTTACCATAAATCTGAAAATCAATCCTATGTATGCTATAGTGGTCCGATCTGGCCTGTTGGGATATATGATTTAAAACATTTGTTTACCAAGTTTAGTTAAAATATTTCAAAAACTCAGGTACTAGTTTGTGTACAAGCAGACGAACAAACGGGCATGGCTAAATCAAGTTAACTTGTCATTATGATCCGATAAAATACCATTTCTTATGCATTAAATCTATACAAGATCACACGAAAGAGTCACCTTGCCTAACATTTCATCGTTCTTCCAGTTCTTCGGCCTAAGCCATCACTTCCCGTCGCTGTTCGAACTCTGTCATGTTCAGGCGGAACAAGTATATCATCGTTATTGCTTATGGATTCGGGTGTGCTACCTTTATGTTTATTGCATCAATGCAAATGCAATGCAGGAAATTGGTGAGGTGTTCTCTCCATAAACTAAATACATTCTGAACGTCGTTGATAGTTGAGGTTCTCAAGCTCTTTTTCCTTATAAAGAAGAAGTCGGAAAGCGTCACACATTCAGTGAATGGGCTCAAAACGAGATGACCAGCAAAAACGATTTGTACAAGAAAATTTTGTTCCAACAAGACGACGCTACATTCCATACAACCAACGAAACAATTAATTTATTGAAGTAAACTTTTGTTGAGCGCATTAGCTCGCATTGGTGGCTTGTGGCGGGACCTTCAAGATTATAGGATTTAACACCGCTGGAGTTTTTTTTGTGCCTTGTCGCTTGTCTACAATTTGGAAGAAAATATTCGGCGCAGTTTGGCTGACATGCTGAAAAATGGGCCACTCGACTGGAATTTATTCGAGCCAGCCACGGCAGCCCCTTACCCGAGATCGTGGCCATAAAATTAAGTGATACATATGCGTTTTATTAACCCTGAAAACCACATGTCTGAAAAAACCCTTTATGGAAACATTTTAACTGGCTCACTAACACAAGATACTTAAACCTTAATAAATTAATAGCAACCATGAGACTATTCGGATCAAGTACAGAAAAAGATGTACATCGAAGTGTGATAAAAAATAAATAAAAAATGGTATAATGTGACAACTGTTTCAGAAATTACCAAAGATTATTTGGCTGAAGTTAGCTCATGGTAGAGTACTCGACTGTTAGGCTAGGATGCGTTGGATTGATCGCTGCTAGAAGAAGTATGATGGGGAGATGTGATGATCTCCGAAACAACTGTTACTTACAAGTGTAAATTGTGGATTAAGAAAAAATGTATATTCTGAAATTTTCTTAGTCTTTATCTTAGTCTCAAATCAGACACTTCTCACTCATTTAACGATTTATTTACTTATATCTTAAATTTTGCCTTCTTAACTCCATTTTTAGCTAATTAAATTATGTTTTCTAAGATTTCTACAGATAGCACCATCTCATTTTGATGTTTTCTATCAACAAACCTTTTACAAAAGAATTGCTTTTTAAACACATTTCACACATGTTTGCAAATATCTATGCTCCTATTTATTACATACATCAACACAACACAGTGATAAATGTTTTTTTTTTCTTTTCTATTTAGTATTTAACTTTTCTATTTAGAAAATTTATCAGCACCTTTTTTTCGCGACTTTCGCTGCAGTGCAAAGAAATGCCCGTCACACTAAAGACTAAATGCTGGCAATAACGATGTCCTACCCCACCCCACCTCAAACAGTAGTGCACATTCCACACTTTGGCAAGTGCAATACTTCCTTTGTTTACTTTTTCCAACTGACACTATTCAACTGCAACTTCATGCTAAATCGCCTACAGCTACTTCATAATTATAATGTTTTGCCTTTGCTTTGGTTGGAAATTACTTTGTATTTTGTATTTTTATTTTATTTTATTTTTTTTTATTTCATTTTATTTTTCTCCCTGTTGAGCGGCGTATGAAAGTTTATTTGTTTGATGGCAGGTTTTGTGTCATAAGTACTTATATGTGTATATATATGGTGTACATATATATACATATATGTAATAAAAATAAATAAATATATAGAATAATAAAGCATTTATATTTTTTGGTAAAGCTACTTCTTGATGTAAAATTCCATTTGTGATTTTTAAGCCGATTAACTGTAAAAGCTTTAACTCAATTATGCACCGAAAAAAGGAAATAACTCTTTTAACTACTTATTAATAGATATTTCATATTTAAAAAATATATTTAATTGTGCGAACACTAATTTGAAACAAGGTTTATAGAATACAAGGTTACGACAAGAGCAAAATCATATGTTTAATGACGAAGTTGGTTCATTTTTGTGGGTTGCCGAAAATTTTTAAATTAATTTGCATAATTTTATCTATAAAGCAGCGTAATATTTTGAATATTAAACTCTAAAGCATTGCACGGTAATTATTTTAAATTAATAACAATTACAATTCAAACGTTCTGAATAGGTTTATGTCGAGCAAATGTGTTTCAATTTTTAAAAATTTTTAACTTATGAAAATTAATATTATTTTTTGGTGTCATACAATATGAATGGCATTAGTAAATAATGTCAAAAAAAAAAATTATTATTTATTTTTATTACGAAAATATCAAGTCCCACTCACTGTATATATGACGAAGTTGGTTCGGTGACGTCAACGGTTGTCGTAACCTTGTATTCTATATGCCTTGAATTTGAAATATATGTACGAGTATACTTTTTATTCGCAAACATTGAAAAATCTTTGTATTTCTATATATACCGGCGTGTAGACGTGTCCATTGTCAGAATTCACCCATTTGTGAAACTAAAACCCCTTTTCAGCCATGAAATATTAGGTAAAGTAAAAAGTTCGTTCGGTTTTTTTATGCAAATCGTTCCAAACGGTTTTCTGACTTATCTTTAGTTCCTCAGCAATTAAATACCATAAGTGCTCACGTGACGGTATGTTTCCACTATTTGCATGATTTTATCGCAATTTTCGACGACAGGCCTCCCGACGCGTGGTGCATCTTTGACATCGAAATTACCGGAACGGAGCTAAGCAAACCACTTTTGTGCTACACGTTCGTTTACAGTATCGGACCCATAAACTAAATTAATTTTTTCTGTCGCTTTGGCTGCTTTTCCGCCTTGATCGATGAAAAATTGTAAAATATAGCGAATTTTCTCTTTGCTGGTGTCCATCTTTGACGAGCGTTCACAACGTACTGAGTCAATCAATCGAAAAACTGTCAAAAACAAAATTTTAGCGCGAATAAACACGTTTTCAGCGCCGTATAGTATGACATGATGCGACACGTAACACTAGTACTATGGACAATAACGCCATCTCTTAGTTAAAAACCGAACGAAATTTTTACTTTACCTAATATATTTATATCCCGCTCTTATGATAGCTCAATTAAACTCAACTCCTTATGCGGTCCGTCAGATAAATGTGCATAAATCAACTCATTATTATTAATATTGATTACTAATTGTCGATAATATAATGGAACTCGTCGAGTCTGCCGGCAAAAACGGTCTCCATGTCAGGATTGACGGCCAACGAGGTTTTGTTGTGTGTTTGTTGGGATAGGCAAAGAATGATCCACTATGAAGTGGTCTTCTACGGCTACACTCTTAAGTCGGACTTATACTGTCAGCAATTGGACCGTCTTTTTGGTACTTTGTCCCTTTGACGATTGAAGATCCATCAGCATATTCTCGCCAAATATGTTTGTCTGTTGGACGTCAGAAACTCACATATTACGTATTCTATTGGCTCTTCAAATTCTCTACATTTCTGGCTTCTCTAAACCAGAACTAATTTGAAGGCAGTTGACGCCAACAGGCATCGCCTTGTTAACTGCCCTACTAGCGGGGTGTAGTCTAAACTTCTTGACGATAGTAAGAACTTACTAAGTACGCATCATATGCTTTATACATCATTTTTACTATTCTGCTTCCTTTTGTACGTTTCCAAAATCATTCAGCTTGACGATGCAATGGTGTTTCTTCTTCATGTCTTACTGCTTCGGTAGCCATTACATCAGCTACCCCGATCTCTTTGATGACCTTATGCGCAGGTGCCCAATAAAGGTGTATTTTTCTCTTTTACGCCAATGTTTTGATTACCGACTTTGTGCTATTAGAAAGTAAACCTTTACTGACCATTCCGTTATACATATACTTAAATGTGACTTCCTTCATCCTCCTTTCTGTATTCTAGCTGGGAGAAGCTTCCCGAAATTTAGGAGTGGGACAATGCAGTCTAATCGTAACCTTAAGGACAAGTCCTGATCAACTCAACTGATTTGAAACATATAGCCTTGCAGCAATAAGGAATAAATAAAATAAGATTTAAAACCGCCTGAATTGTGGCCGATGAAGATGGGTTTAAGAGCTTCAACGTTGCTGAGTATCGGAAGACATTCCCAGATACGTTGTCTTTTCCTCATACTCCTTTTTCGCAGCTCCACAAAAAAGGGCTGCTCTACCCTTTTGCTGGCTTCACTATCAATCCACTGCAAGAATCCAAAAGAAATATGATAATACTCACCCTTTGGGGGTCCTTCTATTAACACCTAGATTATTCTAATGAAATTTTTGTAGGAATCTTGTGACTATTAAAGCCTTAACTAACTAAGCGGCTGGACAAATTTTGCTCAAATGGGAAACATATATAATATATGTATGTTCCGAAATATATTTCAGAAAATTACTCGCTACGTGGCGCTGCAGTCAAAATAATATAGAAAACTGTATCAACTTGTGCACTCATGGGTCGTGTTTAGAACACATCATGGCAAAAAAGTGTATCCGCATAAACATAGTCAGTTTTTCGCGCACAAAACAAAGTCCAACGGTGTGAAATCTTCAAAATCTTTCATTTCAAGTTTATCAAGTTCAGCATTAACCGCATTAATGATCTCCTTTCCTTTTACATTTTTTTTTAATATTTTGAAATAATCAAAAATCACAAGGTGCTAAAGCCGGGCAATATGGTGATGGACGTATTTTATAGCAAGAAACGTGACGACAATTCAAACATAATTTTTGTAGTAAATTTTTGACAATTTCAACGTTGTTTTCATAAATGCCTGGGTTTTAACTAAAATAAAAGATGTTTCGTTTGACAGATGTTTCAATACAGCGTAACACTTTTGAAACCACGAAATAGATAACCCTATATCTAGTACTAGTACAATTTTCACAACAGTGAGAAAATTCGAAAACCCTCTTCTAGACATTTCTCATTGGCAGTGGCAAAGGGTTGCAACAACCTTATTACTCAAGTACTTACTTAGAAAGAGCTTAAGCGCGATTTCAAACATTAATTTCAAATTCGACCGTTAGACTAATGAATTCTTAAGTCCACCGCAGGCAAAAACAACTCGATTTGTGAACAAAACGAAAAAAAAGCAAGATACATCAAAACGTTGGCAATTGGGTGGGTGGGTAAGCAAACAATGGGTAAGGTAATTAAAAATGTGTATAAATAATTTAAAATCGTAAACCCTTTTCTGTTGTAGCATTTAACGCTTTTTTGCGCTAAGTGCTTGGTATTATTTTAAGAGGACCTAATTAAGGTAACGGTCGACTATTGTTAATAAAACTTTGGCAAACAATGGGAAAAACTCGAAAACATCGAGGTAAACATTTAATGAGAACATTTAAGGAATTACAATGATGCCGATGTTAATGTCGATAATGATGATGATGCTGATTATTTTGCTTGTAATGATGATGATGATGATGATGATGATGATGAGTTCACTGAGGAAAAAGCGCGCTAATTATTCTTTTCTCAGACACGTACATTCCTATTACATATACTCGTACATAGGTATATAGCTAACTAAGTAGAACAGAACAGAACAACCTACACATAAAGGGTGGTTAAATTGTAAGGGCCGATGTTGAATGTGAACCACACCTAAAAGCCAAGTTTTTTTCCGAATTTAATTTGACATTTCTCTATTTCAGACTTACTCAATTTGAACCATGGAGAGATACACAATCCAACAACGAGTTAAAGTTATCCAGACTTATTATGAAAATTTTCGAAGAAAATCATCTTCAGTGATGAGGCACATTTTCACCTCAGTGGATTCGTCAATAAACAGATTTGCCGCATTTGGGCGAATGAGAATCCAAGAGTGATTGTCGAAAAACCAATGCACCCACAAAGAGTGACTGTTTGGTGCGGTTTATGGGCTGGCGGCATCATCGGGCCGTATTTTTTCCAAAATGAGGCCGGTCTGGCAGTTACTGTGAATGGTGTTCGCTATCGTGAGAATTTTTTATGGCCACAATTGGAAGATATGGATGTGGACGATATGTGGTTTCAGCAGGACGGTGCCACTTGCCACACAGCTAACGAAACAATGGCTCTTTTGCGCAACAAATTCAATGGCCGTGTTATCTCACGTAATGGCGATGTCAATTGGCCCCCAAGATCATGTGATTTGACACCGTTGGACTTTTTTCTCTGGGGTTATTTGAAAGAAAAGGTGTACGTCGATAAGCCAGCAACAATTCAAGAGCTAAAGGATGAGATAATTCGGCACATTAACGGCATAGAAACTCCATTATGCCTCAGCATCATCGAAAATTTGGACCATCGTATGGAGGTGTGCCGCCGAGGTCGCGGCGCTCATTTGGCCGATATTTTGTTACATACATAATTGAGTAATACCAATATATCATAATAAAATAAAATTTCAATAATTTCCTAAATAGTTCGTGTTTTATTCAAAATCAACATCGGCCCTTGAAAATTTAACCACCCTTTATAAATATGTTATGTGCAGTAGAGCAGTAAAACAGTACAATCTGAGTGGCGCACAACGCCTCAAATGATAAAAAGAATATGTGGGTAATACCATTAACTAGAACTTTTTCCATGTCGTTGGCGACTGAAAAATGTGTCCTTTTCAATCCGTTGAGCAGCGTAAATCCCAAACAAATCCTCAATTGCTCACTCTAACTATTTGCATGTGTATGTGTGGACGTTGTGTGGTGTTTGTTTAACGCAGCCCACTCTAACGCCAACATCTAACTCTGTTCCCTTTCAGAACAAGCCAACCAACCGACTAACCAACCAACTCTACAACATCCGCATCCTTGTGCCCACCATTTGCCGGCCGTTCCATCTATTGTTGGGCTCGTGTGCTCATTGTCATTTCTGTTGACTTTTAGACTTATGCTTTGCACACTGCAATGTAATTTAATTTGCGGTCAACCATGGCGAAATGTACATACACACACACACACACAGTACACAAAATGAGTCCACTATGTACCCTTGTGCTTACATATGTATGTAAACATTGTACTAGCAAGGATGTACATGGAATTTTATATTAGTTTGAATGATACGAGATTTACAAAGTGTTGGGGGAGCGTAGAAATGTCTTAAGAATGTTCACGACATTAAAACTTAGTCGGTTCCCTCAGTGTACGTTATGTATGTATGTATGTACACAGAGTGTTTGATAACAACAGATCAAAGGATATAGAAAAAAATAATAGCGAATGGACGAGCTTCAATTATTATAGTAAAATATATACAATACTAAAATTATTAGCTACCAAAAATAATAAAATTTTGGAACAGTTATTGAGTTAACTAATTTCCCTGGCGTCAAAAATTGGGTGTGTAGTCAAGCCTGGGAATATTCCTACTTTTGCGTCACTTCGTGCGCTACACGTATATAAATGTATAAAAATTTACATCTACTCGCCTAGCGAGCTTGTGTTCTGGATTTGGGACCCGCCCCGTAAAAACCAACTCAAATGAAAAGTTCAATAATGCCTCGGAAGGAACACGGTTTGAATATTGGCTTCCTTAATTGCAAAGGTGCCGCTGCTGTTTTATGTTCTCGTCAAACTAAAGGCTGACACCACCGCCGTCGAAGAAGTTCGATGGACGTGAGAAGGCCGGAAGAAGATGGGCTATGTTGCATTTACTACAGCGGCCATATAAAAAAAAAACACAATTTGGTTAAGCCTGTTCGACTTCGCCGGGGTCCAAAATATGACACAAGAAAATTTATTAGGCTACATGGTTGTCCCCTGTTCGAAAAACTCATAACCAGATCGATCGAGGACCCAACATCGACTCGGACCACTATGTGGTAGCAGCAAGGATACATACACGTCTTATGTCAACAAACACAAGGAAGGTACGAAGTCGAAAAGCTGCAATCACAACAGACAGCGAAATGGTTGAAAGCACTCCCAGCTCCCTACGAACAGCTGCAAACGCAAAAAGTGGATTTTATTTAATTTTTATTTAATATTTAATTAAATACATTTTATTTTATTTTTTATTTAATTTATTATTTTATTTTATTTTATTTTATTTTATTTTATTTTATTTTATTTTATTTTATTTTATTTTATTTTATTTTATTTTATTTTATTTTATTTTATTTTATTTTATTTTATTTTATTTTATTTTATTTTATTTTATTTTATTTTATTTTATTTTATTTTATTTTATTTTATTTTATTTTATTTTATTTTATTTTATTTTATTTTATTTTATTTTATTTTAATTTATTTTAATTTATTTTAATTTATTTTAATTTATTTTATTTTATTTTATTTTATTTTATTTTATTTTATTTTATTTTATTTTATTTTATTTTATTTTATTTTATTTTATTTTATTTTATTTTATTTTATTTTATTTTATTTTATTTTATTTTATTTTATTTTATTTTATTTTATTTTATTTTATTTTATTTTATTTTATTTTATTTTATTTTATTTTATTTTATTTTATTTTATTTTATTTTATTTTATTTTATTTTATTTTATTTTATTTTATTTTATTTTATTTTATTTTATTTTATTTTATTTTGATTTTTAATTTATATTACTTTATTTTATTTATTTTTTACCAAAAGTTCAAAAAAAGAGATAGGTGCTATAGATAATTCTAATATCAATAATTTTAAAAAGTATTTTTTTATTAAATTAGTTATTTTTATATTTTCTTAACCTGTTTCTCTCGACTTTGATCCCAGTCTTTCCCGAACTAACGTACTTAGTTTTTGTCTTCGTCGAATATAGTCCGTGTTTCAAGATTGTCATTGTATTTGTTGTATGCATATATGGCACATATGATAAACTTTATCTTCTGAACGTATTGACAAAAGTCTTGTGTTATTATTGTTTATTCTACAACTTTATGTCGCCGCACATGTCAAACTCAACTCAAATCCATTTATACTGTTTGTCATTGTGTAAATGGCTTTCGCTATTTCACCGCATACAATTTTAAGTGTCAAAGCATTTGACTGTCACCGCCAACAATAGCAACAACAAAATTGTCAAGAATACATGGCAACCGATACGATGACTAACTGACTGAATGACTGACTGGCGCTGTTTGCGAAGGAAATGTGCCAGCACTAAAGTTTCGAGTCCACTGGAATGCATCATTTCACTTCACCTCACTTCACTACACTCGAAATGGAAGTCAAATGTCAGGTCTAATGTTCCTCAGAAGTAATTCAATGCAGCTGTAGCAGCTTGGCGGCGCTGAGAGGCAGTCATTGATGGGCTTGTCAAATGACGAGTGAGCCTGACTAATGCGGCGTGCAAAAGTTTAGCGCTTTCACACGTTGTGGGGCATAAATTATGCGACATTGCCATAAACTTTTGCCACCAACTAACGGCTGGCAAGTAGCAATCCATTGACGACTATTATTATTTTGTACATTGTTGTTGTTAATGTATTGTAAGTAACCATTGAACAAACGGGAAGTGGTGTCAGCGGATTGTGGGTAAATAAATTCAGTGCGTTAAATTGCATAAATTTATTGTGTTTGCAACAATTATTGCATTTAAATGGCTACGGCATGCAAACACTCTTACATACATGCAGACATACATACATATATACATGACTGTTGCGCTGCAAATTGTGAACTTTTGCGGAATAGAAAAGAAAAATAAGAAACAACAAAAGCCATCGTTAGCGACAGTTGTTTTGTTGTGCTTTCCTTGGCGCATTTGAAAAGTGCAACGCCCTTGCGACCATTGAATCGGAATCAAGTGACGAGGAAGTTTTGCTATTTTCGGTTCGAGTACAAATATAAGCATGAAGGCATATATTCACGTGAAAATAAGTGACAATAGATAATTGGATAAAATTATATCATTACAGGAATGCTTCCTTTGATAGCATATATACTAATATACTGAACTATTATTTTTCAAAAGAAATGGTTTGATGTTGCATAAAACTTTTTTTTTGATATTTCTGTAATAATTCGGCATTTTTACGATAACCTGCCTGTATTTTATTTAAATTAACTTAATTAAAATAGGTTAGAATAATTATAAATAAATTAAGTTCATTTTATTTTAATTTATTTACTTCCTCTATTTCACCTTATTTCGTTTTATTTTATTTTTAAATTTATTTTAAATTATCTTATATCACCTTATTTTATTTAATTTTACTTTATTTCATTACAATTAATTTAAAATAAAATAAAAAGTAAAAAAAATAACTTTAAAAAAATTACCATTAAATAAAAATAAAATACTATATTTTTTACTTTTAATTTTATTTTTTCAATTGAATTTTATTTTATTCTTTATTTTTTATTCTATTTTTTTTTTTATTTCATACATTACATGGCATATTAACTTTGGTCCGAAGTACCAGAAGAGATAGAAAGAAAATGATACCGAGAATGAGGAATTGAGTTGATTTATCCATGTCCGTCTATTTGTGCGCAAACTATTCCCTCAGTTTTTGATACATTTAAATGATCAATGGTCGAAACCGGCCAAAGCGGTCCACTGTAGCATATATACGACCGATTTTTCAGATTTAGGATTTAAGAACGGTATTCATATAGCTCCTCCTCGAACCCCTTTTCTGGTTGTTAGAATTAATATTTAAACCTATAATAAAAGCATAGATTTGATATGGTTAAGAAGAGTATAAAGACAAGTCTTAATTATTTTCTTTTTTAATTTAAATGTTTTTTTTTTACTTTTTAATTAAATAGTTTTTTTTTTATTTATTTTAATTGTTTTTTTTTTTTTACTTTTTAATTAAATTGTTTTTTTTTTTTACTTTTTAATTAAATTGTTTTTTTTTTAATTTAATTGTTTTCTTTTTTTTTATTTAATTGTATTCTTTTTTTTTAATTTAATTGTTTTCTTTCTTTTAATTTTATGTTATTTTCTAGTTTTTATTTTTTTATTGTTTAATTTTAATTTTTTTTTTATTAACTTAATTTTTTTCCTTTTTCAATTTTAGTTTATTTTTTATTTTTTAATTAATTATTATTTCTTTCATGGTATTTCATTTTATTTATTTTTAGTTAAATTATTTATTTTTTCTAGTTAAATTTTATTTTATTTTACTTTAGCTTATTTAATTTTATTTTAGTATATTTTATTTTACTTTGGTTTACATAAATATATTCTTTTAAATTTATTTAATTTTCTTTAATCCAATTCATATTAATTTAAATTAATTTTGTTTAAAGTTGGTATATTTTATTTTCTTTTAAATTAGTTTAATTTTTTTTTCAAATTATTTTATAATTTAATTTTTCATTATTGTTTTCTTTTATTAATTTTATTATTATTTTTCAATTTTATTTTAATAGATTTTTTAAATTCATTTTTATTTCAGGTCAATATATTTTGTTCTAATTTTACTTTAGTTATTTTTGTTTAATTTTCTTCGATTTTTATTTTATTTTGTGTTATATTATATAATTTTATTTTACCTTTTTTACTTTACCTTTTTTATTTAATTTTTTATTTTATATTTTCTATCAATTTTTTGTTATTTTATTTGGTTTAATTTTATTATGCGTTTTTCTATTTTTATTTCCATTTAATACACTTTTTAATTTTTTTTATTCATTTCATTAATTTTTTCATTTTAATTTCATTCGTTTTAATTTTATTCCTTTTTTTGTTTTTTTTTAATTTAATTTTTTTATATATTCTATTTAACTTTTTTTAAATTGATTTTATTATATTTTTTATTTAACTTCTTCAATTTACTCACTTCATTTTATTTATTAATTTTACTTTAATTTGATACATTTTTTATTTTATTTAACTTTACTTTCTTTTGTTTTACTTTTTTATCTATATTGTTTCTTTTTTATTTCATTTACTTTTTGTTTTTTATTTTATGCATTATTTTAATTAAGCCATTTTTTTATTTTAGCTGTTATTTAATTACATTTTGTGATAGTTTTTAAATTTTATTTTGCGTTATTTTTTATTATTAATTTATTTTCTTTTATATTTTTAATTTCACTTTATTTTTTATATTGATTAATTAATTTATTTTTTTCTTTTTTTATAATTTAATTTGATTTAACTTAATTCAATTTATTAATTTAATTTTATTTAGATAGGAATTAAAAAAATAAATGCGTAAATAAACTAAGAAAGAAAAGCAGTGCGCTTATTTCCATAAAAAGATTAGAATAACAATAAAATTTTGTTCAAAACGAATTTAACTGAATAAAATTAAAATGTAATTTATTACTTTTTTCAATAAATATACATATTGACTCAAACATAAATGTTGGGTTTTTTACGATTTTTTTTTCGGGAAATTTAAATTAATTTTTATTATTAATAAATTATATATTTTTAATACTCCAAAAAAGAATGCACAATGAAAAGATAACCAAATCAGTGAAACAATAAAACCGGAATTTTGTACTAGACCATCGAGTCAGAATGATATTGCATCAATAAATAATATGATAATCTTTCTTGCTAATAATTAAAACATTTCAATGAAAAACACGCTCACATAACAGTCAAACATACATATTATATATTCATAGGTTGTTAGTTTTTGTAGTATTTACATACATATATTAAGTGTAATTCTTTAATTTAGTTTAGGTATTAAATTTCCTTCAATTTTTTACTTATACCTATATGTTAAAGTATATACATTATTTAAAAAAAATCTTTTTTTTATGTAATTTTAGCTGTTAAAAAAAAAATAATAAAAATAAAAAAAATAAAAATAATAAAATGTATTAAAAATTACAAAGATATTTAAATTTTTTTTCGTTTTTATATTTAATCCGAAGCGAAGCGAACCAACTAACTTTAAATGATTTGAATATACTTTAAGCTAAAAGATTTCAAGTTTACGTATGTACACATGTAATACACAAGAATGTAACGGCAAAAAACAACAGAATTTGTTGAGCATTTTATAGCCAACGAAAGCGTAGTTACATAAGTGGGGCACTCGAAAGATATAGAAAAAAAATTAAAAATAAAAAATAACAAGCAAAAAAACTGGAAAATATAAAATATAAATACAAAAAAATTTACCGCTACTTCCGCTACATTTTACAATCGAGCTAAGAATTTATTTTATACGGATATCTATATACGTATGTATACATATATCATTGTTTCGTACGAGAACTCACAAATGCAATAAAATTTCAGTAAGCTATTTGGACAATAAAAAATATTTTCTTCTCGCTGACTTTTTATATACATACAAACATATTGTATTTATTTCTTTATAAGCGATAAAAATGTACATACATAAATATATGTACATATGTACATACACGTATATAGATATGTATGTTGACTAAAGTCAAAACACTCTCTAGAGCATAAAAATGGCAAAGCCACCTTTGACAAATGTAACATCTGGCACGGCTCGGGCCGCCCTTTGTGCTCCTGCAACAAAGCAGGGCAGGGCAGGACAGCAAATCAGATGAAGTACTATGCGAATGGCTTGCAAGACAAAGTAGTTGCAGTTGGCAGTTAGACAGAATGTCGTCGATGAGAATATATTGTGGGTGAGATGGGGAAAAACAAAAACAAAAACATAGAAAATACATATGTAGAAAAAAAAATCAAAGCAAAGCAAAAAAGTGCTGAATACCTTCCATACGGCGTTCGGTATTGTTCTGGCTCAATATATATATTTATGGTATTGTACATATATACAAAGAGGGAACATATCTTGTAAAATATTGCATACTTTTAAAACTTACAAAAGCCTTGTGAACATTGAACGCAGACGGTATATGTATATATGTATGTGTGTGGGAGGATTGACATATAACACGAACTTTTATAACGCACACATACAAATGTATGGTATGTACACATACGCGTATATGCAAACTTTGCAATATTTCAACTGCAGCTGACTGCCAAGTTTTATGCTGATAACATACATATGTACATATAACTGAAAGCACTGTCACACCTTCCCGTACCATTTGAAATTATTCATATGAGTTTCTATCAAACCCACACACACAAACAAACGTGCATACCATATACGTACAACCAAATATACGACCTTATGCTTGACGGCACACAGCTTTCTATATATATAAATATGTATGTACCCTTGCTGACACACGGAACTTGAGAGAGAATAAACTTTTCGACTTGTCTGCCACAATTTGTGTTGTCACAGTGTGTGTCGCCGTGTGTGTGTGTGTGTGTGTGTGTGGGTGTGCTCAGCAATTCAATATGTCACACATCCGCTAAATCGTTCAGCTGTTCAAGGTAGTCACTTCTTGGTTTTGAAGTTTTTGTCCTTTAAAAAATATCGCCAACAACAACAATGCGTGCATATGAATTATTTGACAGTACGTTTAACAGTTCATATCCATGACAGCAACAATGGTTGTAAGCCTTGACTGTCTTGTTATCGCTCGGAGAACATGTTCTCCATATTATTTGGATAAAGTATACGTGGGTGTGTGTGTGTGTGTGTGTGTGTGTCTTTGAAGCATACTTGATTCTAACACTTTGTTTTCCAGTGGATTGGCTGGATATTTGTAAGCTTTTTTGTAGGTGAAGTATTATTTTGAGTGCAAATAAAGATTTCACCACAGAAAAAAGAAGAAGAAGAAGCATCAAATCAAACAATATGAACACACCAACATCTAAAACGTTGTGGAAAATAAAAATTTCTCAGCTGTTAATACCAATGACCAATTAATTTAGAACCCCTGTGGGTTGGGGGTCAAGAATTTACCCGTGGTAAGGCATGGTTATACCACAACGGCCCGAGTTTTTAGCCGGCCAAAGATTGTCACTACCGCAATATTCCCAAAAACCAATATTTTTGTGGTTACTGTAACAACAACCACGCAAATGTCACATAATGAAGCTATTCTAGACCAAAGAAACCAAAAGAGCATCGTGAAGATAAGCACACCAAGGTGGGTGATAGATGCCCAGTTACTCCACTTCAACAAATATGACAAATATTATAACTTCTCATCAGAGTTGATCCCACCACCCGACGGAAGAGAAGGACGAGCGTTGTTGAAAAAAAAATGATGTTTAGTACAACGAAAAATGTAGCCTCCACAGCAAGACCTGCTGAAAAAACCCCCCGAACCCGAAATATGATTATCTGTAATACTAGACTCCGATATAAAACAAAATCCATCTAATTCTTTGATTGTGACTAAATCGAAATACTCGAAACCAGATCGACTAAGTTGTGATAGGTGGAAAACACGTCTTCAGTAGTATCTCAGATGTGCACGTCAACAAACATAAATATCGAAAAGCTGCAAACACAATAGAGAGCCCAACGGCTTTCCACTCGCCTTGCACTGTTGCTCTCTGGGAGCACTGATCCATTTCAAGATCCATACGCACAGCTGCCAACGAAAGTATTTGTTTAAGGTCAGACGAAGTGCTGGTATTTTTTCTGTAAAAAATAGGAAAATGCGGTAAGTGGTATTCAGAACATTGAGTTTACAGAGGATACTCGTTTCATCACACGACTATGAGGAAGTTCGAATTCCAGTTACATTAACTTTTTAAATTTTTCTGGCAACACTTTTTATTTATCAATTCGAAATGGTGGTAATTTAATATGAACTTGAAACTTTTAATAATACAAAGTAGATTAAATACGAATTGAAGTATAAAAATAAACAGACTTGCAGTAAAAAAATGTCTTTACACTTAAATAAACATTTCCAGATATTACAGTATGAACAAATCATTTGTTTCTCTTCTTTTGATACTCACCAAAATATTCCCCATAGATACATACCAACACATACGTGTAATTAAGCTTATGTTGTATGGTTTACATTTTTTGCTACACGAAATCCCTCGTAATATCAAATTCAAGGAGTAAAGGAACATAAATATAAATCATAAATTTTACATTGCTATTTTGAAAGAAGATCGAAACGAACGAACGTACATACATCGGTATGCATGCACTAAATCAATTTTATATCTTCGACAAACGTTTAAGTACCTTTACTTCATCGAAGAAATTTTAAAGATAAAAAATAAAATAAAAAAAATAAAATAAAAAGAATTAAATAAATTACAAAATAAAATGACAAATTTTATAATTATAAAAAATAAAATAAATTAGAATTAAATTACATAACAAACTGACAAATATAAAACTTATAAGATAAAATAAAGTCAAATAATGAATAACAAAATATAATAAAACAAATAAAAATTAAATAAAATAAAATATAATAAAGTAAGAAAAACAAATACTATTATGATATAAAAAAGTTAAATTTAAATAAATGAAAACGAACGAAATTAACAAACTACAAAGTAAATTAAAATTAATTTTTTTTTTTTTTTTTAAAGTAAAGGGTAATAAATTATAATAAATGTAATTCAAATATATCAAAATTAAATCAAAAGCACATAAATAAAATAAATTAGCGCAGCGAGCTCAGAAAGTTATAGAAAGTATATTTAGAGGTTGCTCCTAAAAGATTAGCCATTCGGAAGCTGCTTAGTATAAACTGTAAGGTCTAATGGGTTGAATTATCCGATTTATGTCAAACAAAGATGCACTGTTTTGCTCGATCCCATTCGTGTATATGAAAGTTATATTATATTAATGTTACTCCCAATACATATTTATATATACTTGACATAACAGAGCTACATACATATATCACAATAAATAAATTTTTTCGATAAATGTCGAAAAATATTTGGAATATTGAAAGTTTTTTATGATTAAAAAAAAAATATTTGACAAGCAAATTTTGTCTGCTTCTACATCAAGCTTGACGTCTGATTCATTATCTTTCTAAAATGGACGGCATGTAAATTGATTAAATGTTAGCAAATTTCAATTCTATTTTATTTACACAGATTTATGATTTTTAAAATGTTTTAATTTTTTTTTTACATTTATAATTTTTGCAAAATATTTCAAAATCAAGATTATGGTTACACTAACATTATATTTAGTGTGGGTAGCAGTACGTGCTACTACCATATGGTCATGGGTTCGAGCACATATCAGAGTCAAGTACATGAGTGCATTTCTGCCATGAAAATAACAAATTTGAATAAAAATTCTTCAGCCTTGAAGAGTCTGTTTGAAACCCCCTTTTCAACTATATAAAACACAATATATTGTATTAAAAACCTTTATCCAAGGTTTAGTTATAATTTTTGCTTATAAATTTACAAAAATATATATGCCAAAAAGTACTGTATTGAAACCTTTAAAAAGGGTATAGGAGGAGCCACCTCGGCGTATGAGTAACATTCATCAATCACCTCAAAACAAAATAACAATTTTTTTTTTTTTTTAACAAAAATAGTTTTCATTTTTATTTACTGCGCAAAATGTAGCATAATTGTTTATTAAAGCATAAAATATAACAATTTTACAAAAATGCCTACACACACATTTATACATGTTTATTAACTGGGAATAAATACACGTTCTGGTAAAATGAATTACACTAATGGACGTTGATGCAATAATATAATTGTAGAGCAACACGAAAATATTACCATGGTATGTGCATGAGATTGTGTACGTATATAAATACATGCATACGTGTACATATCCACAGGCATTAGCTGTTGTAAACCAGAAAAATAAAATCCCTATTGTGCTAATGGATGCAACGTATTTATATATGTATGTATGCATATCTCTGTATGTGTATGCATATGCCTAAGCAACGCTTCACTCTATCCGGGTTTAATACTTATCGGCCTTGCCAACCAAACCACCACCACCAGCAACAGCAGCAGCTGGAGTTGAGGCGACAGCAGCAACTAGCTAAGCACTTCCAATAAAGTGTTTGTTTGCCACAAATATTACCACAACTCGTTGCTGCCAACACCAGTAGCATCGATGTACGACATACGAGTATATATTACAATATATGTACGAGTATATATACATATATAAAGTGTGCTTAAAAGCCGCCGGTTGGTTAAAAGCATTCGAGCAGCAAGCATTATTGCAGTTTGGCCCCGGCATTACTCTGGTGTTAGGACACAATACAAGTGTATACTATATACTAATATACTTACATATACAATATATATAGGTATGTATATGGTATATGAGGGTAAGCGCACAGCCATTGCTGTCTTTAACAACTACAACTGCCCATAAATCACATTTAAGCACGCATATGTATGTGTCCGTTTGTCCGTCTGTGTGTGTGTGTGTGTACGTTAACAAGGAATATATGCAAATGCTATATATAATGAGCGACAATTTTTTTTTTTTGTTATACTTCTTTTTCATTTCTATTTAGGGCGTAAAAGTGTGCAATCGTGCTCCTTCATATGTCATATACGAGTATATGAATGTGTGAATGTCGACACACTGCCATTTGAAATTACTGTTAGTTTCGGTTGCAACATAATATGCACACTTCAACATTTCAGCATTTCGAAGAACTTGTCAAGCTCAACGCTTTCTAATTCATTTTGCTTCTGTCTGAGAAATATGAATTTTGAGATTTTTCATTTGAAAAAAAAATAGCCATTTTCCTGCAAGCTTATGATAAACATATGTACATAGATATGTATGTAGTTTTGTGATCACATATAACTTTGACACTACACTGCAATAGTAGAACCAAGGAAATAGAACAAAATTGCCTTGATAAGCTGCATAAAGGACTAGGAATAATTACATGATTTCTTATTCCTGCGAAAATTGTAAAATTGGCATGCCATAATAGGCATATGCTAGTTTTCTTTTGAACGTTATTAAGACATATGGGAAAAAATGCATGCAAGGAAGAGGCGTGTATTTAAATAATGAGCATTGATAAATGATTAAAGGGACGTTACTCATGGCCAATTTTTCTTCGAAACTAATCAAACCGAATTTAAATTTAAAATTAAAAAAAAAAATTAAAAAAAAAAAAATTTTTTAAAAATTAAAAAAAAAAATTAAATATTTAAGCAAATTTAACTCGAAATTAGGTATTACCATTTCACTTTAGTCAGAAATATAGCAACGAGGGTTATCTTCTATATTTCGGAATTAGAGAACAAAATCAAATATTAAAGATCGAAAATCTCTGCATTGTTTTTCAAAATATTCTCCATTCAGATCCATCCATGGGTGAATGACTCATCAAATCAATGCTTTGAGTGCTCAAAATTGCATATAAATATTTCAATCACAGTGGGAGAGCACGCATCATGACTTCTTGAAAGGCAACTGGCAAAGAAATGGTTGTTTACTAATCAGAATTTACTGTGCGGTGCTGTTCAGTTTCACCAAAAATCCGTCAACCATTTGCTTGGAAGTGCTTCGTGCCCGAACAATTTTTTTTTGGGATTCGGCCCACCTTTAAACTCCCATACAGCCGACTGCTAGTTACTTTCGGGCTGCACGATTCATCACCTGTCACGATGTCATAGACGTGTTTCGAAGCGCCACTTTCGTGTTTTTTAACGTTTTTCTGTACCAACGATTGACAAATTGTGTGGAATCCAATGAAATTTTTTTTACAGTCAAATGTTCATGCAATATTGAGTGAGTGGTGGTCCAATTCATGCCTATAGTTGTCTCAATGGTGACGATAGACAGGACGATCTTGCAATATCGGGTTGCGCACAGCATCAATAGTTTCCGAAACAACAACTGATTTTGGTCGACCTTCAAGAAATTTGTTTGGAAGTGATCTATGTGCGTACCATCGAAAAAAAACTGGTTCTGGCGCTGTAATGTTCGCGAATTAATTCTATTTTTTAGGTGAGCTGAATATTTTGAATTTCTGTAGACAACCGACTAAAGATTATCTCAGCAAATGCCTTGAAAGTCTTAATATATGACATGGCTGTCATTATCAACCGCCTAAGACCTTTCATTGCCTTCATATACAGTCAAATTAGAATATCTTCCTCATCCTCTTCTCTTATCACCGGGTACTGCATAGATTATTTTCAGAGCTGAAGTGTTTTCGCCTCTTACGAAGAACATGACATAGTCAACTTCTTCATTCTGAGCTAATGCCAACTCATCAGATGTTCACAGCGTTCAAGATTACGTACCAATTATTAAGACGGGCATAATAAAGGACTTGTAGAGTTTCGTTTCGGTTCATCGAGAGAGAAGTTTACTTTTCAATTGCATACTCAGTCCAAAGTAAAACCTGCTAGCAAGGTAGGTTGATTTGATTCTGCATAGGATTTTCAGGCAGACATTGTTAATGTTAATGTCCCCTAGATAGACGAAGTTATCTACGACCTCGAAATTATGACTGTCAACAGTGACGTGGGAGCCGAGTCGCGAATCCGATGACAGTTTGTTTGACGACAGGAGATATTTCGTCTTGTTTTCGTTCACCACCAGACACATATCCTTCGTTTACTTATCCAATCTGGAGAAAACAGAGCTCAAAGCGCCCTTCTTCAAGGACGAGGAGGAAGGTGCTGTCGATGCCGTCAAATCCAATCACTACCGCGCCATGTTGCTAAGAGATTATTAGTTTCCAAATGTTGAAGAGAATGACATGGACGATGTGTGGTTTCAATAAGACGGCGCTGCATGCTTTATTCATACCGAAATTGAAGTCAGTGCGGCAGCCATATGAATGAAATGTTGTTTCTTAATTAACCGCAATTGATCGCCTGAAAACCTGAAAAGGGGAAGTTCAACTGGAAAAACACTTGAACTCGGTGTCTTCAACTTACACCAAACGTACAACTCCGAAGGGCTGAAGTATTTTTATTTTTACGACATAAAAGAAGTTGACTTTGCCTGCTGAGTAGCGACCGAAATTAGAACTTTTTACAGCAATTTTTGCTGTTTGCCGATCCCGCTAACTTGCACATGGTCGCCCGCTCTGAAGAAGAAATTTGTGCCACGTAAACTCTCGGATTTAATGTGAGGTTGAATTATGTTGTGATTTCCGTTTGCTTTATTAATGTTAAGAATGCAAATGCAACAACAAATACAAATGGTAAATGGGGATATAAGACGAATTACTGCATTTCCTAAACAAAAACAATAACACAAACACATACACATACACACACCAATACATGTCTCTACAAATAAGGTGCTTCAAAAGTATACATGTTTGTATGTATTTATGTCACCGTGGCACAGCTGCATTGCCGTTGGCATGTTGAGTTGTGAGAATCATAGCAAAAGCAACAGCAGGAGAACCGTAGCAATGAAGCACCAATATCCTTTAAAGCTTGCAGCAACATTGTTTACAGTTAGCAAAATGTTGTTTCCGTCTGTAGTTTTTGTTTTTTGTTCTTGTTACTGACGTTTTCCGTTGCGACATTTAACAATTGAAACGCGTCGCACAAATTCAACTTTGGAAATTAAGGGGAGAAACTGCAGCAATGAAACCGGAAAATATGCACAAACAAACAACAGCAACAATAATAAAAGTAATATACACATAGGTATAGGGTTATGCATTTCGAAAATAAACTTAAATAAAATGCATTTAAAATAATTTTTTCATGAAATTCCTTTTTCATTCGCGAATTTTCGCAAGTTTCGATCCTTTTGAGGTAACTTTCGATTACTTTTTGGCACATACTCGTATTGGATGGTGTCTCAGTCATAACCTGACGAAGTGCTCAAGAGTTTAACGTTTATCCCCATACAGACGGTCCTTCGTGTAGTGCAAAGGAGTCAAATCACACGATCTCGGTGGCCAATTGACATCGTCAAGACGAGCGATTACGCGACGATGGAATTTATCTAGCAATAAAGCCATATTACTTCGCAATGTGTGACATTAGGCACCATCTTGTTGAAACCACATATTTTCCAAGCTGTGTGCCCCAACTACAGGCCAAAAAAAGTCGGTGGCCTACGATCATAACGCTCCGAAGTGAGGTTCAATCATACCTCCGGACCGTGAGTTTTTTTTTATGTAATGGCCTCTCTTCAATTACTTGAGGGAGGGAGCACCAAATGCGATAATTTTGCTTATTTTCGTATCCTCCGTCCACCGTTTGTTATTCAAACACCCAATCGTCGTACGTTCGGACTTTATATGGTGTAAGACCAAGGGCAAAATGCGCCATAATGAGCCGTAAGAAAATCCCAGCTCTTGGGAACGTCGAGCAATAGACACCTTCGGGTCATCGACTACACTTTCACTTACAGAGCGATATTTCAAAAGGACTTACAATATCTGTGACCAATCCAGTGTCTTCAAAATTGATTTTTGCTTGAATAGTTGGACTATTATGTGCCCCACACATGTTTTGTTTGACAGTTAAATATGACAAATGTCAAAATACAACGTTTTACTTTTGAAACCACGAAATGAATAACCCTATCTACGTGTGCATATGCGAACACGGCACAAAATCCTCTAAAAACGAAGCACGTATATTTGTATATTGAGGTGTGCATCGAAGTTGGCGCATGGTTATGGGTAGAAAATCAGTCAAAAGCGCAATTAAAGTTGAAAAGTTGAGAAAATTGTGAAGCACCGCGTGAAATGAGCTTAGAAAGTCACTTATTATAGAAACTGAAACTGTTTAATTTGCGCAAAAATAATTAATTTTATGCTACTTTCGTACAACTTGGGAGTTTTACACAAGTCTTCAAATACAAGTCAACTTCTAGACCCGAGCAGATTAGGCGGCCGCACCTAAGCCGTTGAGTAGGCTTATTGTGCTGCGCTGGTTATACCAATTATGCTTTTACAAAAAGTTCGGTCGATATAATGAGTTGTTTTAGTTTCTTCCAACCATGCGCACCCTTCTCCATAAGGCTGAAGTACGCAGCACAGTGGCAGATTTCACGTCTCAATTGGTTGAAGATCGGACATTCCCAAAGGCAATACTCCAGCATTTTGTCCTCCTCTGCGCAGGCTCTATACTCTGACGATTCTGCCTAACTTAACTTTTATAGATGATATTATAGGGTTAATGCCCAGTCGGTCTGTCTGCAATCTAAGTTGGAATTAATGCAGGACTTTAAATATGCGCCAAAGTTCTACTGCTTAAAACAACATTTCAAGGCGCTGAGGGATCTGAGGCAGTTGAGGGCAACAGCATGATAGTCTGTTCATTTCCTCTTTGTATGTTCTCACACGATTAGACTTTCTGTTGTCACATTTAATTGCCTTAAATGCCGCTTTTGTCTACAAGAAATCTGATAGATTCTTCCGTAAAGTGGATGCCCATATGACGCCTTAATAACGCTCACAATTTCTAGTTGTAAGACAGAGTTGTAGACATTTACTTTGAAACTTCCTTGGTTATTGGTGCAATTACCGAAAAAAACTGTTACTGTACCTGCCTCGCATTGGAACCTATCAGTATATATAGATCTGAATAACTTCAGTATTATCGACCGGCTTACCTTACGCCCTTTCTTCCCTGCTAAGGAATGTGTAGATGACTTGCACTTGGATGAAAGTCTGTTTGACTGGTCCCAACTATCTAGGATATTTAGGCGGTTGGCTGCGAGTGAAATAATTACATAGCTTGGCAAGAGCTAATGAAAATGCAGATATGGTACTCCGATATCGTTGATTTTCCACGACAATATTTTTTCTCACGATTTTTTGTGTCATTAGAACTTTTAACTAACTTATAGTTTTATATTTTCATAATCTACCTAATAGCTCAACCAGACATTTTACGTACCTCCCAGTCGTATCGCCCGACTGAAAGAGAGATCTGTAGTCAAAAGCAACTGTCGTTGCTTGCAGCAACGCTTGAACAATAAAGAGCAATCCGCTGCTTCGGTTTTATGGCAAAAATTTAATCCCTACAGGTTTCCACGACACAAACGTCTGTAAAGGCATCGGCAAGTGGTGGTAACTTCATTTACATGGTGCTCTCATAAGATATTTAGGTTGTATCAGCTGAGTCGTTATGTGTTTGTCTGGTTCGATATTATATACGAATATAACATATACATACATACTCGTATAAACATGCAATTTTCCCATCATTATATGCCCCACAGTGAAGCGCATTGGCTTTGTAGTTGTAAATTACCAGAATATCAAACAATAGCATAATAATCTGGTAGTGATGCTTCGACTAATTAGAAAACCACTAAGACGCTTACAAATCACTGCGCGCTAAAGCGATTTCAAGGCGACTGGACAATTACGCATTGAATTCCATACATTTGTACATAAACCCCATGCTGAGAGTTTGCTTCAAAATGCTGAGTTTGCGTCGATTTCTCACTTCGCTCTTTATTTCCGAAAAAGAAATATAAAATATGAATTACAAGAGGTGTTTCCACAGCAAGAAAAAAGCTCTTTGATTCATCATTTGGGGATTTTAACTCTCAGTACACTTACTCTTAGGGATAATATGTCTATACCTTTCTTCGAGAAAAGTCTCCCCCTCACAGAAAACAAACTAGGCGATTTTCCCGATATTGAGGGACTGTTTAATAAGGTCTTGGGTACACTTGGGGACACCCTCTACCAGAAGTTACAAGCCATCTGTTTTTAAGCCGCACTTGTTTCAAAATGTGTCGGGATCATTCTTTCTGCAGAAGTCAAACAACCTTAGATGATAAACTCACTTGGAACCGACATACGGTAGAAAGGAGAAGGGAATCTATAATGGCAAATGATATCAGATGGGAAGTAAGACCTTATATTGTATACTTGCTATATAAAAAACGGTAATAATAATATGGGTATTCTACGGAGTCACAGTTCAGTGGCCGCTACTAGACAAAGTTGCGTTTGAAAACAAACTGAATAGAGTTTAGCGGCTGGCCTCTGTTACAAGGGCGTTGCCTTCAACAGCTACAAAAGTCCTTGAAACTTTCTTTAATTTTTACACGCCAAAACACTAAATACAACTCTGTCCTGTACTCTTTGCTACACACCTATATAACAGACGCTACACGGCTACGATAGCCAAGTGTTTAACATTGCGTACCGCCATTTGTGAGTCTAGGGTTCTACTCCTGGCAACGAAACTTGGGTTCATCGATATGAACCTGAGGTGAGATAAGACTAGAAAGACTAGACAAGAAATATGAGGTGTCACAGTCAGCTGGACAACTTATGGCAACGGTCTTTTGGGACTCGGAAAGAATATAATAGATCGATTTTAAATGTAAAGATGCTTCCAACGAGAGAATACTAGGCTTTAATATAGGACAGGTGAACTTCGAAATTTTGAACCACCCCGAGTGTTTACTTGTTTCTCAAAATGATAGAAAGCTGAGGGGCAGAAATTTCTTTACCGATGATGGAGTCGACGAAGCAGTTGGGCGTATTTGTAGATAAAGAGAAAACATTTTTATAAATAAATTAATATAAATAGCCATTCACTCTTCAAAACTCATTACAACAATGTCGTCTCACATGGATTATAAGAAGTTTTTATTCAACGCACAGCTGCGTAACCGAATACAACTGCCAGAGTGTTAAATATTGACTGAAATTGGCATCTTTATCTACCCTACATAATTAATTATTCAGCTGTGCAATAAAAGTTTCATTTGTTGGAAAAATATCAAGCCGAAAACCAGAAGTTGGAGGAGGAGCTCAACAGAAAATCGCTTGAGCGGGTCCAATATGTACTTACGTATGTATTGTATATGTACATATATAAAACAATAAAAATTTCACTAAACAAAAACTGCTTGCTTTTTCAATACTCAGCAACAAACGACGCATAGAATTTCAGACTATTTATACCGTTAATTCTAAAATATGGGCAACAATAGATAAGTCTTGTTTTATTGCTCAAAATAGCACTGTTTTTCATATACAATGTTTCCACTCAACTAAATGATGTATCTAATTGGCATTAATTGATTTATGAGTACCATAGTTGTGTGCATGAGTGTGTGCGTACTGAAAATTTGGAGCGATAAAGCTGCATGCTGTGTGGCGCTTAAGAATTCGCGTTAAAAGATTGAAGCAATAAATCTACGAATTAGTAAATTAGTATGTATATATTTGCGAATATGTATGGTACATACATATGTATGTATAAGGAAGTGTCAATTTGTTTGTTCATATGCGTGTGAATTGACAGCTAAATTAGCAAAGCAATTGGTTCACTCGATGCCTCATCCATTGCACGCAATGCCCCCCATAAACGGCAACATGACACAAATGCATATACTCGTATGTAGGTATGTATGTAAATTGGCAGTTATATAGATGTTAATTGAAAAACTAATGCTAGAACTACAACAAAGAATTACAAAAAAAAAAAATAAAACTTTAAAAAGTGCGAACATAGCACCAATGCGTCAGCTAGTCACTGTAGGGTGATCCAAAAATGAAAAGTCGACTTTTGGATTTTGTTTGCCTTCAACCTAAATGAAGAATATAACGTTTTCTATTGCTATTGGTTGCATATAGGTTTGACGTTCAATATATATATAAAAAAGAGGAAAGTGCTGACTGCGAGCATGTTAAAGCCTCTATAAAGATCAAATAACATTTATTGCTTTTTTGACTATTTGAACTCTTAATCCCATATCTGACAAACCGATAATTTTCTGTGTAAAAATTTCATATGTGAACAAATCGGTTGTATGAAGAACTATATATTATAGGGGTCCGATCTGGCCGGTTCCAGCATATGATCAATACAGTATAGAATTAGAGGGAATATACTCAGACTCAGCTCATTATTCTGATCCGATCTTTATAAATTATGGTGGGTCTTTCTCTTTGCCTTCTGGGGCTAACATACTTCAGACCAAGGTTCAAAAGTAAGAGATCGGTAATAACCCTTTTTTCGAACCCCTAAAATATTTGGTGGTACCTCAATTAAGATATGTTGCGATGGACAATAAAAAGACGAAAGGGAATTGGTCGGTCCTAATGACTTTTATGGGAGAGAGACTGTGTCACCTGGTAATGGCATGTATTGTAATAGATGATCGCTTGCCCACCATATTCACCAAGGCGACTTTTTTGGCATATGAGCGCCTGGAACACACCTAAGAACGCTTTCCGCTACGAGATATTAACATCGTTGTGCAATCTTTGGTACAGCAATAGGAAAATTCCATCTCTGTAACGAAACCTCGTGATTTCAAGATCCCGACGTACCGTAGTCTTTCGAACCGTCGAGATCGAGTGAAATTCCAGCACGACGAAGAATGCGACGACGATCAACCGTATAAGGAATACCAAGGTCTGAGCGCATGCATAGCACTTTTACATGACTTGTTTGGAAGAGAGTATGCCGGACATTTAGAACATGATACTGCTTGTAAATAGTGAGTTTATAGCAAAGGGTTTGAGTCCTGGTTCGACTAATATCCAAAGGTGGCAGAAAATTAATTTCAGTAAAAATGTAAATTATTTTTGCTAATTGCGGTCGCCCCTCGGCACGGAATTTCAAGGCCTCCGAGTGTATTTCTGCAAAATTCAGCAAATTGTAGAAGGAACTCGGCCAATAATCGCTTCA
The DNA here is from genome assembly GCA_037013455.1 of Ceratitis rosa. NCBI lineage: Eukaryota > Metazoa > Arthropoda > Insecta > Diptera > Tephritidae > Ceratitis > Ceratitis rosa. The sequence continues at coordinate 23,493,944 of JAWMAG010000037.1, read as the reverse complement.
GCGACTGACTTGCAATTTCACAAGAGGGTGACACAAGCCACACGCATGCGAGACAATGGCCCAATTGAGAGATGAATTCAGTGAGCGATACGCGTTTGGGGTCAGCCAATTGTCCACTCAGATCGTGTAATTCAGCGCCTCTAGACTCTTTCTCTTTGGGCTCTATTAAGGATTATGTCTACAACGGCAGTCCTTCTACGATTGCCGCACTGGAAATCAAATTTGAACAATTTCCTCTTGAGATACCGAACGACAGGTTGGAGAGAGCAAACCGAAATTGAACCCGGTATATGGATCATTGCTGCGCTGCCACACGCAAGTTTATAGATCGATGTATTGGCACAAATAAAGATTTTATAAATTTGTCTGCTTTTTTTCTTTCAAAATCAAATCCGAAAACTAATGAAAAAAATCACATTTTATTATCTGCGAAGGGGAACCGTAATTTGTACTGTAATTATCAATAATAGTTAAGTTAAAAGTCATCCATTATTTTTGCATTAAATTGTAGGCTTTATTATTATTATTTATTTATTAATCATAGGTACCCTTGTCCCTATTGCCAAAAAACAGGCTTTTCTGGCTGGTCCTGACGAGGATGCATAAGAGCCCCCAAACAAGCTCTCGTAGCTTTTGACGAGCCACTATCGATGCGTGTGGTCCGGCATTGTCCTGATGAAACACAATATCCCTCCTGTGGGCCAAAGCAGGGCGTTTCTGGGCGATTGCTTCCTTTAGACGGTCCTATTGCTGGCAATACACGTCTGAGTTAAGAGTTTCGCCGTAGAGAGGCAACTTATTGTCGATGATCCTTTGCCTCCTAGATTGGAGCCCACTTGTGCCGCCTCACTGCCGTTTTTATGGTTCGATTTGCTCAAAATTTGGTACATAGATGACTTTTTTGGTAAGATTAATAGAAAGACTGCTCTTCTTTATGAGATCTGGACCACAGACCGACTCATTCGAAAACTTCGTATTTATGGTTTAATTTACTTGAAATATTTTTTTCACGGCGAGTGACTCGATTTATTGCCAAAAAATATACATCTTCAGGGTTCGGTTTGGTTAAAATTTTAAACGATGTGGCTAGAATACTTTTGTTTCCTGGAAATGGACTATAGACATGGAACCAAGTTCGATTTGGTTGAAACATAAATAAGACTTTCGACACTGGAAAGAGATCACCTACAGAATAAGTATAGATCCGAATGGTGCATTTGGCTTACTACGAAGCATTCATATTAACATTCATCGTGAAAGACTACGAGCAGCGAAGAAGTGACCCACTCATACAAATAAGTAGCTAGAGGAAGCTGCCTCTACGAACTTACAAAGAGTCCAACTCCTATGTTGCTACTTAAAAACATTGAAAATTATTAGAAATTTATTGCACAAATGGATCACACTAATGTGAATGCATTGTCATTTTGGCATGTTGTTGTTGTTGTTGTTTTTGTTGTACGACATGATGGATATGCTCATACATAGTTTCTGCTGCTGCTGTTGCTGAGCCGATGAGTTGAGTGTCATTATCTCTAAAGTGAGCAATAGCGCCTTGGTTTTTGTCAATGATTACATACACATATACGAGTACAGTTAGATATACATACATGCAATTCGCACACTCATACATATGTACATATATATGTACATATATATGTACATGTAATGTATTTTACATTAAAATTAGAACTAATGACCAAAAGGGCATTGAACGATTTGTTTGCAACCCAGAGGCCTTTACAAATGAGCAACACCCAACGTGTATGTATGTGTGTGTGTGTATGTGTGTGTGTATGTGTATTGTAGTTGTTAACTTTGTTGATCTGTTGTATGTGCGATTTCACGCATGCAATATTGCAAATATACTTATGTAAACACACACACACTCATACACGTATATACATACACACATACATATTGGATGAGTGCATAAGTTCGTGCCCGATTTCAAGTGCAAACTAAAATTGAAATTTTTTGAAGAAAGCGCTTTTATTAATCAATTATGTATTCGCCATCATGTTCGGCAATCCACTCCCAACGTTCAACCAATTTACGGATGCCTGATTCATAGAAATCGCGCGGTTTCTCATTGAAAAAGGTGTCAAGGTGGTTTTTGACGTCTTCCACATTTTTAAATTTTTTTCCATTCAAATTGTTCTGCAGCGATCGAAACAAATGATAATCAGAAGGTGCAATGTCGGGTGAATATGGGGGATGCGTCATGATTTCCCAATTCATCTCCTTCAGTTTGGCCAGGGTCGGTTTTGCAACATGTGGCCTGGCGTTGTCATGATGGAAAAGAACTCCTTTGGCCAAAATCGGACGTTTTTCATCAATTGCTTTCTTCAATTCCACCAATTGCTGACAATACTTGTTGGCAGTGATCGTTTCTCCAGCTGGCAAGAGCTCAAAATAGATCACGCCTCGGATATCCCACCAAATGCACAGCAGTACCTTCATCGGATGCAATCCACCTTTCGACATCGGTTCCGCCCCTTCGTGTGCCTGTTTCCATGTTCTTTTGCGTTGAACATTGTTGTACAGGACCCATTTTTCATCACCAGTCACGAGCCGATCCAAAAAAGGTTCGTTTTTGATCCGTCGAAGCAAAGAAATTGCTGTTGACATACGGTCCACTTTGTTCTTTTCACTCAACTGATGTGGCACCCATGTATCGAGATTCAAAGTGTACCCAACCTTTTTTAAACGACGAAATGCAGTTGATTTGTTGACGTTCAATTCACTGGCAACCTCTTCCGTCGAAATACGTGAGTTATTCGCAACTAAAGTCCTTAGAACATCGTCATCAAGCTCAGAAGGCCGTCCACTGCGAGGTTGATCTTCGAGGTTAAAATCTCCAGAACGAAATTTCGCGAACCATTTCTTTACTGTGCGGAGTGCTGGAGCACGGTCCAAATAAACTTCGCGAATATCTTTAGTTGCAGCGCCCACTGTTTTTCCTTTGCGGAATTCGTATAACATAATATGACGCATATGATCTTTTTCGTTGTTCATCTTCCATGCGTCTTTTCACTAAGCAACTCAAATCAAAATGAAGTTATTTTATGCTTGATTTACAGTTCGGACTGTCACCTTTCCAACGATATATAATATGTATATACCATATTTCTTTCACGAGCGCCACTCTCAAACGATTCGTACGGCATCCAGCGGAATCGGGCACGAACTTATGCACTCATCCAATACATTCATTCAGTTGATTTAACTAAACGCACTTAATTAGTTTACACAGCATTCGTAAATACTTCCCGTTTGCATTAAAGCGTAATCGCCCGTAGCCACTCGAAGGCGACGCTGTATGGTAACTTCAGGAAAGAGAGGATTTGAGGGAGGTGGTGGGGCTAGGTGGCCAACGCACACACAATTGTCACGCATTGTTGTTTGTTCCTTCTGTAGGTAGTGTAGTTGCAACAGTTGTTAGCATTCATTGCATTGCAAATATAATTTATGCCACACAACGCCTGACCAGCGCGCTTAGCATCAAGTCTCGTACCAGACACGCCGTCATTGTCATTCTAAATATTATCACTTGAATATCATTTTGATGTTAGATATTACGTACACACTATCTGATGGTTGGTTTTGCATTCAAGTGCCATTTTGAATTTTTTATTTCCATTTTTCATTTCATTTTATTTTATTTTATTTTATTTCAATTTGAACGTGGTGTTCGTCAGCGGAGCTGGATGGCTGCTGTCAATGACTTGGTATTCTAAAGGAATAAAAGGTTGACCGAAGTGACTCAAAGCATCATTGATGTCTTCTTGACAATTCATTTGATTACGGAAATGTCTATTTGAATAAAATGGAAGAGTTTCGACGTGACAGTCGGAGCTGGAGTTTATTCTGTTATAAAAGAAATGGACGTAATATATAAGCCTATATCGAGGTTTCAAAAGTACAGGGTTGCATTTTGGCATATGTCAAATTGAACTGTCAAACTCAACATGTTTTGTTTTAGTTAAAACTCATACATTTATTAAATGGAATGCTTAACAACCACACAACCCCTTCAAATTTATTAAAACCAACAACAAAACTTTTGATTCAAACTTGGCCACTTCTCTTGCTTTAAGAAGAGATTATGGTGCCCTTAATCGTCCAACTACTCAAGCAAATGATAAAATTATAAAGAAATTTTAACAGACTGAATGGGTTACAGATATTATGATGCCTGTGCAACATCGTTTTGCTCGCTCCACCTCAAATATCGCTACTAAAATAAGTGAAATTGTAGCCGAAGACCCGAAGCTGTCTATTGCTCGACGTTCTCAAGAAGTGGGACTTTCTTACGACGCATGCCTATAAAGTCCAGCTCACACAACAACTTCAACCAGCTGCCCAATCACAACGTCGTACATGCTCGTACGTCTATTGAGAGCTTGAAGAACAAGCAGAGGAACACGATTTTTTGAAAAAAAAAATTTCTTCAGCGATGAGGCACATTTCTAATATCCATATCGAGATATGTAAATAAGGAAAATTATCGCATTTGAAGCTACGAGAATCCACAAATAATTAAAGAGAGGTCATTGCGCTCAAAAAAAGAAAACTTACTCTCTAGTGCGCTCTTTGTTTCTGAAGTGTGATTGGACAACGGCAAGACTGTCACTGTCAATTGAGAGCATTATGGTCGTATGATAACCGACCTTTTTTCGGCCTGCAATTGAAACACGAGACCTGGACAAAATGTGGTTTCAACAAGATGGTGCCACATGCCAAACAGCACGAGCGTATACCTATGGCTTTAGTACGAGAGAAATTTCTCGGCCGCGTGATCTCTCATCTTGGCGATGTTAATTGGCCACCGAGATCGTGCGATTACACCGTCGGACTTTTTTTGTAGGGCAACGCGAAATACCGTGATTTTGGGGATAAACCTTAAACTCTTGAGCACTTAAAAACCAACCTACGTCAAGTACTAAGACACAAGTGCAGACAAAATAAAAAAGAAAGAGGCTGAAATGTGTGAGTATAAACTCTGGTAGAACCCAAAGGGTGGTCTAGTGACTGAGACTCAGTGTATACCAAAATTATAAAGGAAACACTTCTCCAGCCTGCTGAATGACTGAGAAAATGGAACACCAGGAAAACATTCCTCAATCGATGACGTATGTTCTTTATGTTTCATTAGCTGACTATGTTGAAATTCGAAGAGCAATGACCCGCAGGGGGCAATGAATTACCGGCCGAGCTATTCAATTACGGGGGAGAAAAACTGATGAGCTGCATACATCAGCATCTTAGCACAAAATTCCTTATGATTGGTCTCCTCAATACCGCGTATAAAGTGTTATCAAGGGCCTTGCGTTAAACAATAACTGATTGGACCTTATCAGTGTGGCTTTGGTTCTGGTAAATTCATCATGCGCCAAGTCTTAGAAAAGCTTCCTGAAAAGAGGATCAACACACACAACACCTCTTCAGCCTTCGACAGCAAAAAAAGGAGCTGCCTCTATGTCTGGATTTGGCATCCTCGTAAAACTTATACGGCTGTGTAAGCTGACGTTAAGCAACACTAAAAGGTCCGGCAGGATCGGAAAGAATCTCTCCGAGTCGTTCGACACCAACCGAGGTTTTACTGTTACTATTTGAACTCTCTTTAATTTCTTCTTCTTCTTCTTACAAAGAAATCTATCAAATGAGATGAATGTTAAATTTTTATTCTATTTTCCAGTTTTAATACCATAAATATATTTTCCATACAAATTTACGCATTCTCTTTTCTCACTTTTCCCATTTTACAGCCGAGAGAAATAAGTCAAGAATAAGCTAACTAAATTACGGCAAATTTAATTGACTTTCTAAGTGAGCAATTTAGTTAACTATTATATGGAAAAACTTCATTTTTATTACTTAAACACACAAAAATCTCTCCCAGCACATTCGTCTGGATACCCTTTTGGACAGTCAGGCTGCTTCAGACCTACATACAACATACATACGTGTACATACAATGTGGGTAAAAGTGTTGGGCTACAATTTAATTAACTGCAGCAACAGAAAGTGTAACTAAGTAAGTGAGAGAAAGGCAAATATAAATGAGTCCATTAGGAGCTACCAGCTGATGCACGCACTTTCGGTTACTTGAATGGCAGACTGAAGGCCAGAAATTGTTGGTAACCATATTCGCATCTATTTAGTTACAGATGGCCTCAATATATTTGCGCACAATTTTACGAATGTGAACGCAGTGATGAGCATGTGAGCGCTATAAAAAAAAATACTAAACTTTATTTACTACGCCAGTAGGTATGTACTGTTATATACATATGGTACATGCACTATAAATTGCAGTTAGCAGATGAGCATTTTGGGAAATTTATTTATTTTAACAAAAGTGGTACTTGGTAGGATGAGAATTACCTTCTATATTTCGGAGCATGGCAACTCTAGTGTAGGTATATGGCAACTGGCAACTTTACCGTAAATTTGACATTTTTGATGTTATAAATCCTCAGAACGCTTTTATAGACGAGCGTTATTTTTGTTGTCTATAGTTACTGAAAATATTAAACTCGACCAAAAAAAATTAAATTATATCGCGAAATTTCAAGAGATCATTTTTTACAACCTTCGACGTGGATTAACTCAGCAACAAATGAATTTTGGGTCGGGTTGAAGGTCGTCCAGAATCAGTTTTTGTAACTAACTGAATTTGCAAGATCGTCATGTGACCTATCGTGGGATTCAGACAACTATAGGTATTAGTTCAAGATTTCAGAAATATTTGATTGTAAAAAAATTTGTTTAGTTGGATTCTATTTAATTTGTCAATCGCTCAAAAAAAAGCTAGAGTCAATTGATCGAAAGAAATGTTAAGAAGATACGATAGAGGTGCTTCGAGACACCTGACAGATGATGAATCGGGGATTTATGCGTATTAGCACTAAAGGAAACAGCAGTCGAATGTATGGGAGTTCCAAGGTTACCTATTTTTTTTGGAAATCCTGTCGCAACTGTACCACCAGAACATCAAATTCTGATTGATACCCAATCATTTGTTTGCAAGTTGTCCTACAAAAAGTCAGCAAAACCAATCGCCGAAGACGGAACACTTTTTACCACGAAAATATGTGCTCTCATGTCCTGACTAGGGACTAAAAAAAAAATTCTTCTTATTTCCGTACATCTGAAGATGCTGATGATGCGTTCAGAACGCATGTTTTGTAGATCAAAGTGGCAAAAGTGCAAAATAGAAAGTCGATGGGCTTAGGAAAAATTGTAGGTTCCGCCATTTTGTCGAATAAAACACCGCACACAACAAATTGGAGGAAGAGTTCGACTGTAAATCCGGTCAGCATTAACAACAACGCTACCTTTTTCTAAATGCTTCTAAAGATTTGCTAGTGAAACTACTTGATGGCAGAAATATGGTTCCGAGTAATTCTACTCTCTACTCCATATAATCTGAGGTATGCCCATTCTTCCTCAATTATGAAGGGTGACAGGAAGGTGAGACTCAAGATGAAATGTCAGATGATAGTTTGTAAAGTGAGCTCAAAAAAAATATTGTATAAAGCAAGGTAGCTTATTTTCTGATCTTGTTGCGACAAAGTAAATCTCGTGGCAGGTACGGAAGAAGACTCCGCACCCTCTATAGCAGAGTGAACGATGTGTTTTTAAAGTTTTCTTTAAATTTTCTACCCGTTTCTGAAACTGATCAGCATTGTTGGAAACCGATTGTAGAATTATGGCAGTCCCGATATAATATCGACAGCCTCCATACAAGAGCATCTATGTCGCATGTAAGGTCTCATCTAGAGCACTTCGAAAAAGACTAGAGGTTGCCTTAAAATCTTAAATTTTTTTAAAAGGATCGATAAAAGGGAACCGCTACACGTCATCTCTTTATTGACTTTAAAGCTGGTAGTAAAGTGGTAGCAGCGCTTTGAGCAATAAATAGACGGCTAAACGCTTAAGCGATTTTCGACTGAAATTTCTGACGTGAACCATATAAATATCCAACGCTATTCTATTTGTTGGAAAATCCTCAGACATCCACAACACCGGATGAGGATCGGTGAATATCGCTGCCGTGAATATAAACCGTCAGTTTGACGTATAAAAAGTGGTAATGAAATATGTCTTTAAAAAAAACGAAACAATATTTAATTTTCATTTAAGCAGTTAGAATATTATAATAAGTAAACAAATATATACATTTATGCAAATTATTTATAACATTTTGTGCTATATTTAGTTAGGCGCTATAAATTTAACGTAATGCAACAAAAAAAAATTGTCGAAAACTCATTTCCAAAAAAGGTATTTCAAACCTCACGAGCCATCAAAAAACAGTATTTATTTATAAAATTACTGCTTTTAATTTGTTTCACGATTTCAGCGTTTATAACATAACTCACTGACCGGTTTTTCTTTTTTTTTTCTTTATTTTTTAATCAAAACACAATTCATGGCCAAAAAAAATTAATGGATGGATGTTCTATGGAAATACCACTTTATCAAGTTAATTTCATGCAGATACATATATGTACATATATATCTATGCTGATAAACCCAGCATCAAAATGTTAGCACTTAGAAGCGAAGAAGAAAAGTTGAAACTCTCTATTTGATGCCTGAAAACTAACATGGCATTGTCAAAGCTAACATAAGGCCAGCAATTTCGCTTTCCAAATATCTTTTTGGGTACGTGAACTATTCGTGTGGGGTTTCTTTCGGTTATTGCAGCATTACTGCTACGCTTACCAAGTAGTTTTTAACGCATGCTAGAGAATACGTGTTCGTCTATTGCGTATTTTATAATAAGTAAAAAGTAATCCATTATTTTTGCAATAGATGACTTTAAAGGTCTGTATCTCGCGTTCTCTAAGTGCGATTGAATTACGCTAGATGACGTTAGAAATATGATATTTTGTACTAAAAACCAGAAGTCATTGTGAAGATTTAAGTTTGACAAAGCGTAAAATTGCTAATTCTATAGGCATTCCATACCAACAAGTACTTCATACACGTACGTTACATGGAGAATTACATATGAAAAAGCTGTTTGGAAAGTTAATGCCGAGCACGTTAACAATTCAAGAAAAACTGGATCGAAAGCAAAGCTCTCAGCATAATTTGGAGCGTTTCAATCAAAATAAAGCCGATTTCCTGCGCGTTTGATAACTATGGATGAGACTTGGATCTATCACCATGATTCTAAATTGAAACAATAACGCTTACAGTGGACTGAAGATGGTTGTTCAGCTCCAAAACAGTTGAAGTCACAACGATCAGCAAAGAAGGTTATGGCATCAGTTTATTCGGTATGCAAAAGGAATTTTGTTGATTGATTATCTGCAGAAAGGTAAAACAGTCACCTCTGAATATTATTGCAACCTTTTGGAACAGCTGGATGAGAAAATTCGCGATAAAAGTCCTGGTTTGCAGCATAAAAAAGAAATCATTTTCCATCAAGGCTAAAGTACGAATTGCTTAAACATCCAACGTATTCACCAGATTTGGCTCCCAGCGGCTACTACCTCTTCAGAAACCTGAAAGAATTGTTTTGTAGAAAGCGTTTTTCGTCGAATGAAGAAGCTATTACAGCCGTAGACGTTTATTTTGCGGAAGATCTGCGAGTCATTATCGGGATGGCAAAAAATTATTGGAGGATCATTGGAATAAGTATATTGAAGTTAAGGAATATTATGTTGAATAAAAAAATTTATTTCATACCAATAGCAGTATTTTTTCATTTCGAGCGTAGAAACTTTTCAACCAACCTGTGGAGTGACTGCTATTTCATTAAATTTGAATTTACGGTCATTCAAAATCATTTTATGGATTTTTTATGTTTTCGTCGGTACCATCACACGTCACATCTTAACTTTGCATACCAATTTTTCATTCTTGATTCTTGATTTTCCTGAGGCAATATATAAAAACTCGACATTAAGCCAAGTTATTGTTTCAACTGTATTTTTTTTTTCTTCAAATACAATATTTTATCAATGCAAAATTCATTTTTGCTCATTTTTTTCACAAATAACAAATGTCGCTTCACTCCAAATGCTATAATTCAAAACTAATGATCCGACAGCTGTCAGATTTATACACGCGTCTTTTGAAGGTTAGAGGTAACTTAAAATCAAATGGATATAATTCTAGTAGCGCCATCTATGTGTCAAGCCAGGAGCTTTTCTGTTATGATGCGCATATTTCATATTTAAGTTGAAGAGAGAAGAATAAAAATTAATGTAAAAAAGTTAAAATTTCGCATTTACTTTTCACCAGCGATGAAAGTTGAATTTTTTAATTATATTATAACACAAAATATGTCTATGGTAAGTTATTTTCTCGGCAGGTGATTTTCAATGGAATCGTAAATTTAATACACAAATTATACTTACAAATGAAATATGTAGTGAGACCTTATCATCAAATGTAATTACCTGGAAAGAAAATAAATTAAACAAATTTATTAAAGATGCTAATTAATTGTGTACGTACATATGTACAGATACATATATATAGGTACCTATATATTTATTTGAATGTTATATCAAGCCCACATACATATGAGTCTGTATAATAAGTGTCTGAAAATGAAATGGTTTTGTCGTAAAAATACAAGTTTTACACATTAATAATTACCAACACTTCATAAAGAGCGTATGAGCAGCCTCACAAGTCTATAAATTTATCGTTAAAGTGTTGTGAAAAGCCATAACTACGCACTCCTGCATAAAAATAATGCTGCAAATTAATTAACTGTGCTATAACCATATTGCGATATGCTCCAATAAAATTGAAGAGAAACAATGGGAACGAAAAATAATTAATTATACCTTTTGTTTTTGTACGCATTTAACCGCCAACCGTCAATATGAGGTTTGCACGCAAATTAAAGGTGTCAATAAAAGTGATGCTTCAGCGCCTGAAGCTCATGACGAAGCGTTCATGCAGCATAATAACATCGTTTTCAAAGTGGCTCTCAAACTGGTGGGCAAAGGAGGTGTTTGGGTGATTTCAACCTCCATGAAGAGAACTCCCAAGGGGACAGAGACTGATCAACTACGTCGGGGATAGATATGTGGTTTACTCCTTCCAACTGGCATCCAACTGGTTTTTACTCCTCTCCGAGGTCCTAGCCTTACTCCGGAATACTAACAGGCAAGATACGCATCCGCTACTTAGTATCGAAAGTCGCACATCGAAAAACACTTTGAATGTTCGAAGTTGAAGGCTGCAACCACAGCAAAACAATCAGGCGATTTTCTCGACTGGCACTACTACTCCCTCTGAGAGCAATCTAATAACTTGTCATAAAAACGATGTCTTACATATTGCCGTCAGAGAAATGATCGCTTTTAATGCTACAGTAGGAAAAAATATGGCTGCTCAGCTCCCGACCCCGACGAAGAAGAAGACAGATCAGCTGGAGAAGGGCCCAGTTTTCTTCACCCGGTGTTTTCAAGTGGCGAAAAAACGTCAGACGCGCTATTATTGATTCGGCTATAATCGAATAATAATTATTGATTCGGCTATAATCGAATAATAATTATTGATTCGGCTATAATCGAATAATGGCGGCCCCGGTAGCCGAGTGGTTAGCATTGCTCACTGACATTCGGAATACTCGGCTTCAAATCCCGGTGCCACAAACATCCAAGTTAAATTTACTAATTGCGGTCGCCCCTCGGCAGGGAATGTCCATGCCTCCAAGTGTATTTCGGACATGAAATAAAGGCTCCTCGTAAAAAAACCATCCGCCATTCGGAGGCGGCTTAGTATAAACTGTAGGTCCCTCCATTTGTTGGAAAAACATCAAGACGCAAAACCACAAATTGGAGGAAAATTATATATAATCGAAGAAGAAGAAGAAAAAAAGCTCTGCTCTCGTGGAGAGTTAGACAATTGTCTACCGTCTTTACATTATGAGCCCACTTGACTAGCTAGCTTGACTGCAAAGCCACTCAAATGCATTGAATTTCATCAATTGTTTAAAATATGACCAACCGCCGTGTGACACAAAGACGTTGTAATGAGTAATGGTGTACCCTGCCGGAAAAAGTTAGTATTTAAAAGTGTAATAAAGTAGCTCTAGTTTTGGTCCGAGCCTTGGTCTGATGAGTATTCAAAATTATAGAAAATTAATCTCTGTAATTACGGTCGTCCCTCTGCAGGAAATGACGATCCCCCGAGTGTAATTCTGACAAAATAAAAAGTTAGAATAATTTGTTATGTTCCCTTCACACAACAAATTGGAGTGGGAGCTCGACCGAAAGCCACTTCAGCGGTTACAAGGCGCCAAATATATATACAGGGGAATGTACATATGAGAATGACTGCTTTCGAATAGAATCCCTTGAACACGACCCGCGGCCAATCAGGAGCAACGCCAGAACTTATCCAAAAACCTCAAAAAATTGTCTTGGATCCTGCTCGACGAAAGAATAAACAACTCTCAGAAGTGGTTGGAGTTGGAGTTGGAAACTTTTTAAGATTCCGCTCATTCCGAGAATACATGTGCTAATTTTCCTATTATTCATGTGTTAAAACGCCGCACATAGCCTCTCAATGCTGCCCAACCCTTTCCGAGAAATATGGGCAGTGTCTGCTTTTGTGTTTCCATAAATAAATTAAATGCGAGACATACATTTCGTGCATTGTTAAGCTATTATTGCAAACACAGTGAACTGAACTAGTCCAGAGGTGGCAATAACATCAAGTACAAGGACTGCAATAATAGCATTATTTGGGGTGTAGACAATGACAGAATTGAAGTGCTAATTACTGTGCAAGCTTTGTAGGGATGAACTAAACATTCATTTATAATTACAGGACGAAGCTTTCGCCTTTGCCATTTGCAAATATATTACTAATAATAATAATAATAGTGTGCTGATAGTCACTCATTCGGTAAACCCTTCACACACATTCAGAGGCGCTGAAGAAGGTTTGGACAATCGCAAGGAGTACTAAAAAATTAAACCTTAAAAGCGACTTTTTGTTGAATTTTGAATAATTTTTAAATTTTAGTTCCCTCTACACGACTGTGGAACTTTTATTAGAAGCTGTTTTTTCGAGCCAGACCAGGAGTCAGTGCTTGAAGTGAAATGCTGAAAATTCATCAGTCTGGTGCGGTCCTGAACTGCTCTAAAGGCCGAGAAGAAAAAAATTCGATCTATGGGTGACGCCACCACAAGAGTATATGTCATTCATATGCTCATCTAACGGAACTTAACAAACACCTTGAGAACGATGACTTTCCACGAAAATAATAAAATAAAAGAATCTGTCAATCTTAATTTAATATTTGTAAATTCGTAACTTAAAAGTTTTAAGCCAAACAAAAATGCAAATAAATGTTTTCCAACCTCGTTGCGTACATACATACATACATACAAATGTAGGTATGAGCTATGCTGCTAAAGAACGCAAATAAACAAATAAAAGCACAGGAAACAAACATCCAATTACAAGCGTAAATGGGAAAGGTTAAAAGTTCCCGCACTCCATTATGCTAATGAGACTATCAACCACCACTCTCTTCCGCTAAAGTGCGTCTATTCTGCCAGTCAGCAGGAAAAAGTAAAATGTTAGTGCAATGAAATTAAAAGAAATTCCAAAAAAAAAAAGAGGAAGGGAAAAAAGGAATATAGAAACGTAGTCTTCGCGGCAGCACAGCGACAGCATTCCAATCTTGCAAAACCATTAAAGGTGAAAACGAGACTCAACTCGTAGTGACGCACAGCAGGTGAGCATCATATATCACGACCGCCCGGAGCACAATTGAAATTTGATGTTGAAGTTTTTCTTCTGCATGCGTCGTTAGAATATTTTTAATAAGGTAAATATATTAAGTAGTATGTTAAGGGAAAGGACAATATTGAATGCACTAATTTGGTAAAGTTTAAATTAGTTTTTAAATTTAGTTACAGCTTATTATTTATCTTCAAGATTTTTGCTACGAATTAAAAGTTTCGTGAAGATTATCACACTTAGAACTCACATATTTTATCTAAATATAAAAATTATGAAACTGAAAGAGTCGCCTAATAGTAGACCACAAATTTTGCTGCATAATTTTACTTTAGTAGTGTTAAAAAATGTTGCCTACATTTGGGATTATTTTGACATAATGTGATCTTTAAAGAAAAAAGTTAAATAAAAATAGTTAGGGAACAGAAACCGAACATTATATATATCGGACAATCTTGATTTCAAGAGTTTGTTGTAAACGTGGCTTCTTGGTCTTTTGATCCTTTGAAAGCCAAAACTACAATTTATGTGTCCGAGGACAAGTATTCATACTAATATTTATTCTAAAAAGAAAGTTAAATAGTTTTTTACGAAGTATAGAGCGTAAATTCGGTCACATCAGGCTCAAAACTAATAATTCTCTTTCAGGCCGCAGTGGCTGTCTTACTGGCGACTTTTAATCGTTTTTTGGATTTAATTTTCAGAATGAGACTGAATAGCTGATTGACTGTATTCAGTTGCCAGATAAACCAGAATTTAAGTAAATTGATTATAAAAAAAAAAAAATTATATCAAATAAAATAACAACTAGCAATTTAAATTAATTGAAATAAAAGAAAGTCATGAATATAAAATATATAAAAATCATAAGAAATTCATTTAAATAAAATTAGTTTTCCAAAATAAATTAACATAATATAAAATGAAACAAAACTAAATGAATTAAACATTAACTTAAATTAAAATAAATGAAATAAAATAAAATAAAATATGAACATAAATTGAAATAAATAAAATTTAATTTAAAAAACAAAAAAAATTAATGAAATAAACCAAATACAAAAACCAAATAAATAAAATGAAATTAAATGATATAAAGTACAATATATAAATTAAAATAAATAAATAGATTTACAAAAAATAAAAAAAATATTAAAAATAAATAAAATTAAAGTAAATTAAAAGAAATTAAATGCAAAATAAAAATAAAATGGAATGAAATACAATAAAAAATTAATGAAATGCAATAAAATATAAAAAAGGTAAATTAAATGTTGCACAAAAAATAAAAAAAATTGAAAAATTAAACAAATAAAATGGAAAATATTTATAAAATTAAATTAAGCGTAAAATATCAATAAAATATCATGAAGAAAGTAATAAAATTACATTAAATGTAAAACATTTATAAATAAAATGAAATAAAATAACAAATATAAAAAACAAATAAAGCAAAAAAAATAGCATTTAATTAAATTTAGCGCAAAACAAAATGAAAAAATTAATAAAGTTTAATTAAATTAAATGAAAAATATAAATAAAATAAAATGAAATATGAAATAAATTGAAATCAAATAAAACAAAAAAAAATTAACAAAAGTTCAAATAATAGTCAAAAAAAAAATAAATAAAAATGAAGTAGTATAAAATGTAAAAAATAAATATAATAAATAACTAAAATAAAACGAAAAAAATAGTTATTTAAATGTAACAAAAAAAAAATAATTGAAATGAAGTAATGTAAAATGTAAATAACTAAATAAATATAAAATAAAAAAATTTTACAAAATAATAATACAAAATAAAATAAAATAATAGAATAATAATAGAAATCAAATGAAATCAATTATAAAATAAAATAATAAACACCATTAAAATAAAACAAAATCTGTCGCAAAATTTATTTAAACAAATGTAAAAAATAAATAAATTAAAGGGAAATGGATTAAACTAAAATTGAAATGAAAAGAAATAACGTAAAGCAAAATAAGATGTAAAAAATTGTTAATCAAATGTAACGAAATAAAATGAAATTAATTGAACTAATATAAAAAATAGATAAATATAAAATAAAATATCAAAAAAATATATATAACATATGTAAGTACAAAATATAAAATTTAATTAAAAGAATTAAAATTATAGAAGAAAGCTAACAAAAAATAAATAAACTTAATTATAAAAAAATTTATTCAAAGCTAGTGGCATAAAATAAATTAAAATAGAAATGAAAAAAAAATATTAGAAATTATAGTTAATATATTAAAATATAAGAACATTGATCGCAAAAGTGATCAGATAAAATAAAGTACAATAAATTAAAATATTAGGTGTAGTAAAACGAAATTTATTATTGTTGCATAAAATTGATTGGTTTATTTTTTCTTTTCATATCCAACCTTATTCAAATGGTTCCAAACGGTTTTTTGTGCGATCTTTAGCTCTTGGGCAATCGAAACAGTGCTTACATGACGGTCGGACTCGACAATGTCCATGGTTTTTATCGAAATTTTTGGACAAGTAGCCTTCCACTCCGTGAAACATCTTTTACATCAAAATTACCGGAAAACCCCGAAATTGTGCTTGATTGACTGTAAAAGTATCAGGACCATAAATGATATTCACGCTCAAACAAAACTCAATCAATCCATAACAATACTGCCAGAAAAGCATTCTTTTTACTACACCTAATATATAAACTAACACAAAATATTAGAAACAAGAATTAATAAAATAAATAAAATTAAATGAAAACAATAATTATCAAAGAGTAAATATAAATTTAAATGCAATGAAATTAAATTACATTAAACAATAATAAATTTAAATTTATTTATTATTTGAAATTAATATATTTCTATAAAATAAAATAATATAAAACATTAATATAAAAGCCAAGTAATGAGTATATTTACTAATTTAAAAAAAAAATTAAATTTTCTTAATCAAACTACAGATATTAATCACTATGAAATTTAAACTCAACATATTAAACAAATTTTTCATTTATTAGTAAAAAAAAAAAACAAAAAAAAAATTTTTTGTTTACGATCAAAGTAAACACGCCGATCTAAATGTGTGTGTATGTATGCACATATGTTCTCGTTTGTAAACGCCTCTTTACTGTTGTTCTGCGGGTCTATTCAACTCTTTATTGTGAGATTTTGTTTTGTTCGGCTCAGCAGCCATTTCACCTTTTTGATCTCATTTTTCATGATTATTATGCCGGCCTCTTTCTTGTATTGAGTAGCATAAAAATGTTTATGAGTGATCCATCTATGTTCATATACGGGTATGTATGTATACACAGATGTGTGCTACAGATGTTCAAGAAAGTTGTACGAAAATGTGTGATAAGCATGTGAAGTGAAGGAAACAAAAATTGTTTACTACAGCCAATTGGTTTTTTTTTTGTACATGCAGCAACAGCAGCAGCAACAGCAGCAGCAGGTAAGCGAAGATTTATGTGTGAGCGTATTTGTGTGCGTTTGTTTTTATTGGTAGCACGTGTCTGAAACCTGTCTTAAGAGTTTTTTGCGCTTTTGGGTTTTAACGTCTAACAACACACTACAGGTATTTACCAACTTTGTGTGGCATACGTGTGTTTGGATTACATATTTTGGAAATTCTTAAAATAAAACACAGATTTCCACCCTCTTTTACTTTATTTCTTAAACAGCATAATTAGTAGTTTTCTTGCGTCTTAATTATCAAACTCTACAATTTTCCAAATTTTCCGCTTCATTCGCTGCTGCATCACCTGCTAATAAATAAATATATTTATCATGCTCAAATTACATATCGGCGCGCCAACTTTAAGAATTATTTTATGTGCACTTGTATACAAATGTGGGTATGAATTATTATTATTTTTTTTTTTTTTTTTTTTTTTTTTGGCTCATAAATTTACCTTTATATTCCAAGCACACGCTGTGATCTTATTCCGTCGGGTCTATGCGTTTAGTTTGTTGGCATAATGCCTTTTGTTTCGCTTTGATTGCATTTTGATTTTACAGTCATAACAATAAAACGTGAAAACACTTGAGAATTTATTTTGTAAGCAACATAATTTTATTCTACGCATTTTTGTGTTTTTCCATATTTTGGTTTATGTGTTAATGTGTTAATGTTTTATTGTTTTCTTTTTTTTTTGGCATTTCACTTCACTTTCTCAACACGTACGTTGCAAAGTTAGGAAATGCATTTTTTCTTAAACAAAAAAAAAACTAAAAAAAAAACAAAAAAAAAAAACAAACGAACAATTAAATTGTTTTCCTTTAGTGCATATATTACGGTAAATATTTCATTGATTTTCGTTTGAATTATAGCACAGGAAGAGGTCGAAAAATAATTTAAAACTGTTTTGAATACAAAATCTACTGTGGGCGGAAGTCGTCTGCTTGTGCTCGAAGCGTTAATACCTTTCTGTTAAGTTTCGAAATATTTACTGATCGATTTATCTACAGTTCATCACCTGAAGGGGTAAAGCCACTCTAGAATTTTAGTGAAACTGTAGGCCTGTTCTACTTGGTGTGCTCAAAGGAATTTTTTTTTGATGTCAAAGTTGCATCTCATTCAGGTAGGCTAGTCACTCAAAAAGCCGTTGAAACTCTGTATCGAACCATCAACCCCTCAACAAACGACTTCAAAGTCTGCATTGGCCGTAAACAAGATGATGCTATGGTGGAATGCGCTGCTACAACCTGGCTAAATGATCAATTCTGATCACTATTGTCGTCAATTAACCAACTCCGAACAAGCTCTCCAAAGAATCGCCTAGAATTTAACAATATCTTTCAAATAAATTATTTACCAGACCTTTCTGATGGTTTTGCAGAAATGGACGGCTCTTGGTTGGGAAGTTTTGACGCACCTAACATCGGACAGTCTTGAGGGGAAAAAAGTTGGCCGACCGCTGAAAATCAGTTGGTCAAGTTCTTCATTGAAGTTCTAGACCCCACCTTTAAATCGATTAAAAACTACCTTCAACGGCACGAAAAGGTGCTGCTTACAGCCGCCGCGTGTGTGAGTTTGGTATCTCTGGAACACTTATGATACGGTTGTGATAACCAAATGCTCTGAAAACGACCTTAACTCTGTTGGAAAGAATAGATAAAGTAGAACCTGAACGTCAATAAGAAGAATAAGATCTATCATTTAAGTAGTAAACAAAGTCGTCTCTTGACGAACCAAAACCGAAGCCTGGACGATATCGACATCCGACGAGTCGACTCTGGGAGTCTTCGAGAGAAGAGTTTTGTGAACGATTTATGGCTATAATGAATAAAGCAGACGTTGGAACGATGAGCTGTATGAGTTATATGGTGATGTTCAGCGAATGCAGAGACGACAGCTACGTTGGCTAGGACATGTCGACAAGCTTTCAAAGTATGCGGTGCAGTAACCGCCGGGTGGATGCAGAGGACGACCTCGACTCCGATAGAAAGTTCAAGCGGAGAGCAACCTGATCGCACTTGATATTTCCAACTGGCGAACCACTATCGATGTGTGTGGCCTGGCGTTGTCTTAATGAAAAAAAATTTATGAATTGGCCAAATTTGGGAACTTCTGGGAGATTGCTCCCTTCAGACGAAGTGATCAACATTTATCCCGTTATATTTTTTAGTACAAAAGATCATCTTTCTAACGCCATCTAGCGTAATCCAATCACACTTATAGAACGCGGGCTGGAGGTCACTGAAGCCACTAAAGCCAAAAATAATAGATTACTTTTTACTAGACTTAACATATGTATACAGCGCATACACACATTTTGACAAATTTACTAACATTCCAAACCACGAAATTACTTATTACACATACAATAAAATATAGTACACAACAAAGCCTTGAGCGAAATGTGTGGGTCATTACTGGCGCTGTGGCAGCTAACAATGACGTTGGTATGAATTATCAAACAATGATGCCGAAATTTTTGCCACTTTTGCCTGGCAAATGTGTCGTGTTAGTGTTGAATATAAATCATGTTTAATTTACAAGCAAGTTAACATATAAATTATGTATGTTAACATGTAAATAAATTTTAACATAGTTACTTACACACACACAATATGTACATATTTATGCATGGGCATGCACAAAATCTATGATATTTGATATACATGGATATGTATGTATATATTAAGTGTGTTTGTTAGTTAATGAGTGACATTTTGTGCACAATTTCCAACAAGTCATAACATAATAAATTAAGTAAATATTGCATTGTTTGCGTGAGGGATTGTTGAAAATTTCGAATGATATACTAATGGATTATGACCAAAAAAAAGGAAACATTTTTTGAATTTAAGTAAAATATTCCAATATAGGTATATAAATATATTCACATATGTATATAGAGAAAGGGATATCAGCTAAATATCCTTTCGGCAACAAAAATCAGCAGCTAAAGTAATGATGTCATTTTACTTCACCCGATCTAAAATCGTAACTACTATTCCACTGAAAAAGGTTCAGACGGTAATTGCAAAATGGTATACCGAAGAGTGCTTACCAAAAGTTCTCAAAAATTTTTTGGAAAACAGAGAGGACAAATATTACAAATAAATACAAAAAGAATTTTTTTCTGGTCAACTTACCGCACTTTTCTTAATCCCCTCGTATTTAAATATATACTTTTCGCCAATAATTGTTTTATGAATTTCAGAAAATTTTGTTTATTACATATATTATAAGAAAAAATTGCAAAAAAAATTTAATAAACTTTGAATTTTTACTTTAAAAAATTGTTCACCCAAATTGAGTATCTATGGTATGTATGTGAACCAACTTAAATATCGCATATGCCATAAAATACTTGAGTGAGACGTTTCGTAGAATAAATTTTTTTGATTATCGTATACATATGTAGAGCAAGCATTCATAACACTTTTAATGCATATATCATATATATATTCATGTAAATACAACCAAACCACCACCCCAAACTAACTCGCTGTAAAACTTGGTTAATTTGTATGTTATCGCACTGGAGGGAGTAGTTACGAAATGCTGCAGTTGTAATGCAACAGTCAACCAATTTATATTGAGTGCTGCTAACTGAACTTTGTTCGTGCTTTAACGAACTACGTTACGACAGTGTTACATATGCGCAGTTCAATTTAGTTCAAGAATTAATGGAAGACGATTTTATTTGTGAGTTTCAACATAAATAAGAAGGAAAATTAAAATATATAAATAAATATTATAAATAAATTATAAATTGTTTCGTGTTGCACTGAAATTTTCAAACGAAAATAACTACTGCTATACTTAATGGCGTAACGACTTGAGTGTAGTTGTGAACGAAATACAACCTAACTATTTTATGGATTTTGTGGCTGCTGCTTGGTGCTCTAGTGTCTAGTTTTGGAGTACTCTTTGACTCATGTGAAGTATATTTTGCACGCGTGCATGTCGTACTCACGATTTTTGCTGATTGACGGAAGTTTACATACTTGTACTCTTACACATACATACGTGTATAAACACCACAAACTAACGTCATCGTTGCGCTGTGCCAACAACTAATTTGCATGCGTCGCCGATTTTACAAATATCAGCTCAACTCAGGCAGCGTATGAATTGTGTTAGTTCATGCATATGCACGACCACAACGCTTAGCCACATAAATACAGTGTTGAGGAGAAATAATAGCATTTTGTAGAAGTTAGTAAGCATTGGACTTTTTAATGTACGGTTCATAAAGAGATATAAATTTCGCAAGCAATATAAAGGGAAAAGCATTATTTAACATTTCTTTTCCATTTTTTTATATTATTTTATTTTTCTATTTTTTCATATAATTTTATTTTTTTTATTTCTTTCATATTCTTTGATTGCTTTACTATTTTTTTTCATATTTAATTTTTTTTTTATTTAATTTTCTTCTTTTTAATTATCTTAAATATAAGCTAGCTTATTTACTTTTTTAACGTTTATAAATTGCATTCCCTCTTAATATCGTTGTTTAATTTTTCATATTTTTGTCCTATTTTTCGTTTTGTTTTTGCAATTGTTTTATTTTTCTGTTTAATACTCTTCGAAATATCTATTCATTTCTTAATATTTTTATTTGGCTTTTAGATTTTTATTAATTTTTAATGTTTATATTGGTTTTCTTATTTTTATCTTTTGAATATATTTTAATATTTTTAACTATTGCAATATATTTTTATGTTTATTAATGTTTTAATTTTTTTAATATTTTGCGTATTTATTCTATTATTTTACCGTTTAATATTCCTTTGTTTTTTTTTTTATTTTTTAATCTTTTTTAATTAATTTATTTTTATATTAATTCTAAAATTTATTTTTATATTTATTTTTTTTTTAATTTTCATTTTTTAGGTTATTTCTTTTTAAATTTTAATTTATATTCTTATATTTTAAAATTTTTAGTTTTTTAAAGATTAAATAAATACTTAATTTTTACTTAATTATTTTTTTTAACTGTAGAATTTGATTCTTTGTATTTCTCTTCAATTTCTTATATCGTTAATTCTTGCATTTTTTTTAAATTATTTAAATTTCTTCATTGTAATTTTAAATTTCTTATTATTATAGTTTTATTTTTTCATTTTTATTTTTTCTTTATTATTGCTTTTGTTTTTTTCATCATTCTTGGTATCATTCGTTCCTTTTGATATTTTTATTTCCTTTTCATCATTTCAACTTTTTATATACTGTTATATCTTTATATTTTTTTAAATTTTTATAATTTTTTTTTATACTTTTAATATTTTTAAGTTTATTCTTTTTAATTTTGTTATTTTTTAAGATTTTCAAACTGTTAATTTTTTTATTTTTTACTTCCTCAAATTTTTTTTAGCACTTTTTCTTTTTAATCAATTTAATTTATTTTTATGTTTTAATTTTTTTATTTTCAATTCAGTTCTGTTTTTTGTCTTATTTAAACTTTTTAATTTTTTTAATTAACACATTTTTAAAATCCTTTTATATTTAGTTAAACTTTTTTTAACTTTGTGAATGCTTACTTTATCTATTTATTGTTAGTTTTTTTAATTCTGCGCGTTTATAATATTTATGTTTTGTATTTCTATTTTTCATTCTCTTTCTTTTATTTTTAAATATGCTAATTATCTTTATTTTTTAATTATTTTTTCTTGCTGTTTCTTTATGTTTTTGTTTGTTTTAAGCCAATTTTGTTTTCTTTATTTTTTGTTGAAAGTTAGATTATTAATTATATCATATTAGTAAAATGCAAGCAAAAGTTATTTTCGTTTTGCTTTTTTATTAGTAACATTTTTTTCTAAAACATTGCTGCAGTAATTTCGAACTTTTAGCATTACATAATTTAAAAAAAAAATATGACAACACTGTTTCTATTTTACACAGCACTGCACTTTAGCTAACACCAATGTTCGCAGCAGCACACACAAGCGTATGCACACTTCCATGCATATGCGTGTACATGTTGGTGCATCAATCAGCATATTTCGTTGCATATTTACAGGCGCATATACTAAGTAGAGGAAATTTTATGCAATTTGCAAGTGCAAACTTTTTGCCACGTGACGCATGCAACCTAAATTTTCCTCTAAACATTTTAATATTTTTTTTACTTTTTTACTTTTTTTACAACCAAGGACGCATTTCAAATGATACTGACAAAATAGCATGAAAATTTTACACATACTTTTGTAGATGTAGTATATGTATGTCCACTTATTCCTGTTTTTTTTTCTCGGCATTGCGTTGTTCTGGGATAATATATTTAAAACGGGCTGTATATTTTTAAATTATTAAATTTCAAAATTTTACACAAAATTCATATTATAGGTATTTACAAAACTCTTGCTGAAAGTTGCTGAATTATAACTTTATGTACATTTATAAGTACGCAACATATATAATATATAATATATAATTAGTCAGAATTTAAGTAGCTATTTTATATCTGAAGGACATGCCACACTGCAATATAATATTATAACAAACACTGCTCAACGCACGAAGAATTCAGTGACAATGAGATTCTATTTCACTGCAATTTATGACAGTGTGAGGAGCTGGTCGTGAAAATGTAAACAAATCACAATGAATAAGGGAAGTGGAACACAAGCCAGTGCTGTCAGAATTCTTTCTTTTTGTTATTCCTTTTATTTTTATTTTTATTTTTATTTTGAAATTAAATATATTTTTGCACCACTAATGAAGTGGAAAACTTTCATATGGAACTTAAGGTTATTAAATAATGAAAATTTTAAGAATTTCATTAATAGAATTGAGTTTCTTGTTTTTCCGTCATGAATAAGAAGCTGTCCAAGTCGGAAGTAATTATTTTTCTCGTTAAAAAATTATGAGGAATCTCTGAAGGCATGCTTTCGTACTAAAGCCGATTTTATGAGAGAGCCGAGACTAGATTATGCGAGTGATTAGCAGTGAGAAATGAGTTCGAATTCTAGGTAAACCAATAACAAGAATTATTGAAAATTAATTTAAATAAAAATTCAGTTAATTCTCCTGATTGTCAAATGCCTCCGCCAAGTCTTTTTCTGAAATGAAATAAAGCTTCTCATAAAACTGCTTCTTAGAATAAACTGCAGGTTTTCCACGATACTGAGAGAGCTTATTATATGGTTAACCTTCAGTCGCAGCTTTTTTAAGTTTTGCTGCCAAATTCAGATCTAGCGACGTGAAATCCACACATTTTCATATTACAAAGGTAGTGTTAAGCCCAGTAAGGAGGTTTTGTATGTCGATCCTTTTTTAAAGTATATTTTTCAAGACTTGGCTTATGATCAATATCTGCTATTTGGAGCAAAGACACAACCAGTTCGTTAACGGTGGGCTTTACTGTTTCACTCAACACGTTCGATAGGAATTTATATGTGGGTCCCGTTTTTTTGTTTTTTTTTTTTTTTTTTGAAGATTGAGAGTTATGGAACGTATTTTTCATTGTCATCAATTGAGTAACCGTATTTATCGTATTTACTACGTCCAGCTCTTTTCCTTTCATTGCAATAAAGAAGGGTGAAAATGTATTTCCCCTAACTTTCAGAGAGTTATTGCTGGTCAAATCGTCCAAATGGATCTTCGGATGCCGGAGAGTACACACATCTAAAACAGGAAGGTCTTTCTAGTTGTAACTTATTGAACTTTCCCTTGTCGGTGTCTGGTACCAAAGACACTGGCAACCATAATTTAAACCCCAGCAAGGTCGATCAGTTCCAATTGCTTTGGAGATATTTCGTTATAGAGCTTGAATTATCCGACCGTTGAGTCAAAGATCACTCCTAGGCTATAAATGTACTTTGGTACTCCTCATGCCAGTCACCTCGGCTCCTTACTCTTTCCTATTTTCATCAATAGCCTTTCAGATATAGTTCTTCATTATAAAAGACATAGGTATGCAGATGATGTCAAGCTCTTTAAATCAGTTCGTTCTGGCCGCTTCTCGTTGTTAGATGTATTCAATTTGTTTAGTTGTTCACAGTAGATCGTTTGGTTCCTTGGATGTAGCTCAAAATATACCACACCCTTCCAATCCCACCAAACTGACAGCATAATCTTCTTTTGGACCATGGTCATTTTCGATTGAGGTTATTGTAAACAACCCCATTTTCATCTTCAGTTATGATTTGCTTCAAAACCTTATCATATTCATTGCGTTTAAGATGCATTTCGCAAGCGTTGAGGCGGCTTGTTAAATGAATTTCTTTCAATTCCTGTGGTACCCAAAGCCCAAAACGTCGTATATAATTATGAACGGTTGTTTTTGCTTGTAATCCTCAGCTGCAGAATTAAAAAATTGCGAAGCGATCGATCAATCTGTCGGTGATTCTTTTCCCGTAAAGATTGTCTTATTTACACGGTGTGTCCCAAAAATAACCGAACTTTTTGGATATAAAATAGTAAAATACACATTATATTATCTTTGAAAGTTATTATTTATTCAAAATAGGTTCCATTTGACTCAACACAACGTTTGGAACGATCAACCATGCATGCATAGATTTTTTTATGTCATTTATAGAAATGTTCTTCAGTACCTTGGTTACGGCTGCTTCATTTTTTCCAATTTTTTTTTTTAATTTTTTGAACGTCAATTTCAATTTTTTTTAAGTTTGACACAAAATTTTATATTTGCTCTTTGTTCCATTTTTTTTTGGAACCATTAGCACACTTTTGGTTTTATTGAAATTGCTGTCACTTTTACATCTGTCATCCGACTTACATGATGTCAGGTGCGTTTGAAAGAGGATGAATGTATCTTTTTAATGTTGCAAATTTTCAATAGATGGCGCTGTATGTTGTATGATTTAAATATAAAGTTTCGAGAAAATCAAGATTTTTAGTCGATTTCTAGCAAACAAAAGTATTCCATTTAGGCATATCACCTAAATATTTGCCTAAACGAACCATGAATGGGCTAATTTTTTCTAATAGATTGGTTAACTTCCCATAAATAAAGAATTTTGTGTACCGCATTTCATGTAAATCGAGCCATCATTAAGTTATTTTTCGAATAGATCGGTCTCTAGACTACTTTCCGAAGGGGAGATAAGTTTTCCTCCTAAACTAAGATAAAATCAAGTAACTTCAAATAAATCAAACCAGAATTATGACTTTTTCGAATATGTCCATCCCTGGTACACCTCCTAAAATTTTATTTTTTTTGTATAAACTCTCCCAGGATTCGTAGAAACATTCTGACAACATTTCAAGCCAATCGGTCGGTAACTTTTTATTTTAATTTTAATATATAAGAAGATGTAGATATATATATATATATGTGCATATGCATTTTTTATACTTATTCCGTAATGCAATTCTTATCAGGTATTTGCATTTGCTCACCAAACCAATTTAATTTTTATCTAACTTGTATTTTTTTTTAACAAATGAAAAGCACTAAATAAAATATTACCAAACTAATAATTATATATGTATATGTACCTATATGTATAAAAAATGTATCAATCAATTGAAATTATAAATGTGCATAAAGTATTTATGAGCAATTAATAATACTTAAATAAATTCATTTTAAAACTTTATTTATGCAAATTGTTGTTATACGAATAAGCGTATTTTGCAAAAAAAAAAAAACTTACGTCAAAAAATATGTTTCAAATAAATGCATACAACAGCTGGGCATCAATCAAAAAAAAACGGCACGAATAAATATTAAAATAACAATCCCTATTATATATGTACTTATTATTATTATTTTTTTATTATTGTAATTATGTACATATGTGGGTGTGCATAGATTGGACTGTTGTGTAAGTAATTTACAGATTTTTTTGTAATAATTTACAAATGTGATGATTGGCTTGCATATATACATATGTACATACACGTATGTGTATGCATATGTTTTCCTTTTGCAAAGGATACACTTGAATAATACATCAGCGTGTCTGGCATTTGTTTTGTGGTGTCTGCGGTTCCGCACTGCCACGCCTAGCCACGTGAAGTGATGCTATCCGTCTGGTTTTGGTATAAAAAAAAGACTGTTGTGAAAATTGCATCGAATGTGGTTTAATGCACTTCCTGTGCATGCCACGTGTATCCTGATAGTTGTTGCCATTTTTTCCATTTAATACAATTAAAAAGCAAATTAATGTACACATGTTATTATATTTTTTTATTATTTTTTTTATTTTTGTAAAAAAATTCATTTTTTAATTGGCAAATTGATTAACAAATAACTGTTCTTTTTTAATATATTAAGTTATAAAAAAATGTTGCTAATGAAGCCTTACCGACAACTACCCTTTTTTGAACCAATTCAGTATCATTTTGGATTCTGTTGAAGTCTAGTTCAACACGACACCAAAAGCAGTGCTTTATAATCATTTTAAAACCAGTTCAGATTCATTTTGTTACCTTGGGAAGGAAAACCATTTTGGCAACAATTTTGTACTATTTGGAGAACCATTTAATTGAGTGTGGTCAAGCTTCTGGGTCTGGAGTTACAGTCGCGGTGCTATACTCAATTCCTGCTCTTCCGTCAGCATCGCGCACCCTGGAAACGTGAGCAACTCCTGTGCAAGATGTGGGAACCGACCTGTAAAGCTTTGGGTCACGACTAAAAGAGAGAAAACTTCAGTGAAGTCACTCCGTCATATTCGTTTAAGGGTTAACTGAAGTGTAATTACAGCATATATTCACCAATGGTGCAGCTCGGTCTTGAAGCAAGCGGCTCGCTACATTTAAAATATGTAAAAAAAATTTAAACCTACTGACTTAGCGAGGGTGAGCTCAAGAAAGAAAAAATTTTACAACCCCTTCTGATGACGACCCCCGCAAACATACTAAGGAATATGCCTCGCGGGACGGGTCAAGGACGGAAACTTGTGACATTTACTATAGCGACCATAAAGAGGAGCGCAAATTTGGTGTAGGATCCGAGGTGGGTGACAGACTCCGTCGCCGATTACTGGCCTTCACCTTGGTAGAAGATCATCTCGCTACAATCCGCATCAAAGCAACATTTTTTAACATATCGCTGATTTGCGCCCACGACCTGAGACGGTCGATGTGACCAAAGATGCCTTTTATGAGCGACTGGAGCGTACTCATGAGCGTTACCCCCGCCACGACGTCGAAATTGTGCTTGACGACTTTAATGCCAGCCTCCAGAACTCAGCATTCTCAAATTGGCTGAGGCTGATCGACAGGTTTTCCACACAAGAAAATTCATCAAGCTACATGGCGTTAATCATGTCTCCATTGTTATTTTCTGGCGTACGATGCGAGGACCCAACATCAACAAGATAGTGGTCCGAATCTTGTAGCAGCAAAAATACGCACCCGCCTCTGTGCAGCAAGGAACAGCGGAAGGAAGGTTCGACGTTGAAAAGCTGCAATCAGAACATACACCGAAACGGTTTTCTACACGAACCACTCTCGCCAACAGGTGCTACTCTCGACTAAGTAGGTAATCGAAAAGGAAAGTACGAGTATTCACTCTCACTTCTGTGAAGAGTGGATGATGACGATATTCGTTGAGCTGACACTAGGGGATATCAAAAAGGTTTTGTGGAAGAATTATTCATCTTTTGGATGGATGAACATACTCCACCTTTGAAAGTATTCTATTCAGTAGCCGTTGATGTAACAAAAAAAAGAAGAAGATCCCCTCTCAATCGGAAAGATCAGATGGACAAAGACCAGAATATTGTTTAAAGTGTTTTCCATTTCGACGACCTTTTTCTTTATCTCCCTGAAAGACAATTACAACCAACTGGACGAAGGAGTACCAATTTTACCTGAATATGAATGTCGACCATAAGCAACATTCCTTCACTCCACTTATGACTGCTATTGTCACCATAGCACAAAACATTCTCAAATCGTAGCCTGCGGAACTTGATAATATACAAAGAATCGTTGGTCGGAACTTACAACGCAATTGAACGGCCGGTCAGTAATTAAGCAGCTCCAAATTGGACAACGGACACTAGCGAGACGCAGAAGCTACAATCCTGTAAAAAAACACGTTGGGAGGTCCATAGAGGAACCATCCTTATGTCACCTATGCACCACTTATAGAGGAAAACATCTATATCCACAGTAAAGGAGTGTATTGTTATGCTGGGTAAGCAGTACCTGATGGAAAATTACACCAGGGACCTAAGTGCAGAGCCACTGTATAAATGAAAACAGAAAGGACTATAAACATAGTGAATCGGCCCCAGAAAGGTATCAGACTCATCATTTCTGAACATGTTGATATTAATAAAATACTACAAGGTTAAGATTTTCCTTTATGACGCTTTTAGAAAAAATTAAAATTTTATCAACATTAAGCAACAATTTTCTCATTTAAAATTCGTGATACCCATCGAACAGATTTCGTGTATCCCAGATTGCCATTCAAGCCCAATTCATTAGCAATCATTTCTTGTGTCAATCGTGGGTCTTCGTCAACTTTGGGCTTCACCAGAGCTACAGTGACGTCATCAGTGGAAGATTTTGTTCGATCTTCTCGGGGCTCGACCTATACGGAAAAACGACTGGTCTGGAATCGTCGGCACCACTTGGAAAGACGATGCAATCGTTCCATATGCAATTTGGCATTCACTGAATATTTGTATTGGCTGTAAATTACGCCGAAGCCAGAAGAGAATCAAATGGGCAATTTCCGTTTGTGTTGGTGGTGGAATTTCGTATGACCTATCTCCAGCTATCTTGCGTTTCTCGTCTCCATTTCAGCCGATAGTTCTAAAACTTGAAATTAAGACTAATAAAGTAAATCGTACCAGGATTTGAACCCGGGCCTTCCAAATGGCAGTACGCAATGCTAACCACTCGGCTAACGCGGCCGCCAATTATATATTACATAATAATAAGTTAGGTTTTTGATTTCCGCGAAATGTTTGTACAAATCATTATATACTAATTTATAAATATTTACTAAAAACCATTTAAATAATACATTACATTGAAATGGAACGCAAATTTTAAGTGAAATCGATCGGAAATATGTATATATGTACACATATATAATAAATGCGGAAAATATTAAATAAAATAGAACGTCTCTTCGACGCAATGGCGTTTTAGTGTCATTTCTACTCACTCGTTGCTTATAAATTAACATTTATTTGTATGTAACCAAAAATTATATTATATTTGCAAGCGAAAGTTAGTGAAATGATATCACTTTTTAATGGCCAATTAAAATTCTTTATCACAACATTACATTCTGGCGCTGTCGTAACTGACCGCTATATACTGCTGGCCGATGGCTGATGGTACAATAGCTGCGGAATGCTCAAACACAATATACCAATAACAACAATAAAAACGAAAAGGCATGACAAAGGATTTTCGCATAATAGCTTGTCTGATATATGAAAGCTGGCTTAGTCGGTTGGTTGTTGGCGTAAAATATTGATATGAGAGTCCTTGGATGGAGTATCCTTTGGCATGAATCAACTGGTTCTGATTATGAACATTCCTCTCTCCCTCTCTGTTTTAACAAATTTTATGGAGTTATCGCATAAATATATATGTACGCATGTATGAATATAGGGTAGAAAAGTGAGTTAATGGGATGCCGGTTTGGGCATTAACCCTCAAAAGATGGAGCTTGTTCTCCACACTAGTGGCAAGCACTTGAGAAGAAATCAACCACCTGTAAATTTCATAGACTCCAAAGAAGTGTACCTCAGATATGTTAGTGGAGCACAGTAGTGTATGAGGTAACGAGTTGATGGTCGAGCTTGTGCAAGAAAGGGCGCTTGCTTTCCGAGTTTGGGCATGCCACTCTCCACCGGTAAGCTCACTCAAAAGAGAGTTATTTATCGAAGTTGCTCAGTCAAGATTAAAGAGTCTCAGTTGGTGCTAAAAAAAAAGGAGATATATCAGGTATGTTTGTTGAAGGTTGCCGGTTTTACTAGTAGATGTCGCTAGCAATATGTATAAATTTCTATGATTTGGCATGTATGTAATTTTTTTCTATTGACATTAACCTACAGAAATACGCAAGTCACATTCCGCCAAAATAATAGCGTCATATTTGTTTACCTCAGTGAATATGTCGAGTTTCGTTCCAAGTAAATCGCATTTGCGGTATTCATTGCTTTTCTTATTTCATCAAAAGAAAAAAGCAGCTGAAGCTCACCGGTTGCTGGTAGAAACTTATGGTGAACATGCTCCAGTGATTAGAATATGTGAGACATGGTTTCGTCAATTTAAAAGTGGAGATTTCGATTTGACAGACAATGAACATCCTGGTGCAGCGGAAAAGTTCGAAGACGAGGAATTGCATGTTGATCCAACCCAATCGCAACAAAAATTGGTAGAAACACTACATTTGACTCGAAGAGCAATTTGCCAACGTTTAAAAACCATTGGAAAGATCCAGAAGTATGGAAAATGGGTGCCACAACAGCTGAACGATAGACAAATGGAAAATCGAAAAACCGTTTGTGAAATGCTGCTTCAACGATTCGAAAGGAAATCTTTTCTGCATCGAATTGTCACGGGGGACGAAAAATGGATTTATTTTGAGAACCCGGAAGCGAAAAAAATCATGGCTTTCCCCTGGTGAAGCTGGCCCATCGACTGCAAGGCCAAATCGCTTTGGCCGTAAGACAATGCTCTGTGTTTGGTGGGACCAGTGTGGTGTGGTGTACTACGAGTTGTTAAAACCTGGTGAAACGGTGAACATGGATCGCTACCGACAACAAATGATCAATTTGAATCATGCGTTGATCGAAAAACGGTCGGAATGGGCCCGAAGATATGGCAAAGTTATCTGGCAACATGACAACGCGCCGTCTCATACCGCTAAACTGGTGAAAGACACATTAAAAACACTTAATTGGGAAATATTATTGCACCCGCCGTACTCTCCAGACCTCGCCCCGACTATCACCTTTTCGCATCGATGGGGCACTCCCTTGCAGAGCAGTCTTGAAGAAGTCGAAAAATGGCTCGTCGAATGGTTTGCCTCGAAAGAGAAAATGTTTTTTTGGAATGGTATCCATAATTTGCCTGAGAGATGGGCGAAATGTGTAGAAACTAATGGTCAATACTTTAAATAAAAAAATTTTGAGTATCCTCTGAAAATTAAGTGTTTTCTTTATCGAAAAAACCGGCAAATTTCAACTAACACACCTGGTAAGTGCTGATGGGTCCTACGGCTCTTACGTGAGTACTTTTTAGAAGTAGGTAGTCACAGAGTTACAGAGAAGACGAAAATCCTGAGATTGCAGTTATCATTGAAATAAACAATTACTTACCTTAAAGTTTTGTTTCCAACCACTTCGCTTTCCAACGATTTGCGCCTGTGGACCGACAATACAAACATACACAAGCTTTCGAAAATTATTCGAAAATCCAAAGTGAACTTTGAATTAGTTTCCTTGCCCTTTGGCGCCAATTAGAGACACCAAAAAGAAGATAGGTGCTTTTCACAAGATCATTTCAATAGATTGCACTTCCACCAGCCGATATTGTACAGAAAACTTTCAAAACTGTGTTATATTCATTCCCCTGAACGAAATCGTCGCTGTCTCGCTTAGCTCACTGTACAATATCGCCATAAAATACTTACTTATAGTTCGATCTTCAGTACTGCCCAAACAATCATATATAGAATCTGCCGCCAACTCCTTCCTTCGATAACTCCTCCGACGGGCGGCTCAACGGATGTCACCATCGTCCACGTTTCTGCATCATTGCATAGGATGGGGAGAATGGAAACGACTTGTAAACTTAGTTCGTTGTTCGTCGGGGAAGGACTTTACTTTGCAGTTGCCTCCTTAGTCCAATGTAGTATTTCTAGAGATATCAAGGCTGGGCAGTGACAGAGTTCAATTGACTCGGCCTTTTCTTCGTTCCTACAGCTGCGGCAATAATTATTAGAGTGTTAGCCTATTCTTCTCCCGTAAAAGCCATTAAACAATGGCCTGTTATTATGCCTCTCGTTATGTTTTAATGGAGAACCAGTCTAGAAGAATGATGTTTTGATTTTTTTCACGTCTAACTTTGGTCATAGCACGTTGCACGTGATTTCATTCAGCCATCTAGAGTCTTTGCTGTGGAGACAAATGTTTTATTGTGGATAGAAGGGTTCGTTCTCCCTCTCGTGAGTTCGTCTGCCATGCCATGGAGCCTGGTATGTCACTGTGTCCAGCTACCCAGACCATGGCTGTGTTGCCTTTAACCGAGAGTCTCTTCAGATTGATTGCTTGCCGTATATTTGAGCAGCCACTCGGCGGTTTTCATGAATGCAAAGAGTTCTGCTTCGCTTTATTGTTCAGTCTGGAGAAAGCAGTATCATACCACTTTCTCCAGCTCTTGATTGAAAATAGCACCGAATATAAAGTTACTTAGATTAAAGCCTACTTTAGTACAAGAACGGCTTGGAGTGACATTTTCTAATTCTAATTAAGTTTTTACCACAGTTGAATTTCAGTTTACGACATGCCCATAAGACTTTTGAGGGAAACTAAAATAGATAAGACCTTATATGGGATATTGTGTAGGCTTATCTTACCCTAATTGGCACATACTATGGGGTTGGACAGGGCACATTTAAGTTCATCGGAGTATATTCTTCAAAGGAGCTGATGTATATACCCGTGTATAGTTCCTGCCGTCATTACCAAACAAGCTGATAAGTTGATAAGGAACTAGAATATATTCAATAAATTATAATATTTTATTCAACTCTACGTTTTCGAGATAAAAGTTAGTGGTAAACTTAAAATTTATTTTAATTTTTTTTATTTTTTACAATATATTTTATATGTTTTATTTATACCACAAAAAAAAGGAAAAAAAATAAACCCACAAAAAAGTCCAAGTCAATAGATTATACAGCCAAAAATTTCACGTGTCATGTTACGGTTTATTTTCTATTTTTTATTATTTGCTAGTTTCTTTCCAATTATTTGCAATTTTCCAAGCGGTTAGTTCGAGAAAAACAAGCAAACATGCAACGCACACTTCGCCTATACGCCACCGCATTGGATTGCAGTGAGATGCAAGAAATGCGGTCGAATCCTTGCATGTTGCCAAAATCAACACGAAAATTTTGCCAAGCGTTCCAGTTTCAAATTTAAATTTCCAAAATTGTGGTGGAATAATTTGGCAGACGAGAGGAAGAGAAAACTTACTGCCCGTCTGATGTTGGTATCGATGGGTAAATATACTACATACATATGTATATGTATGCATGTATGTAATATCTAGATGTGACAAGCAAAGTTAGATGGCGTAGCGGTGGAAAAATTTTACAGTTTTGTGGGTGAACGGAAAAGTAAAAAAAAACAAAAAAAAATAGCGAACTGAAGTTTGTATGCCCTGCTGAATAAAATATTTCAATATAAGTATAGGTATTTATGTATTCAACGCTATTGCGCGATGTTGTATGTGTTTGTTTCCGGTAATATTTTTAGTATTAAAATATCGCATAAGAAGTTGAGTTCAGCATTTGTTGTTGTTTATCGGTTCACTTGAGCTGTCACATTTATTATGCAATGGAATACATAAAAAAAAACAATTTCAATGAGATAAGCAAACTATTTGGTATTGTGCAATAATTTACGTACTCTCGATTTAAGTTTATATTATATGTCTACATATATGTGTAAGGACTCGTGCAAAAGACATAAATTGCGTTAAGACGCAAACAAAATGAAGTTTTTCGAAAATCTCGGCAAGATTTAATTTAATATCTGTTTGTATTGCTGATGACTACTTTTCTGCTGAAATTTATTTATTGGTAAAAAATATAACGTAATATTTTGTGTCACCCTCTTTTCGATACATCTATGTTTCTGCTTTTAATTTACCCAAAGCTTTAATAGAATATACCTCTTCTTAAGGAAAACAATTTTTTCCTATTTTTATTTCCAACTGTGTATATTGGTGGTGTGGGACGAAAACGCGAGCCAGGCGTCTGAAAATGTGTATAGAGTTTATGGTCCTGATACTGTTACAGTCAATCATGCACGATTTCTGTTTTATTCCGGTAATTTTGATGCAAAAGATGATCCACGGAGGGGAAGGCCAATTGTCAAAAATGTCAATAAAATCAAGGACATTGTCGAGTCCGACCGTCATATAAGCACTGTTTCGATTGCCCAAGAGCTAAAGACATAAAACCGTTTGGAACCATTTAAATAAGGCTGGATATGGAGAAAAGTAAAACTTAATCCATTCAATTTTATGCAAAAATAAGGGGATTACATTTTACTACACCTAATATTTTATTTTCCTAACTTTTTATTTTACTCCTTTTTAATTTTTTAATTTTATTAATTTTTTTTTATTTCATTTTTTTTCAATCTTTTTTATTTTATTTTTTTATTTCTTTTTTTACTTTTTTTTATTTCTTTTCTTACTTCATTTTTTCATTTCTTTTTTTTACTCTTATTTTTTTTCATTTACTTTATTCTTTATTTCATTTATTCTTTTTATTTTATTTTCTATTTCATTTCTTTTTTCTTCACTTATTTAACTTTTTTTAATATTTGGTTTATTTTTATTTTTTTTTTATATTTAATTTTTATTTTTCTTTTTTGTATTTTATTTGTATTTTTTTTTTTTTTTCTATTTTTTTTTTATATTTTTGTTTTTATATTTAATTTTTATTTTTTTATATTTCATTTTAATTTTTATTTTTTTTATATTTCATTTTAATTTTTTTTGTATACTATATTTTCTTATATTTTTTTGTTATATTTTATTTTTTTATATTTTTTTGTTATACTTTCCTTTTAACATTTTATTATTTTTTTTTTAATTTAATTTTTTATTTTAATTTATTTTTTTTTTATTTAATTTGTTATTTAATTTTTTAATTTAATTTTATTCTTATTTTACTTTTTCTTTAATTTTTTTTATTTTTTTTTTATTTTTTTTTTATTTTTTTTA
Source organism: Ceratitis rosa (assembly GCA_037013455.1). Taxonomy (NCBI): domain Eukaryota; kingdom Metazoa; phylum Arthropoda; class Insecta; order Diptera; family Tephritidae; genus Ceratitis; species Ceratitis rosa. The sequence continues at coordinate 23,457,839 of JAWMAG010000037.1, read as the reverse complement.
TTTTTTTATATTAATTCTTTTTATAATATTTTTTATAATTTTTTTTTAATTTTTTTAATTTTTTTTTTAATTTTTTTATATTTTTTTATTTTTTTTATTTATTTTTTTCCATTTTTTTAATTAATTAATTACTTTTTGCTTATCATAATTTAGGTTTCTAATTAATTTTATTTTAATTTATTTTTTTTTATTTAAGTTTAGTTTAATTTAGTTTTTTTTTAATTCATTTTATGTTAAATTTTAATAAATTTATTTTAATTTTAGTTAATTTATTTGTTTTTAGTTAATTAATATTTATTTTAATTAATTTAATTAATTAGTTTTCCTTTATTTTAGTACTTTTATTTTAATTTATTTTATTTTTATTTAAGTTTTTTTAATTATGATATAATAATTTGTAATGAGGCAAAGAAAATATTTCTGGCTACGTTTTGTGAAGCTTTAATGTCTTTTAGTTGCAACAAATCATGTGAACTTAATTAGTTTTTACTTCTGGAAAATTAATTTTCGGAAGCTTGTAAAATTAATTGCGCTTGCGATACACATTTATGGCAACAGTTTGTATTATGTGATTGCGTTATCTATTCGACAAAGACTAATTGCAGTTGACTTAAATCGAAATAGCGCATTTAACAACTTTTTTCATTAAAAAAAAACAAATGTGTTTGTATGAACTGGTGTAATAAAATTTAAATTGAAAAAATTGTTTGTAAATTTATATTTTCTTCCGTTTTTTCTTTCGTTTTTCCATTCCTTTGTGGGTCACTAAATAATATGTATGTGTTTACTCTGGAAAAAAATATTAAAACAGAAAACAAACACTGGGCATTTCATTTTACAGCACGAGTTCAATGCCACTGCCATACTCACACAAGCCTTTTAGTTATTTTCCTGTCTGCCATATGTGGTCTTCTGTGGCAATTAACATACAAATTAACATGTTTGCAGTTAGCTCGTAGTTAACTCTTATTTGTAAGCAAATGTATGTATGTATGTTTTTTGTTTGTGTTTTCACAAATAGCTTACAGTTATTGAGCATTTTGATTTTACATTGACATTTTGTTTGGAATACCTCTATTATATATGTAAATATGTATGTACGAGTACTTCTACTGTCTTTTGTTATGCTTTGGGCAACTACATTGCATGTTATTTTATGCTATCGCCGGGTTGTCGGGTTTTCCAGCTCATTTCGTGTGATTTAAGAATTTCTGTCACGTGTTGGTTTCCTGTCGTTTACTACATTAGCATTTTATCAATACAAACACACGTGCTAATATAGAAAAATGTGTACAAATGTATGAATGGACGTACAGCTAATGTGATAATTCCTGTACGGGCTAATGAGTGTGAATGTGTGTATGCTAAAGAGAAATATCAAATTGGTTGGAAAATAAGTAAGATTGCAACTAGAATATTCTGCTTGAAATGCAACTAGTCCGAAAAAGGCAAAATTGGCACTAATTAAAAAAAACAACTATTTAAAGCTTTACTACAATTGATTGCAATTTCATTTATTGCAACCGAATTTTTCTCTACCTGAAAATTGTTATATTGATGAGTGCATAAGTTCGTGCCCGATTCCGCTGGATGCCGTACGAATCGTTTGAGAGTGGCGCTCGTGAAAGAAATATATACATATTATATATCGTTGGAAAGGTGACAGTCCGAACTGTAAATCAAGCATAAAATAACTTCATTTTGATTTGAGTTGCTTAGTGAAAAGACGCATGGAAGATGAACAACGAAAAAGATCATATTCGTCATATTATGTTATACGAATTCCGCAAAGGAAAAACAGTGGGCGCTGCAACTAAAGATATTCGCGAAGTTTATTTGGACCGTGCTCCAGCACTCCGCACAGTAAAGAAATGGTTCGCGAAATTTCGTTCTGGAGATTTTAACCTCGAAAATCAACCTCGCAGTGGACGGCCTTCTGAGCTTGATGACGATGTTCTAAGGACTTTAGTTGCGAATAACTCACGTATTTCGACGGAAGAGGTTGCCAGTGAATTGAACGTCAACAAATCAACTGCGTTTCGTCGTTTAAAAAAGGTTGGGTACACTTTGAAGCTCGATACATGGGTGCCACATCAGTTGAGTGAAAAGAACAAAGTGGGCCGTATGTCAACAGCAATTTCTTTGCTTCGACGGATCAAAAACGAACCTTTTTTGGATCGGCTCGTGACTGGTGATGAAAAATGGGTCCTGTACAACAATGTTCAACGCAAAAGAACATGGTAACAGGCACACGAAGGGGCGGAACCGATGTCGAAAGGTGGATTGCATCCGATGGAGGTACTGCTGTGCATTTGGTGGGATATCCGAGGCGTGATCTATTTTGAGCTCTTGCCAGCTGGAGAAACGATCACTGCCAACAAGTATTGTCAGCAATTGGTCGAATTGAAGAAAGCAATTGATGAAAAACGTCCGATTTTGGCCAATCGCAAAGGAGTTCTTTTCCATCATGACAACGCCAGGCCACATGTTGCAAAACCGACCCTGGCCAAACTGAAGGAGATGAATTGGGAAATCATGCCGCATCCCCCATATTCACCCGACATTGCACCTTCTGATTATCATTTGTTTCGATCGCTGCAGAACAATTTGAATGGAAAAAAATTTAAAAATGTGGAAGACGTCAAAAACCACCTTGACACCTTTTTCAACGAGAAACCGCGCGATTTCTATGAATCAGGCATCCGTTAATTGGTTGAACGTTGGGAGTGGATTGCCGAACATGATGGCGAATACATAATTGATTAATAAAAGCGCTTTCTTCAAAAAATTTCAATTTTAGTTTGCACTTGAAATCGGGCACGAACTTATGCACTCATCCAATATTTATTAATAATATAACAAAATTAATAATATTAACGAGGATTACCAAACCCAAATCATTTAAGGTTATAATAAATGAATTTTGATATAATTTTTGAGTATGTGTGTGTAGACAAAAGTACTCAATAATGACTTAGATTTACAATTCGGCAGAGCTACCACCTGTTTTGAAATTTAAATTAAAAAAAAAAATTCGGAATTTAAACTGAAGGATTAAAAAAAATTTAACGAGAAAGTGTTTTTGAGCAGAGTTGCCAGCTGTTAAAAAATGTATTTAAAAGAATTAATAAGGTGTCTTACATATTACAATGGGATGGGTAGCGGAATAAAGAGATTGATTTAAGCAGTTCAATGATTGAGAAATTTGTGTGGAGTGTTGGACTCATTCGAACTGAGTAACTGATTCAAAAAAAAACACCCTTTACCAGCATGTATATATATATGTATATGTTGTTTGCACTCACACACATACATACGTGCACAATTTCACTTTAATAGGTATTTATGTTAATACTTAACTGGAATCATCTGTATTTGCATCACACTCGACGTAAAGGCGATAAGATCTGTCGCATTGCTGAGTGTGAAAGGTAATTCACAGGAATAGAAATGTTCTATTGTTTAATTGTGTGATGTGTTTTGTGTTTTGTTTTGCCCCAACAATAACTTTTGGCAGTTGTTGTACTACAAATTCATGACAGTTCTTTTTACCATCTCCACAAGAGGCGACAACAGCAGCACAAGTAAATTTGAGGGAAGAGCAGACAAAGAGAAAATATTCTTGCGTTTCTGGGATTAGCCGGGTTATCGGCACACTTTCAATTTTTCATATTTCTTTCTTTGTGTATTTTTTATTTATTTTTTTTATATTTTTTTTTATGCCAGTGTTCTTAGCACATTTTATAGGTACACAATCTACACATGTAGTGTTTGTTGCTGCTATTATTATCCTTGCTGGTTTTCTCTTTTAGTCTTTTTCACAATCTTTTTGTTTATTTATTTACATGGCCATTAAATAACATCTCAGTGTTTTGTATTTTTATCGTTGACGAATTTTGCTTTCACATCACGCATGCAGCAGCAGCGGCGGCAAGTGTTTGGCGGCAGCAACAATCGCTTGGTTAGGAGAATGTCGTGTTGGTGATAGAGAATAATTAGGAATTCTTGGATTTTGACATATACACTCACTCACATATGTATATGTTTATATAAGTTTATGCAGGATATTTACGGCAATAAAATTTTAATTCAAATTTATACATTTCGAGTATATATAAATTTATATATTTATATGAAGGATTTCCTAAGCAATATATATTTTTTTTTTAAATGTTCATGGCATGCACATGCTTAAGTGTTCATTCTGAATAAAAATTTAATTGAACCCATTTTTTCCTAATTATTTTTACCTTGCTTATACATATGTCTGTCTGTCTGTTCGGGATATACTCGAAAACTATTAAACGGATTTTCAATAATTGTACTTTTTAATTAACAGATAAGTAAAAAGTATTATTTAGCCTGCCGGTGAAAGTGCCCTCTCTTGAGTATGTACAAAAATTACAAGTCAGAAATATTTTCCAATATATATTTTCGTATATGGTATATTTTCATTTATTTTAATAATTATTTGCCATCAATTATGGATGGACACGTTTTTCCATGTCGCACGGGAGAAGTAAATATGCAGGAACTAACGCTAAGAGACAATTTTGTTTTGCATTGTCGCACGGGACAACTACCATTATTTACAAACACATAACATTTTAATACAGCTCTTTGCTTGAAAAATATTTTAGAGTGCAGCATCTAATGCGTAAAGCTTGTTCTTAAGAATATTCGTAAAGAGATCTAATATGTTTATGAATGAATGGCAAGTTACTGCTCTTAAATTATAATTTATGATAGTTTACTAGCACTCTCAATAATTAAATTTAAATTTATGTTAGACAAATAGCTAGAATTACTGCTAAAATTAAAAATAATTATATTGAAGAAAGCAACCCCAAAATTCATACCGCTGTTCATTCAATAGCTTCCACACACTTTCTTCTCAGTATGCAATGTGTAAGCATTTGTTCTTTGCATCTCTTTCCTAGAACCGATTGTCGGCACCACATGTTGTACATGCTGTTTTTGGACAGTTTTGTTTATTTTGTTTTAATCTATGTAAAACCAATTTGTATTTCAAGAAAGGATTATGAAATATGTGAAACATATATTTACTTGTAGTAGGAACATGTACAAAATACGAAGGGGTTTTAGGGTAATCATCATTTTTCTTTATTTATTTTTATGATTTTTTTCCTCTTTTTGATATTTTTTTATTAATTTTTATGTTCTTCTTTATTTTTTACGTTTTTTTTGTTATTTTTACATTATATTTCTTGCTTTTTTATATTTTTTCTAATAGATTTTTTTTAAATTTTGGTGTTTTTTTTTCGATTTTTCTTTGTTATTTTATATGTTTTTTTTGCTAGTTATTTTTTATGTGTTTTGTTTGTTCAGTGTTTTTAGATATTTTTTATGTTTTTTTAAACATTTTTTATCATTTTTTTTTAAATGAGAAATTGTAGAAAATATTGCGTTACAAAAATAATATTTTCCAATTCTTGATTTCTGGCTCAAGGCTGTCAGTGGTTCTTCGTTCTAAAATACTCAAGTATGCAGGTAAGATGATAAGCTCTTCGATTTGTTGGTTGTTTGGTTGGTTGGTTGGTTGAGTCTACTTATTGTGCTCTCCCGTTTATCCCAATTATGCTTTGGCGAACAGTCCGCTCGGTTTAATGAACTGTTTCAGTTTTTCCCACACATGCGCATCCATCTCTACCATATTAGGCTGGGACTCGAAGCAGCATGATAGATTTCACGTATCAATCGACTGAAGGCTGGTCTGTCTGCAATCTACGCTGCCCCACAGTAATTTAGTGTACGCTCTCCATTAGAATTGCTCCAGAACCTTAAATTTTCCTCCAGCATTCACTGTTTGAAACAACATTTGAAGTCGCTGAAAGGTTTGAGGCAGTGGTTTGCGGGCTTAGATAATCCAATTTGTGTAAAAATTGTAAACGAGAAATCATCTAGTGCGCCGTCCGCTAGGTGAACGAGCCTAAAAAAAGATGGTCACCGAACTCAATTTTCACAAGAAAACTTTGTTCAGTGATGAAGCTGCCTTTTAAAGGTTGAATGGGTACTTTAATAAACAAATTTTTCGCATTTGGAGTGATGATTTTCCACAAGCTATTGTTGAGACACCTCAATAACTTTTTGGTCTCACTGTTTGGTGTGCTCTATGGGCAAAGGGAATCATTGATTCATATTTCTTCAAAAATGAACCCAACCACAATGTTAGCGATCAATGGGGAACCCTATAGAGCTATGATTCATGACTTTCTCATGTCCGAATTCGTGTATTTTAATGTGGACAACCTTTGGTTCCAACAAGACATTTTTTGTGTAGAGGGCCTTTAGGGTGGCATACAAAATCGCGTGACTTAACATCGGCGGACTATTTTTTGTGTTGTTATGTGAAGTCGCTTGTTCGAAAATTGAGCCTCTCAGCTGGAATTTATTCGAGCCGCTTGCCCGAATTTAATTTTCAAACATAATGACAAACCCATATCTCTAAAAATACAGCTAACATCTTGACCATAAAATTATAATATATGTATTTTATTTTTTCTAAAAAACCACATATTAAAAAAAACACCCTTTACAACTCTTTTTATTTGAATATAAAACATAAAATGAAATCCAAATCTGAATATGCAGTTGATGAACATAAATTAAATTACTGTTTATAAAACGCCAGATATATGTATGTTACACATGTACATATGTATTTACCTGTCAAGATTGCCCCTGATATGCACAATGCCAACTTGCAACAACATCAACAAAAACTACACGACCGTACTGAAGTGTTCACAAAACATACAAAAATAAATTAATTAAAAATAGACAATACAAAAATATTATTTTGTATTGCTTCCCCCCTCCCCTCCCCGCTATGCGTTTGTACAAGGTAATTAAATTGAAAAACGCTGGCATGCTCCATAGAGACCACACTTATGGTACATACTCGTACATATGGCAACGCGACATGGCAACGCGACATACCGTTGACATAACTCGACCAGCAAGACGAACTGTCGCGTTTTTTACGGCGACAACGACCGCAGCTTGAGGTTATGCAGCGTACAATTAAGATTTGTGGCACATATTTGTATATGAAGAGCATAAGCGGACATTTTTTTTTATAAACATTTTCTGGAATTTTTAAGAAATATCTTTTATATCAAGAACTTTCTGTAAAAATTTCAGAGCTTAACATAAAAAATATTTTCGAAACCCAACACGGGACCACTCCTCATAAGAATTAAAGACGAATGGGTTGTACGAGGCTCATGGATTTATTCTTTCGGCTATGCTGTTAGGAAGAAGAACCTACACTGTGCTGCAGGGACCAAGTGTATAGAGACTTGGACTTGGTTTCGAGGTATCCACTGGCTGGTGGTACGTAGTACGTATATACTATAAAAACAAAAAATAATAATATTTAAAAAACATAGAATTAAAAATAGAAAAAAAACTAAAAAAAAAATATTAGGAAATTAAAAAATAAAAAAATTAAAAATATAATTTTAAAAAAGTAAAATAATAAAAATAAAAATTAAAAATAAAAATATATAAATTAATACTTAAAAAAATATTAAAAATGGAAAAATAAAAATAACAAAAATAAAATTTAAAAAAGTACAAATACAAATTAAAAAAAATATGACAAACAAAAAATAGATACATAAATAGTAAAAAAAAAAAAAAAACAAAAATAAAAATCATAAAATTAAAAAAAATAAAAAGAAAAATAAAAATAAAAAAATTACAAATACAAATTTAAAAAAAATATGAAAAACAAAAAAATTAATATAAAAATTAAAAACATAAACAAATTTATAACATATAAAAAAATAAAAAATGGAAACCTCAAATTTATTTCAACTTACTATGCATGTGAGTTAAAAAAATTTTCAAATTAAACAAATTTTTTATTTCTGGAAAAATTAAAAATTGTAACGTTAGATCACTTTTCAAAACATCAACAGCTATAATATAGTTTATAACCATTACTTTCCTGACTAAAGTTTATTTGGTAACAAATATAATATTGGATAATTGGAAAGTTTCCGCACTTTCTTGACACTAGATGGTAGTGATACTCTCATTTCGAACTAGAACGTCTTTAAAAGCTGGCATCTTAAGTAATATTTTTCATGAAAACAGTTCTGAAAACCTTTATTCATGTGAATATTTATTTTAATTTCAAAATGAATGAAATTTACAACTTTTTTTATGTATACAAATATATCGTCTTACTATACACATACATATATATAAATATAAACATATGCATATATGTTGTTATATCCATACATCAATTGCCTGTATGGAAAAAAACTCAGTCAACCGACTAGCTGTGACGGCAATGACATTGCGAATTACAACAACCCACACACGTAGCACTCAGAAACATTTGTATATCTACTTTAATTCAAATTGGATTATGTTATTTAATTGTAGCATTTCATTTGTCATAAATCAAATTCTTAATTGAGCAGTAGAGCGTGCATATACCTACATATGTATACGGATGTCCATACATAGGTACATAGTACATACATCATACGCTAACATGTTCGCGCTTTGTAGAACGCTTGTGAGGCAGCGACGGCATTAAAGTAAAAAGAATATTAAATTTAAGTATTTTGAAAGCTTCTTTCCGACGTACATACATACATACATATGTACAAAGATGTCGTTTCGTATACATACGAGGTGTGACAATTAAGTAAAGCCGTAAATCAAGTTTACTATAATCAAGTACCCGAAATATTGCGACAACGAGTCAACAGGGTGCGCCTAGACATCGCTCGTAACTGGATACTTATTCACGACAACCGCCCTCAGCGTGTCCCAGTATTTGGCCTCTAAAGGGATCGCCGTGTTGCAACAACCGCTTTATTCGCCCGATATGTGACTTTTTTTATTCCCTATAACAAAATTGGTGGTCAAAGGAACCCGTTTTGAGTCGATTGAGGACATCCCAGTCGAAGCGTTCCAGAAATGTTACGAAGCATGAAAAACGCGCTGAAATCTTTGTATAGCTGCCCGAGGGGACTACTTTGAAGGGGATGGCAGAGTTGTAGAATAATTTTGAAATATACGGTTTTTATGGAAACTCATTACTTAATTGTCACACCTCGTACATTTATAATTGTGAATATTTTTACGCCATCAAATTTCTAAAAAATAACATATTTTCAAAAAAAAATTATTTTTTCTAAAGAAAAATTTCAATTTACGGAATACTTTAAATTAAAGTAACATTTTCAATATATGTATATCTGAAGCGAATTTTTAATTCTCTTCTAAAGAAAAAATTCAATTCCAATTTTACCAAAAAATTAGGGTTTCTTTTAAAAAATTTTAAATTTTTTTTGAGAGCACATTTTCAGTTTATTTCTTGTTTCAGTTTTACTTCTAAAGGAAATTTTCATGATTTTTTTAAAAGAAAAGAAAATTTTCAGATTTTATTTTAAATACAAAAAAAAATTAATTTTTCTTGGGAAAATTTTAAACTTTTTTCCAAAGAAAATTTTAAATTTTTTTTGAAGAAAATTATCAATTTCAATTTTTACCAAAAAAAAAAATTTTAAATATAAATTTTTACTAAAATAAATTAAATTTTTTATAGAAAATTTTTAATTCTTTTTAATGAAAATTTTTAATTTTTTTTAAAGAAAATTTAAAATTTGTTTTTAAGAAAAGTTTTAAATTTTATTTAAAGAAAATTTACTATTTCACTTTTAAACAAAATTTATATATTTTTCTAAAGAAAATTCTGTTTTAATTTTTACTATAAAAATTTATGTTTTTCTGAAGATAATTTCAAATTTTTTTTCTGCTTTTCTCAAAAGAAAATTTTTAACTTCAATTTTTACTAGAAAAAATTAAAAATTTTTTTAAGTAAATGTTCCATTTTTTGTAAAAAAAATTTTCAATTTATTTCGAATGAAAAATATTCAATTTATTTCTAAAGAAAAATTTATATTATTATATTTACTCAAACAGGCAATTTGACATTTTTTCTAAATCAACAAGCCCTTAAAAAATTTCTTTACGTGAATAAAACAAATGAAAATTAACATTAACGAATTTGGAATTACCTACTTTTAAAAATTACATAAAATACATTTTGACTTCTGGTCAGTTTTTTTAATTACTCGACCACTGTGCGCACATTGGTGTGTTGCGTGAGGCACATTTTAATTTGAAGTCTTCACATATTTGTAGCTCATACGCTACAGTGCGTACTATGCCTCTCCGTCCCCCCTCCCCCTAACCACAAATGGTTCAATGAGTTGACAATTAATTGTATGAACTACGCGACAATCAAATTTACAAATTTAGCAAAAGAATTTCATAGCTTTTGCCAAAAAAAAAAATAAACGTTGAACATGCGAAAGGGGAAGAGAAGAATCGTAAATATTGTATATCAAAAAAAAAAAGACGAAAAAACAAAAAAAAAATCCATGCAGTCATTCCTGCCTTTGCCATTAATTTTTACAATACATACATACATACGTGTATGTACTCATTTAAGTGCAAATACAATGAACCTTGAAAACGTAAATAAAGGAATTTCAAATAAAAATTCCACATGTACATTCATATACATGGTATATGTACATATGTATTTTATGTGCACATACATACATCCATTTTACAAAGTAATACATTTCTTGTCTAGCATGCATTGCATGAAAACTGAGAGACCACCGCCAAACAGTCTCAGCGCACGAGTTGCTAAAAGCGTAACAGTACATTTTATAGATAAAAATAGAATTGAAATGCGCGCAATCTTGTATACGTGTATGTAGAGGACATACAAGATGCAGATATGTATTGTATGTATGTAAGTATTTTTTTTTTAGATTATGCGTTGATGAGCATTAGTTGGGGGAGTTTCATGAAATTATTAAAAAAAAAACTATGAAAAAATGTTTTATGTTTTTTAATTTCAAATTAAGATTTTCTACTAAAAAACTTTGTGGCATACCACCTTCTACTGATTCCTGATTTATGTACATAAGAGTGGAGACAAAGCCATGTTGGAGAAAAGGAAAGCTGAAAAACCTTTCGAGTTCCGACTGCTAGAGGAAGCCAGATATCACAACCGCTCTCTGTATGGTAAATGTAGGCTGTTCTACTCCAGGATTATACCCTTTTGGAGAACCAACAAGGCAGAAATTGACCACAAAATCAGCTGCTCTGATTAAAGGTTAAAAAAAAGACAATTCCATCTATCCTTATTGAATTATAAAGTTTATTTTATATTGAACTAGTTGTCTTCAACGAGTTTCATTTAGACGATAGTACGTCCACAATGTCACCAGATACTCTATTGCACAAAAGACAAAAGCTGTACTGGTACACTCTTCATTATGTCTCTATTTTGAAGAACATACCGTGCTTTTCGCAAATGAAAATAGTCGTAGACTCTGCCTGCTAAATGCTGGGCACTCACAGATTACGCGTTCCACTATCTCCACACATTTTCAACATTTCATGGATTTGTCCTCTGTATATCCAGATTAAAGGCCTACGACGCCAAAAGGCAACGCTCCGTTAATACGTGTAGTCCTACTAAGCTATACTCCAAGACCTTTTTTTTCGTTGGTAAAAGCTTTGTAATTTTCACGTCATTTCTGCAACTCTCGTTCCCAAACTCTATTCGCCTAACGAAGCAACTTTACCTTTTGTATGTGGTTCTCTTCCCTGGTTACCTTCTGCTCTAAAAGTGCACCATTTTTAGTTAGTTCATCAACCGGATCAATGCCTTGGATACCCCTTTTACCTGTCACCAAGTGAAAATTATACCTTCTTTTCACAGCCAGTCCTTTTGATAGCCCCCTTATATAGTGTAACCACTAACGACTTTGTAAGGTCTTAATGTCCGCTTGGCTTTTTATATTCTCTTGCCACAAAGGCATGCTCCCAGCAATTTTTATAGCTAGCATTTTTACTTGGAAGATACTGAAATGGTTTAGCAACTCAAAAGACCTTCTTATATGTAGTTTGAGCAGAGCTTTGTCTGCAAACCTCAGTATTTTGCTCCAGCCCTTAACATCTATTTTAACGCGGAATTATGTAGTTTATTCATATTCTTAAGACCTGCATTTAGCTACTAGATTTGCACTGCAAATGGTATTTTTAAGAGCGCGCCGGGGATACAGATCAAAGACAAAGACAGAGGACCCTACCCAACCTTTCCAGATCCAGCAGGACCTTAAGTGTTATCTCTAATTGATCAACTTATGCTAATTTAGTATTAGCGAATTTCCAAGTTGAGTTGCCTGATTGGGGCTTCCTGGGATCGGCTGCATTGATGTTAAATTCGCTGTTCCGGTAGAAAAATTTGTGTGGTCTTCGGCGAAGAACAGCAGTTACTACTGTTTTTTTGAAGAGGCTTTCACCAATAATAACGTCAGTTGAAGTGAGAAGAGCACTGAAGATGTTTTTGGTGAAGCAGTCAGGGTTTTTCTAAACCCTGACAAATGTCTAGTGATCCGCTAAAACAAAGCCGGGAGTGCCTGTCAATCGGGACAATTATGGGCAAATATATCTACTATCGAGGTCACACATAGGTCATCAAGTTATTATCTTTAGATCAATTGTGATATCTGGTATGCTATGGAAACTTCCCACAATTTTGGTGGAGGTCATCGTTCACTGTCAATCTGTTCGGCCAGTTCCATTTCTGTACGGTATTTGATAGAATAGAAGTAAAAAGATCATGGTGCACGTTAAAGTGGCCCAAAAACTATTGGTATATCAAGACAGTATCCAACTGGGCAACAAGTAAAGGGAAGAATATTTATATTATATAGTATCTCGCGCTCGACATCGCCTAACCGGATAGCTAAGGCTTCACATTCTAGGGTGGTGTCCGAGTAATTGATATCACCGTCAATAAGAAGACACTCCACAAAACAACCACCATAATCTCGTTCACGGTCCTTACGTATGACGTTAAAACCAGCTCGGCTCGGGAGATCTAAGCGGCCGTTTAGCTTCATTCCTTAGACAGCAGCTATCGGCAGGTGCTTCCAGCTCTATTGCCTGCCTGATTAACTGGCAGCATTAGCCGAGCGATAACCAGTGCGCACTACCTTTTGAAAGGCCACGATTCGAGTTCTGGTCAAACTAACAACTAAAATTATTGAAAAATTGTTAAAACAAAAAAAAATTAAGTCAATTTTCTGATTGCGGTTGCTACTCGGTCGAGAATGTTAAGCTCGTCAAGTGTATTTCAGGCATGAAATAAAAGCTTTTCATAAAGATTCATCGGCCATTCGAACGAACTATCGCTGGTGCTTCGTTTTAATTATCGCACACGTCCGTATGGGTCGTAAAAATAGAGGAGTAGGACCTCACAAGAGGGTGAGTAGATCCTCGCAGTCTTCAAATACTTAAATGCTAACTTGTAAAGGAGCGGAGCAGAACCTCGTCTTTCTTGACCTTTCCGCTTCTAAATACCTGATGTTTTAATATAGAAGAGGAATAGCACATAGTAAAGCAGGGGAGTAGCACCTCGCCATGACCTTCCCAGAAGCGGATTAGAATTCCACCACCCCAAAATCTCTGATGCTTTCGTTAAGGAGGAGGATAGCACCTCGCCGTGACCTACCCATCGTGCCTCTAAGTGCCTAATCTAAAGTAAAAGTAGGAGAAGGAGTAGTTTCTCCTGTCTTTTTTGGGGTGTGGCTGGGCTTTTGCGCTATTTTCCTAGTCGCGCACAATTAGTTTTATACGGTGCAGCGTGAGTTTCACTTTATTTGTTTTACATATTAGTAGGTTCTTACATAGACATGCACATATATCTTATGTTCTTACTGTATGAAGTATAATATATTCCAGTATATTTATTGTTAGAGTAAAAAATTATCACTCACCTGATCTTGGCAGAAATAACCAAATCCAATAATACCCGCTATTGCCAAAAATAGGCAAAATACAATAATTGTACGTATTTTGGAGCGTGGTTCCATTTTCTTAATCTCGTAAACACCGCTTGGCAGAAGTAGAGCAAAATCACTATCAACTTGTACGGAGACGTTCTTTTGCATATCCACTGGCATATTCCAACATCGGCAACACAAATTACGAGTACGATTTTTATTACACCAACAGAGAATGCTGGCTGCCAGCTGTTGTCTGCATCACCAATGCCGCCGCCGCCGCCACTACTACGATACCGAGGAATTCCTCTCGCCCAACACTCTATGGTCGCCTCCGGTCTTTCATCGAACGACGGAACACTTTAATAGTTTGAACAATGCGGTTGTAACGTTCCGGCGGTTGACTGATTTAAAATGAACGCTATAACTAGTACTACGACGTATGCCTGCCAAGCAATTTCAACAAATCCCCTTAAGAAAAACTCTTAATGCGAATGGCGGCGCTTAAGTCGAGACGAATGGTAGAGTAAATTCAAATAAAAGAGGTTAAATGGGTATAATGGAAAACTGAATTGTGCTTATAGCGGCTATAATGGTGGGCGGATTTGGATGTTTTCTAAGTTGAGTTGAGTTAAGTTGTGTTGAGTTGAATGAATTGTTTGGCGAATGGCGAATGGCGGATGGCGGTTGGCGGTTGGCGGTTGGCGGAAAACACAATGCGGGAGGGTAGATTGGTTTGACTGTTTTGTTGAGTTTCTTCTTATTATTCTTGTTATTGTTGTTATTGTTGTTGTTGGTGTTGTTGATGTTGTTGATGTTATTGGGGTAAAGGGATTAAGTCTTCTCTACAGCACGCTTGCCGCAATGCGATGCTAACGAAGCATTCACGTCGTCACGCCGCCACTTGTATTGCGAAAATTCCACTCTTTCAAATGCGATTTAAGCTTATTCCAGCCGCGCTGCTATGCCGCTGACGAGGCCGTCCCCGTTGTAATCGATGTTAGCACCGTTGATGGCGTTGTTAAATTCTGAATGCGAAATGCTCAGCATGATAAACATTCGAGCGCCTGCCTACATCTCAACATTCGCGTGGGTGTGTGAATTTTCATGAATGCCGCTGGTTGGGCCGGGGGTTGTGGGGGGGTGTGTGTGTGCGTGTGCGTGTTTATTGATGTTTTGGTATTTTCAGTCATCAGCTTGGCACAATTCATGCGATGCTAATTTGCGCCATCGGACGTGTTTCCCTTACGTGCATTTTTTTTTTTTTTTTGTTTTTTTTTTTTTTTGCTGGCTTTTACTATTCACAACAATTTTTCGGCTCACCTCAACAATCCAGCACACAACAACAACAAGAGCACGGAAACTTTTTAAGTAAAAGCATTTAATCGCAGCTGATAACGGTGTCTTATGGGACAAGACAAGATACTCTGAAAATAGAAGTAAAAATATTTGTGATGTTAGCTACTGAAGTGTTGATATACCATACGTATGTATGTAGAAAGAAATTTCTAAACTCATGAGCTACGCAATGGTTAAGTACATGAGCACCAACATAAAAGAAAAACACTATATGAAGACATCGAGGTTATGGTGTTGTTGTTATAGCGGCAAGTCTAACCCCGTTTAGGAGCAGGCAAGATCGGTCTAAGTCATCGAGGTCATCTAATGTGAGGTCGAGGAAACGAGCTATTTCGACGGGCTCGGACCAGAGAGAAAGGAGGCTTAGATGAGTCGGTTTTAAGGTGCATGCAAAAAGGTGGTTAGTATCGTGCGGGGACTCTTTGCATGTAGGACACACGTTGGGTAGAAGATTTTAGTCGACAACCGTATTCAGATCTTAATTGCGTCAGTATTACGCGGGACTTGTATGTTGCCAGCAACAGTCGTATGCGGAGTGAAGTAGTCCAGTCCAGGGTATCGAATATGACTCCAAACAACTTCGACTTATTTGTAGTCGGAATTTTTACGCCATCGACTTTCACATCGAGTTCGAGTCGCTACTCCTGCGTCCAGCTGGTGAAGAGGGTAGCCGAGGATTTCGCGGGTTGTAACGGTAATTGTATTATAGTGAAGAAGAGGGAAGGGTCGTCGAGATAACAGTTCACTTTCGAACATAAGTCAACAATAACGAGCAATCGTCAGCATATGAATTCATTGAAAAGAGGAGACTACCCTGAGTGCGGATGTTGGACTTCGAAATACTATCGAGGATTGTCGACCACTCAGGCAGCCCATGGAGCCCGTCTTCAACCCTGGCGGTAATTAGAAGTCCTCAAAGTCCGTTAGTAACACTGAATAATTTACGGTGTCACAGATTGAGGCCATTGCCTCTTTGGGTGTTTATGGCATTCAATGCACTTTCCGGAAGTCACACTAATGCGCTCAGGTGGTGTATGAAAGACGGGAGCAACAAGTCCTCAAGAGTTTTCGTTACTTGGGAGAGGAGAGGTATCGGCCGATATTATTGTCCCGTGGCGGCTGGTTTCTCAGGTTTTAGTAGCTGTACTATTTTCCACGTGTCGGATATTTTTAAGACGGTCAGAGATAAATTGAAAACCTCGGTGAAACAGTCTGCTGCTGCTGGTCCTAGGTGTTTTAGATAAGTCGGCTAAAATAGCTCGCGCACTTCATCGGGTATGACGAGGCACGATCACCGTGATTGTAAATGTCTATTCTTTACGTGTGTGACGCCAGTGGGTGTAATTCTTTTGCACTTGGTCGAGACGGTTTTCCATGCCACCTGAAAAATACTACAGCGCTCCAGAAGCTTGAAGGATGTCCTCAGATCAAGCTCATCGCAATAGATTCCGGCGCCCCCTTTCATTAGCCATGTATGTATATGACGTGCCGAATGCTCCTGCGTCTTGTTATTGTTGTTTTCGAAGCGACTATAAATCCCCGATTAGGAGGAAGCGAAAACTCAGTATAAGTCATCCAAGTCACCTAACGGGATGTCCAGGAAAGCAGAGGGAGAGGGTTGTTAGATGTATTGGTTTTAGAGGGCATGTAAAGATGTTGTTAGTGATTATGCAGATATTACTACGGTAACTAGCGTCAGCTCGAGCTCTTGGTCAAAATAGGTGGTGGTTCGATTCCGTAAATGCCATTCACGCGAAGAGAGTTTACGAAGGTCTTGACAGGCTCTCTGTGTATAGCTTCTCAAAGCGTTCGGTATGCCTTCCTGATGTTCAGTTATAAAAGGCTGTAGGGAATCTCTCAATTCTAGTACTCGCTTCCTGATAAATCTAGGTCCAGCTTTAATTAAGTGTATGTTGGGATGATACCGACAGTACCGGTATTGCTTACTCAACACAACATTATGCTCCTTAACTGTGAATGCCGAGGTTTAACTATGTAAGTGGTACATTGACGACATCAGGAGGATTACCGTCACAGTCCTCAGGGCAAGCTTGTAGCTTCTCTCGGCTGGTGATAGGTTGCACAGCCATTATAGTATTTTTTAGCGTTTTTATTAAGCAGAGAGTATTTGCTCTAACGATTTCCCTTATAAGATTTTGATGGCAGCGTTCAACTACACCAAAACACCATAAAGCAGGCTTGAACACTCCACCCTCTATTCCAACTTGAGACTAGGTGTGCGCTTTAATAGTTAGCTCAATACCGTCGAGCTTTGGGGTCTCTACGTGGAGAGCTTCTACATTATTATGAAAAGTGCCGTATACTACGTTATATTGGAATTTACCTCTAAAGTGGGCGATGTTGACCACCATCTTATGACCCTTAGAGCATTAGCCGATAACAGTCTATCTGTTATGTAGGCGTAATGAATAATGTAAGGACACTATTACCGTTGTCATTAACAGCTTTGCAAATATCTGTTCTTTACGTCTCACAGCATTTTTAATAGCATCAATTTCCCTTTCCTGCTTTCTTGTTTTGCGGTAGTCCTCTTCAAACAGGAGATAAGTACTGATCTCATAAGGACAATTACAACTACAACCCGCAATATCCTCGGCTACATTCTTCACTAGCTAGATGAAGGAGTACCGGCTCGAACCCGCTGTGAAAGTCGATGACGTAAAAATTCTGACTATAAACAAACCAAACAAACAAGTTAGTGGGAGTCACATTCGATAGCTTGACATGCAGCACTTGGTGAAAAGACAAAGAAACGTTGAACCCTGCGGGTTAGGGGTTCAAGAATTTACCCGCGGTAAGGCATGCCTGTCGTAAGAGCCGACTAAAATCCAATAGTTCCCGCGACAGTCGGGTCTTTATACCGGAACGACCCGGATTTTTTATCCGGCCAAGGACTGTCATTCCCGCAACATTCCCCAAAAATTACTTTGAGGAATACTTTTGCGGCTACAACAACAACAACAATACAAAGAAACGTTGCTGGTAACTTACAAGGCAATTGACCTGCCGGTCGTAAACTGTCTCGAGTGTATCGCTTAATAATAGAGCAACTTGAATTTGGATATTGTAGTAGGCTAAACATCTACCTAGCCAGACCAGACCCCGACATACCCAACGTTTGTGCTGCATTCAAGGAGTCTCCGCACGACACTGCCCACCTCTTTGCGTGCGCCTAAAATCAAATCATCTAAGCTCCCTCTCCCTCTGGTCCAAACCCGTGGAAACAGCTTGTTTTCTGGACCTCTCACTAGATAACTTCGATGACTTAGACTGTTCCTAAGCGGAGTTTGCGGATCGCTACCAAAACAACTGAAATGTGTACAAAATATTGGAAAGATGCAAAAACAAAATTTGTTTTTAAACAATACAAAACAAAGAATTACATATTGAAAAGCAGAAGCAAATGGAAAAACTGGCCAAACTTTGTATGGATACAAGAAGAATATTTATATAAACACAAAAAAAAGAAACAAAAAGGAATATATAAACATATATGTATGTATATGTAAAATATGCATATGTACTGACGTATTTTCGATTTTATGGGCACATTTTGTATTATTTATATAAATTTTCGACGAAAAGTTATAAAAATATTATAGCTATGCTTGTGCATATTTATATATCTGTATATTTGCGTAGGTACGTATATACATCAATTCCAATGATTGGTCATTTTAGCACTTTCGTTGCCCACAGTAATAAACTTTTAGCTACCTCCAATCATAAAGATTAGATTAATTAATTAAAAAGCAAGCAATCCAATGGGCTTCTAAATGCAAATTAAATTATTTATAATACTAACTGATATAGATTTATATGTTTTCTAGGGAACATTGCATGTATTTTAATTTAAAAACACTCGAATATATTGATTTTATATTTCTAATGAAAAAACACACACTGTTTTCCAAGTATGTATATTTCTACGACGTGGGAAAGACCGGTAAGCACACACATATGGAAAAGGCCATGTAAGCAGACATTGTAAAAAGCTTTGGAATGGGTCAGACAGGAGCTATCAACAACTAATAAAGTGAACTTACTATTTTAATGAGTTTTCATTTTTCAAGTAGGTAATACCCACATTCATAAATATACACTAGTTATTTGAAATACAAAAATCAGTATATTTTCAACAATCACAGCTCTCCGTTTATTTATCTTTGCATTTTCATCTTCCTTTAGTTGCTTTATTTACAAATATCGACTCAATTGGTTTTACATGAAGCAGCTGCCTACTGCTTCCAGCCTTGTGAGCATTGTATCACAAGACTTTGCATATTTCATTCATAATTCATATTTGCTTTTTAAGCATACTTATTATTTACCTAATCCTTAAACAAAACAATGTCGTAGTCATTATCTTCGTTTGTGCCGTTTATGTTTTTATTTTTATTTACATTTCTCAATGTTGCACAATACACTTTTATCAGCTATTTTACGCTTGCCACTTTATCGGAAATTTTGTAAACATTCACTTTGGCGACTGCATGTAGCCTTTATTTAAGATACACAACACTGAACGCACTCACTTCACTGAAATTCCGCATTCACTATTAATTAATATTATTCCTATGTGTTAGCTCTATTCGAAAATTTATTTATTTTTTCCGATTTTAACACAAGACGTGATTTTTCCGCTACCGAAATAATTTGTACTTTATTCTACACCATGTTTTCAGCAACTGTCAATTGTGAACAGCCTTCACCAATGCAGTAAACGTCAAATTCTTGTTATTTCTCTATGCTTGTTCGCATAAAGTAACGAATAGGAAATCACCAGCGAGAACATTGGTGAATCTGCGCACTAAAGCGCTGCCATATTTTGACTCCCTTAAGGGAAAATAAGAAATGAAATAAAATAATTGAATGAAATAACATAAATATAATTAAATGCAATTAATTTAAAAAAATAAAAAAGTAAGCAAAATAAAATAGCAAATATATTACTAAAGAAATAAAATACACGAAATAAAATATAATACTAAAATTTAATAAAAAATAGAAAATTATAATTAAACAAATTAAAACAAATTAAAAAGTGAAACAAAAAATATCATTAGAAATTAAATAAAGTGAAATAAAATACTTTATAAAAATTAAAATAAAATATAATACAGTAAAATAAAAATAAAACTTTTTATATTAAGCTGCCTAAAATACGTGAAATAAAAAACCCTAAAAAACAATATTAAATAATTTTTTTTTTAATTATATTAAATCAAATTAAAATATATTAAATCAAAAATAATTAATAAAATTAAACAAAATCAAATGCAAGAAATCAGAAAAATAAAATTAAATCATATAAATTAAAATAATTAAGGCAAAATAAAATAAACGAAATATAATATTTGAAAACTGAATTAATTAATTCACTTAAGTCGTTATAAGTTAAATAAAACCTAAAAAGTAAAAAATTAAATTATTATAATATAAATTAATATGAAATAAAGTGAATCAAAATGAAAGAATTACATAAAAAAATTTAATAAAAACAAATAAAACAAAAGCAAATTTAACTAAATTCCATAAAACAAAGTTAAAGAAATACCGTAAAATAAAATAAATTCTAACAACGAAATAAAATAAATAAAATGGAATTAAATAAATTAGATAAAATGAAATAAATAACATGTAATCAAAATAATTAAATGAAATAATATAAAGTAATATAAAATAAATAATAAAGCTAAATAAAATTAAACAAAATAAAGTTAGTTGAAATAAAATAAGGTTAATAAAATAAAAAAAAAAACATAAGGAAAAATAAAATGGAAAAATTAATGATAAAGTGAAATAAAATAAAAAAAATTAAAGTTAAATTAAATTAAGTTAAATTAAGTAAAATAAAATAAAATATAAAAAATCACACTAAATAAAATAAAACAAAACAAAATAAAATACAATTAAAGAAAGTTACTAAAACTAAAATAAGGTGAAATAAAATAAAATGATATGAAGTATAATAAAATAATCTAACTAAAAAAAAACTAAAGATTAAAAATTAAAAAGCGAAAAATAGTAAAATAAAAAAATAGAATAATATAAACGAGGATAAAATAAAATAAATCAATTGAATTAAAATTATATTGTATTTAATTAAAGTTGAAAAACATAAAACAAAACAAACCATAAATTATATATCTTGTATTAAAATTAACTAAATTAAAATAAAATGGGAAAAAATCAAATTAAATTAAATCAAAAATACTAAATTAAGGTACAATAATAAAAATAAATAAAATAGATCCAAGCAGAATAAGAAATAGTTGAAATAAAAAATTAAACAAAGTGAAATTATATAAATTTTACAATGGGCCGATAGCCCCAGCTGCTAGTTGCCTTTAATGTAATGTAATCATTAATAATTATTTTTCATACAAATAAATAAATAATTAAATTGTACAAAATGATATAGAATGAAATATAACAAAATGAAATAAAATGGATAGAAATGAAATAACATAAAATAAAAGATATAAAACAAAATAAAATATAATGTATTTAATAATATTAGAATATAGAAAATTGAAAGTTAAATAAAATTAAGTTAAACAAAATAAATAAATTTAAAGAAAAATCATATAATGAAAAATAAAATTGGAATTCGATAAATTAAATCCATCAAAATGAGGCGATGATGTTTGTCTACGAAGCAATGCCGGAATTATTTTGTTAACTGTTGAATTGGAGTTTCATTTTGTTATTGTATATATAAAGAAAAATCCCTCCGCCTCAAAACAGGAAAGTAAAATCAAATGAAAACTTTTTGCTTTCTCGGATTATAAGTATGTATGTACAAAGCTGACAATAAATTCATAATCGCGAATTGAAAACGAAATTATTTTACGCACTCAACTGCAACACGTTTGCATTCGCTTGGAAAATTTATTTTCATAATTTCTTTTATCCGCTAAAATTCGGAAAACTACTTCGTACAATATCCATTATTATCATTATTATCTGCTCTTATATTTGGCTATTTGGAGTATGAAGTGAATTTTAACACCGAAATATGGACTTAATATTTTTAATTTTCTTTTTCGCTAACGCTTTGCTCCAAAACGAGATATGTACATATGTATGTATATTGTCCAAAAATGATGATGAAAAGAAAGAGATTCAATGAACAGCTTTTGTGCTGTTATGGCAAAAGTATTCTATATTTTTATGTGCGCTTTTTATATGCTAAGAAGATTATGGTTGTAATAAAGTGAAATTATAGGAATATATACACATTTATATGTGTATATATATTAGGGTGATTCAAAAAAACAACAAATTTTTTTTCTTCTTTCCAACATGCTTAAGAGTTCAATATAGATGTAAAAAGATCCCAGTTAAAATTTGAGCGCTTAATATTAATATTAAGGACGTCCGCATCGCACTTTTCTATTTCCCATAAGAATAACATAGGCAAATATTTGTTTGCGCCTTCTGATTTTTATTGCTTATCCATCTTAAGTCATACAAAAAATTCCTGCACATATTTTTGTAGAGAATTGAACGCTCTACAAAAAAGGTCTCTTATGATTTTTCCGAAAACCTAACCAGCTGAAAGTTATTCGAGGTCAAAGTTCAACATGCTGAAAATTTGACCGTTTGTAATGCATTACAGTGAATTCGATGAAGTTATGGAAATCATTTATCAAAGTTTTATGTTTTTCTTTAATGTAGGCTTTCAGGAAATCTTCATAAATTTTCCGCAGTAATTTGGAGAAGTAAAATAGTTTCATAAAAAATTTTTAACATTATTTAAAAAAATTTTATTTTTCTAATTTTTATTTATAGAAATTTCGAAATCAAGTTAAGTACAACACTTCATTTGATTGGTTTTTTAATAAGAATATAACAACTACCTCACCAAAGATGAAGAGCAACTACAGTATTTATTACAAGTAGTACGAGAACATCGGCTTAAAAAGAAATCTTCAATAATAATAATATAAAGTATTTATGAGCTGAATAATAAATTATTTCCTTAAAAAAATCAAATGCAACTTAATTTTGACCTCATGTTAGTAATCCTCAATGTCAAAAAGAATGTTTCGTTTAAAAATCAAAATAATCTGAAATTTTTATTCTAAAAACTTTCTCAATGAGTTTCACTGGGCTTATTACTCCATAGAATTGAAGTTAAAGGTTTTCTGAACGCCTTCATTAAGGAAAAACATAAAACTTTGATAAATGATTTCCATAACTTCATCGAATTCACTGTAATGCATTACAAACGGTCAAATTTTCAGCATATTGAACTTTGTCCTCGAATAACTTTCAGCTGGTTAGGTTTTCGGAAAAATCATAAGAGACCTTTTTTGTAGAGCGTTCAATTCTCTACAAAAATATGTGCAGGGATTTTTTGTATGACTTACGATGGATAAGCAATAAAAATCAGAAGGCGCAAACAAATATTTGCCTATGTTATTCTTATGGGAAATAGAAAAGTGCGATGCGGACGTCCTTAATATTAATATTAAGCGCTCAAATTTTAACTGGGATCTTTTTACATCTATATTGAACTCCTAAGCATGTTGGAAAGAAGAAAAAAAAATTTGTTGTTTTTTTGAATCACCCTAATATATATGTATATATATAATATATATATTTTTTTTTTTTTTGTAATTTTAAGTTAACCACTGATAAATGCCGTTGCGGCTTTGTAGGGGATATTTTTATATCGATATTTTTTCGATTTATAATTATTTTTACTGAGGTGGTAGTGGAGGCATTATGAGAAAGCAATTCAAAGCCTATATCTAAATACAAGAGATAGGCAGTCAGAAAACCCTCTCAACTGTGAAAACTTTAACATGTATAAAAAAGAATATTTGAAAAAGAACTTTGTAAATATGAACAAATCTTTTTCATATGACGACATATCCTGTATCGTGTATCCCATGTACATAGGTATATGTATACAGACATACAAAGTTTTTATTTTAACAAACACTAAATGAGATGTTTATGAAGAGTAGTTTCAGAACTAATCAAAAGTTTCCAATTTTAAATTGCTGAAGTTTAAATATCAAAACCAAACATTGTGTTTTTTTTTTTGATGCAAAAAAGCTTTAACTTTTTTCTAACCAGTAAAGCTGATGCCAGATAGGACTTTTCGGCTCTGTTGCGTGACAGATTGACTTTGATGTCTAAGATGAATGAATGTCACTCACTATGAAATTTCCCAACCCTGACGTCAGCGCAACGCCAAGAGTTGGTCAATCCTTGCTTTCTGCACATATTGGTCATTAACTTATTACCAACGAGAAAGAAAGTTTTCAATTCATCAATTCAATCAGACGAAGGGCCGGAAATTGAAATAACATAACCCCAACGTTGCCCAAGCTTCTGTCTTTATAAGGGAAAAAATCACAATTTAGCGAACTATTTCCGAACCTTTATTTCGACAATCTTAACCAAATTCTATCAACGATTACAAATGTTATAAATAAATATATGTTAGAAGGATTTTGAGTTCAATCTAAGCCGTGTCCGAACGGCCGATGGATTTTTATATGAATCTTATTATTTCATGCCAGAAATGAACTCTCAGTTGTTGACATTACCTGCCGAAAGCCGGCTACAATTAGTAAAATTGATTTTTCTATAGCTTTAGATGTTGGACGAACCAGGACTCGAACCCTGGCCTTCAGAATGGCAGTATGCAAACTAACCACAGGATGTTGGACGAACCAGGACTCGAGCCCTGGCCTTCAAAGCTGACCACTCGGGCGTTGAAATTATGCATCTATTGGAGTAGAATGACATGCCTAGGGTGACAGTCCGGAATTCAAAGCAGTTTTTTTGACTGAATTACCATCTGTGAAAGGCTTCTAAAACGCGAAACGGGCGATGAAAAGTGGGTTAAAACGAATATATAAAACGAAAAAATACATGGTGATCCGGCACAAAAGTTTTCAAAGCCTGAGTCGATGATAAGCATGATGATGCTGAGTGTAAAGTGAGATTGGAAGAAAATTGTCCCTTAAGAGCTAGCGAACCGATCCGTACTGTAAACAATTAACCAGCATAGAACAAGCTCTTCAAGAAAAGCGTCCAGAATTGAGCAATAGAAAAGGTGTTAAGTTTTATCAAGACAACGTCAGACTAGTCAAAAACGACGATTCTTGGTTAGAAAGTTTGATGCAGCCTTCTTATAGCCCAGACCTTGCACCATCTGACTATCATTTCCATCGGTCTTTACAAAACTCTCTTGATCGTTAAAAATTGACCGACCGAGAGTCCGAGTTCTTCGTCCATACACCACTGAAATTCTGCACTGATAGAATTATGAAGCTAACCGTAAAATGACAAAACGTCACAGATAAAAAAGGTAAAAAAATATAGTCGATTAAAGTCAATATTCAGTAAGCTTTTTAATTATCAATATTATTGTTTTTTTTTTCAAATAATAATAATTTTTATAATAATAATATAAAAAAAAAATAGTATTTTACTATTTTTACAAAAAAAAAATAATTTTTACAAAAAAATTTCAGTTTTTATTATTTTTACAAAAAAAAACTTTTTTTCATTTTAATAAAAAAAATAGTTACAAAAACAGTGTTATTTTTCTTCTTTACAAAATTTTTTTTTTTTTTCATTTTTCCAAATTTTTTTTTTTTTATTATTAAAAAAAATAGTTTTTTATTATTTTTACAGAAAATATAGTTGTTTTAATTTTTACAATAAGAAATAGTTTTTAAACATTTTTAGCAAAAAAATTGTTTTTTATTATTAAAAAAAAAAACTAGTTATTATTTCATTGTTTCATTTTTACAAAAAAGATTATTTTTTTAGTATTTTTACAAAAAAACATAGTTTTCTCATTTTATATAAAAAAAAAATAGTTACAAAAAAATTGTATTTTTCTTTTTGACAAAATTTTTTTTTGTCATTTTTACAAAAAAAATATTTTTGTTCATTATTAAAATAATAGTTTTTTATTATTTTAACAGAAAAAAATTTTAACTTTTTACAAAAAAAATAATTTTAACATTTTTTCAAAAAAATTACTTTTTTTCATTTTTGCCAAAAAAAAATAGTTTTTATTATTTTTACAAAAAAATTTTTTGTTTAATTTTTACAAAATTTTTTTTTTCATTTTTACAAAAAAATTTTTTTTTTCATTTGTACAAAAGAAACTAGATTTTTATTACTTTTACAAAAAAAAAGTAATATTTTTTTATTATTTAAAAAGAAATTAGCTTTTTATTATTTTTACAAAAAAAAACAAACTTAAAATACTTTTTAAAGAAAAAACTTTGTTTAAGTTGACTATAAAGATGCAAAAGAAATCTTTAAACACAGCTTTAAATGGCAATTAGCTTGTTTATAAGAACATCGCCTACATACACGTATGTATGTATCTAATTAACTAACGCCCATTCCTTTTATATGTATTTTCAATAAATTTCTATAAACCACATTGAGTTAACGCAAAAACTAGCTAACGCCCTTTTTTAAGCTAAAGCGAAAAGTGTTTCTTTTCATTTTTGTTAAAATACATACTTTTACATACATACACAAGTAACTGTTATCTAAACCATTTTCTTTTTCCTTTTACTTTTCTTGCACAAAACTCTTAACGAGGGCCAATTCAGCTAGTTTCTTGATTGCAACACATTGATTTTAGTTTTACCTCGGCTAAGCTCTTAGGAATATATGTATGTATAATATTCGAACATACTTGGGATAGCGTGATTTATGACCTTGCCGAAAATCCTTCCGTTGGCATAAATTATTCAAATTCAATCGTTTAATGGGTGCAATCTCCCACATGGTTCGATGATATGTTGGCAGTCAGATAAGCACACTACATACATAGCTCATGTGCTCATATGTCGTACATGCATATAGGAGAGCAGGTGCCGAATTTAAATATGTACGAATATAGGTATATGTATGTACCAATGTATATGCAATATGTGCTTAAAATATACTACCGAGAATAGTGTTCAACAATAGTACTTAATTTGGCAGGTTCTTAATGTATGCAATTATTTATAGAAAAGGATACGCCAGCGCCAACAACGAGCCACATGTGTACATTTGACTTTGTATTTGTAATCTACATATATACTATATACAATATATATGTATATACATACATGTCGTTTTGAATGAGATGAAAAAAGAATTTTAGTCTTGAAAACATTTAATAAGCTTCTCTGCAAATCGCAAATAATATTTTCTTTGTTAGATGCTCGTCAACTACTCAAGCAATCGGTAAAAATTTATCGAAATTTAAAGAGACTGTAGCTATATTTGAGGCTTGAACCTGTATATTTCTCAACGTTCCCAACAGCTGGGACTTTCTCAAGGCACATTATTGCGTATCTTGCACTCGGACTTGCACCTACACGTATATCCACATAAAGCCCAGCTCACACACTCACTGGAAACAGGTGACAATTCACAAGGTCGTACATACGTCGATTGAGTGCTCGAACAACAAGCAGCGCACGGGGATGTTTTGAACAAAATTTTCCTCAGCGACGAGGCATATTTCTCACACTCGTTGTACACGTAAATAAACAGAACTGTCTCATCTGGTGCTCAATGAATTCTCCAATAAGAGAAGAGATGCCATTA